>OX359249.1:6552649-6953649 GCA_947179485.1 Allacma fusca
TCTCGCTTGTACAGTAACGCACAACTCATAACCTCACTTTCCTCTCAAGTTCTTTAACACTCGAACTTACGAAGATAGGACATGAGTATAAATAAGTGCAATGATCCACCCACCATAATATAGAAGATCCAAGTATGTACTGTACTTAAGCACCCAAGCCTCACTCCATGGAAATGGTAACTACTCTCAAACTAAATTAGGACATGGATACTTATAAAATCCTGTCATGTTTAGTGTGCTCTAGAGCTTGAATCTTCTCCAGTGAAATCACTCCAGGTCTCCTAGCCCACATATGTACGTATCTACGTAAATCCATCCACAGGGTTGAAATAACTACAGCACATGCAAGAACTTTTGTCAACTGTCAGGATGAATTGCATTTAAAGCACAAGTTGCTTCGAACATGTAGGTCCACGCATCCAAAATAGCACTTAAGGAATTAATTTCAGACCTGTTACACGCCTGAAATGTTCGCTTTAATAGCTCCTATAAAATGAATACACAGACCCATGAATACATAGTCTGGCCTCTAGTCTACTGGGGCATTCTTCCCCGCAGGTTGGAAATTGTTACATAATGACATTCTGGTGTGTCACATGGAAGAGGATAACATATAGAACTACAGACTCCAGACCAGGCAAGCACTACATACATACATACATCCCTGCTTCAGTTTCGTTCATCAATGTACGACGAAGTGTACGGTAATAATAAGCCTGTTTACAAAGTTTAAGGCTATTATTAAGCTAAACAGTATGTCAGCATTGGTGATTTAATTGTGGCTCCAGCCATCCACTACGTCTAGGGATAGCAAGTACATATGCTCCTATTACGGTCAGAGTGGCCGAATCCCCTGATGTGTGTACATGTGAGGGAGCCGGGAAGGGCTGCCCACGTAATGGAGCCATGGAGCACGGATGTACATTACATTACCGTCCAAATAGATAAAATTGTAGCATCCCTAATCAACATGATAATTTACCGGGGAAACGATAGGAGCGGAGGGTAGGAAAGAGAGAGTGAGGATGTTACAGTTACAAGGAGTAACACGCGAAAGTGTCTGGAAATCGCACATGGCCTCAAGTTTGGCCTGTGAGTGAGTGAAGTGGAAATCGTGCCACCGTGGCGAAGGTGAGCTGAGGCAGAAGGCTACAGCGTTAATACTATTAATATTAAACTCATCAGAGTATCACCATCATTGTTTCTGCCATCATTATCATGCAATGAAGCTTTTAGCTAACGTTGGGAGGAACCCTATTTCCTAAATATTTAATACTATAATTTAAAATTTATAGACACACTACCACACAGCGGTTAGTTCCCAGGGAATTTGTTTACTCAAGCAACTTGTAAGTATCCCCAGACTTACTACGCCTACACCTCCCACAACACAGTACCGGGAAAGGTCCTCCAACTGAGCTCTCACTGTGTCGAGGCTCCTTCCATTATCCCCGTGAAAATTCATGAATATTACCCAAATGCACTCTGTGTGTAGGGAAACTTCGTGGAAATGTAGTTATGTGGAGTAAAAAAGCCACACTTGCCCTCCAATTATTACAGCATTATAACTTTGTTAATTACCTATATCTGGAATAATAAATAGGCGTGAGAACTAACCAAACAATTAATAAATTACACTCATGTCCTGCTCAAGTTCTCCCTCCCCCACTGCGTTCCTCGGGCCTTCCAATTCTTATTCGCACATACTACTATGTACTACTGATAAACTAACCTCACCAGTCTGTACGACTGAGACCGTGAAGCCAGCATGACCTATGCAAAATGTTACGGAGATTGCAGGGTGACAATAATAAATTGAGCAATGCTATTAAACCCCACCTCGCTCAGCCCAGCTAATTAAAATGATAAATACTAACAGGAACTATCCACAGAGCCGGGAGACTAATAGTTCAATGTACTACTACATTGAAAAAATGATACAGGGCTATGCAGGAGTTCAGAGCAATTTAACTTCCGACGGGTAAAATATAATGTAATTTGAATACCCAGGACAAAATTCAATTTGGCATTGCAAAGGGTCGTTCTGCATGCTACTCTGCCTTCATATAGATACTCTGCTCTCTTTTTTATGAGCTTATACAGCCCATAGAGAGGCAGTTCAACTTTTAGGGTCAGTCTGAGGTAGCTAACGTGAGTACCGTTTAGGAAACCACCTCCAACTCCAACTACCCAACACTGATGACGGAAAGTAATGTTGGAAACGTGATCTGCAAAATACTATGGGACTGGGTGTGTATTCGTCTGTGCAACTGTGCCTGACATATCGGTGCATATATTCTCAATCAAAATCTGCTGAACGCATCCGTTGTGAGACGCAGTGTACACATGAGAAGGATAATAAATACATACAACAATCCAAACTTCCTCCTCTTGTCTACACAAGAGAGGAAGAGACAAGAATGAACAATAGCAAAATTAATCTTGCCAATAATACAAGCAAACTCGCTCCATTGTGGAAAGAGAGAAAAGACAAGTGACGGAGTATGTTTCTGGAAACAAACCTCCCTTCCACTCTCCATTCTTTTCGTGAGATGAGTTTATGCGGTTTTTTTCTGTGGGGTCTCAACTAGTCGATTCAACTTCCCCAAACCACACTGTTTTTTCATGCAGTCCGCTTCACAAAATTATTTACATTCAACCTGAGTCAAGTTCATCCATTTATTATTACAAATCTACTGACAGATCCTACCACAACGGTCACATACCATATTCCCCAACCAGTGAGCACATTCATGAAGTCTTTCTAAATTCTAAATTCCCCAAAACCAAAGTCAACAAGCAGGGTTTTCAAATTCAAAATAAACTGCAAATCACAATAGTTGCTTCTTCTGTAGACACACACACACACATACACATGTATAGATATATGTATATATCTATAAATATAATGCCTACACACATGTGCTCTGTTCAGTCTACACAACATATCTGTAGGAGAGCAGCCCCTTGTACAGTACTATATGCACTGCACAATAATTTTCCCCAGTAATGTACATATATGGAAGTGGGAGAAGCTGGAACACACAGTGGCTGTGTAAACTAGAGAATAGTTCATTTCCCACAGGCACCCTCTTTGCTTATCTTCCTCTCGCTGTACTTTACAAGTTATGTATTGTGGATTCTTACAGTAAATTGGCAACTGGGTCCTTTTTCCACAGCGTTGACCACCCCTCAAAAATTTCCATTTATATAGACTTGAGACTGAACTCACAGAGCCGCAAGGAGGGAACAGAGCAAAATACTCAAGTACATACATACATAGAGACACACATAAAATACCTACACACATACATGGAGGGATATACATACATACATACGTAAAATATACAGTCGCCAACATGCACAAAATACAGTGCATAGACCCATATATACCCCTACGATGCCCATCAAATATGCAGCCACTGGGCACCGATAGCATATTGCATGCGTTTCATTTCCTCCTAACTCTCAACCACCACTGCCGCATAGGCGGTTGCAAGAGGCAATCGTGAAATACCATTAGAGTTTATACACAAACAGGCTGACAGTCCAAAGGTTACATAAAGATATGCAATACACCCTGCCACATACGTTAGTGCGGACGTAAAGTTACTGGAAGATATTCTCTCCACAGGCTCGCTCCAGCCCCGCCATTTCCCAACATTGATCAGTAGCCAAAGAGAAGGGTGAATTTCTCCAAAAGACTTGAGCCACAGAGAACTTGTGTAACTTTTTACTTTCCATACACGACAGAGTAATAAGCATAAATACAAGCCCACTCTCACACCCAACATACTCTTTCATCACACCGGAACTCTTGCTTAACTCCTGACATGCATGTGCCTCCTACAACATATGGACTTACTCACAAGTCCTCACAGCCTCGAGACAAATGGGGGGGGGATTTACTACTGCTATAGCTTCCTCACAGGAGCCAAGCCCGTGCCAGAGAGTCAGACTCCGAGCAAAATCACGCTGAACATTCAAAATAACCAAAAACGAAAAGCCATTCATCAATATTTGAGCTTCTCAACTCCTTCCATACTTCTATCAAAGAGGAGATTACATCTTGCAAAATGTGCACGCTGAACAGCCTCATCTGTTCAAACTACAATCTAGAGAGGCTCTCCATCCACATTATTGAGAACGTGTCCCGTCACTGCTCAAAAGTAATTTCGCTGTAACAATAGATCGTTTTGTCGAAAGAAAATATCCAAGAGAGAAATTGATGAGAGGATGAGAAGAGCATGTCAAACAAACAAACAACGTGTTACTCTCCTGATAAAACTAATCATTACAAACTTTGAACAAAACAAATAAATGCATAGTCTCAATATATTCCTCAGTCTAAAATCTACTTCGCAACCTCTCCTCTTTATTCAAGATAAACTCCATAAAATTGATTACACTCGTACCTATAAGTGATAGGAAGCTCAAATAGCTTCAGAGAGACACAGACCCCCAGCTCCAACCTACTATCTATAACGACTACCCTATCTAAACTCATCCAAGGAATGGTGTCTATAACAAACGGTTTCCTTTGGGTGGCTAGCTACTGCCATCTTTTTAGCAAAGAAATATCGGCTCGGATACAGCAACCAGGAGTAAACCCATACATACACTGTCACTAATGCTAAGAATTATATAGCAAATCCTGAACCAGTTTTCTTTTCCTTTCCTCAAGCCCAATATCCTACATACAAAACAATACAGTATACAAAAAATTTGAAGCAAGTATCTAAACTGAAGGTATTCCATGCATAGTACATTCTATATAATAGAAATATGCTTGAAGTAAGTTCAAGGAAGACAAGACTGTTTGTGCAGTTGAATGTGACTTCCGGCCTTTGCGATCGTTTTGTCAGGATCCTTCTCATTTTATCTTCCCCTCCCGTATATAAATACATAGGTATATACAAACACGCTTGGCTCCGTGAATACGTCAGAAGCTCACACCCGAATAATTTGTTAGTCTGGAATCCTAAATAACAACACGTCTCGGCACTTACTGCTCACCGGTCCACGTGGGACGAGTAGGTATACTTAAAATAATCCTAGTATAGTGTCCACCTCTACAACGACATTGTCCCTACCCGATCAGACTGTGCCCTGCTCCAGGTAATACCTGTACAGAATAAGATTAGTCGATGTAAGGCAAACAAACATATCAATGTCCAGTGTGAATGCAGAGCATTACTGTCTCAGCCAGCCCAGGCCTGCCTCGTGTTATGTACCGGACTGGTGAAAACTGTTAAAGTACACGAGGGACAAGAGACAGAAATGTCAACAGGGATGGAAAGGGCTTTTGGACGAGAATAGGTATAACAGAGAGGGCAATAAGAGTATTTCTTCCTTCAGGATCGGCCTTATTGATCGACGCTCTATTTACTTTATTTACTTGAGCATGGCGTAGTCAACTTGAGTATCTATTTTATGTAGGGCACTCGCCAGCTTCTCTTCTTCCCTTCTGGAATTTCCCGCCTATCTCATTCGCTAGTCCTCACAATTTGAGGAGAGTGAGTCGGAACAGTGGAGAGGGTTCGGAATGGATCCCAACTGGCCTGCATGGTGTAGCAAAGTGACTGGAATAGTTAAATCATAAACCCCAGCTTGCGTTTCTCCACTCAAACAATAAATAAATATAAAGTAATAAATATTTGTCAGGATATTTCACTTTTGAAGAATTTCTTTCCCCGGATGCCTCGCTCCAACTACTCCGCCTCCCATTTTCATACACACTTCCCTCTCCACAACAAGCATTTTCTGAGGAGATAGTGCTCCGGCATTTACATATTTACAAGAACTTTCAATATATACAAGCAAACTACCACTTGAGTGGGCTTTGTTTTCCGCTCGCATGCAGTGAGCCTGGCCTCACATACATCCTCTCGATGTACTTACAATAGACAAGCCTCAACTTCTGTGGAAATAATGGGAGCAAAGCAAAACCTTTTAAAAAATTAAAAGGTAGAACGTCGTTGCCAACCTTTGTTTCCCTTGTAGAACAAAATGGATACGTCACTAGTAAATAAATGACTATCTTTTACACAACAAAGCGGAGAGTCATAAAATGTTACACAAATAATGCTAGGCATGCTCTCGCTTCAAGATATACATACTAAGTGTACGACTTACTGCCAAAGCTGTGACATCCTTCCCTATACTGTACATGCAAATGGACGACATCCTCATAGCCACTTTCCTCCTATCAAACCTACAGACGACACAGGAGTAAGGAGAAAAACTCTTATCGTCTTCAACCATTACGGTCCCAAGTATCTTTCCCCTTATTATCACAATTTTAATTCAGCACTTCAGTTGAGAGATAAGACACTCTGTTCCACAACAATTTTGGTAATGAAATCCTCCTCAAAGACCGGACCTTACTGTATATTGGAAAGACATGCGAGCCGGAGAGCGAGAAAGGTTTATTAGTATTAGGAAGGGTCTTGTCAACGCGACCGTAATGGAAGAAAATATTTTAAGATCGCATCTGGAGCAGCCGCCCTCGACAAGAAACGTGAAAGAGTCTCTCTTGTTCCGTCACCTTAACGTTTCCCTTTGTGCACATTCTTCTATACATTGCAACATATGAGCTTTTCTTTCAGAACACGCGTCAGGTTACTTTGACTCTCTCTCTCTCTCTCTCTAGCTTTTAAAAAGATTTTTCTCACTCTCCGTCACCTACTCACTTCCACCCAGATCTTTGAGAAAGAGCAAGCATGCACATATAGGTACATACATGTTATTTTCCTGATTTGTATGCACACACTCGGTGAGTTGTCGGTAAATTCCACGGAGATGTCAGGGTATTTGGTAGTGGCCTACCTACACCTAGGTATATCTATCTGTATATCGGCATAACTGAAGCTCTTCAGTGAATTAGTACAGAGGTTACGTGCATCTCAGAATTTTGTGTAGATGACTGGAAATACCTGTGAGTACATATACATATATAGGCAAGTATGTATCGAAAAGTAAGTATTGAGGCAGATCCCGGTGAGGTACCGACTAATCGTGAGCAACTCGTACATGGAGAGCGTCCAGGGCAGGGACTACCAGCAGCTGAGTCATCTATTCCATTTGATGCCTTTTTATTATGATATGCAAGTAGGGAACTCTCGAGGAAACTACTTAAGGTCAAGTAATCCCATTTGAGTATGTACATGTAGGTTCTTGAGCCTCGGCCATGGAAATGGAGGCGAGTGTACATTCCACCCAAATGCATCCCCATGGATAAGAGAACCAGCCTGGCAAAAGGTGTGTGGCAAGCGAGATTAAAAGTTTGACCATGGTTATCCTCCGACCAGGGAGTGGGAAATTCAACTCAATTTCAAATCCATATTTCTTGCACGCAAGTTCATACAGCAACAGTTACCTTTTAGTATAGATGAGAAATACTATGTTTCAGGCAAGATACCCTCGGCTCTGTCTTAGTGCATACACTTTCAATTTAAATCGGTCTGAGCCGATGGAGTTACCTTGGACTCTCTTCTCTCTCTCTCTCTCTCTTTCTTAGTATGTACAGAAAACACGAATCCAGCCGGAGGAGTGAGAAGTGCATCCTGGAACGGTCCTTCCCTGGAGATCGTATTGTTTGATCTGAGACGGACGAGTGAGGGAGAGTACATATCAAGAACTGGATACTGATAAACCCGTTTAAGTAAATGCCTTTTGCCTTCCTAGTATTATTTCTACGAGAACCAGAGTGAAGGGCGATTACCATACGCAGAGAGAAGCTACAGACTGAGTGAATCTCACTCACATCTGTATAGTTACTTATGCCTGGCCGGCCTCGGTAATTGTGACTATATTGCCTTACAAATTTTAAGTAAACGAGCCTACCTTCCTTTCGTAAAACGAGACAAAAGATCCAAGAGCTCGTTCAGTGAACAAAAGTACCGTCTGAAATTCTTTATGTCTGTCCCGCACCATTGATTGTTGTTGTGCTTTTCTTATTATGACTACAGGGGTGGGGCTCGCTTCATTTTCTACCAAATTACAAACAAAAATCCTTAACATACCGTAAAGTTGAAAACCGTATACCTCCTCGCTAAAATAACATAAAACGCAAAGCGGCTTCATAAAGACCATATCCTTTCTTCCTCTCCCCTGCTCGCTCCTTCTCATCATAAGAAATCCTCCGCAGGAAGAGAGCACACATTGAGTGGCCCAAAACACTAAACCTATTATGCTCCTCTCATTTATGAATCGGGCTGGTCCATATGATTTTCTCCTGAGCACACTCCTTAAATGCACAAGGCATGTAGACACACACACATGTACTGATACTTTGCTCGACCGGTGTATGTATATTATTTGTAAGGCCCATGCATAAGTAATCACCGCTTGTACACAGCTACCAGTTTACCAGTACACATTTACCATTAGATATTATAATATCCCCTGTACTGTGTTGGTATGTGTGGCCTTAAGGTCTGAGCCTAAAAGGATTCCCCACTCAACCCGGCTGGGTAAACAAAACAGACGAGGACAAGTTTATTGTTTCCACCTCAGCCAAAAACTCTGATAAAGTTACGCAAACAGTAGTAAGTATATAGCTCATCAGAAAATCAAATCAAGTGGAACAATCTGTATCAAGCACCAGTCTCTCACCAGCCCAAATCAAATGTCCCTTCCCTTCTCGTTACACAAAAGTGAACCAGAAGTCACAACATGTGCAAGTCTCCACCACATATGAGGGCAGGGCTCATGCCTGTACACACACACACACACACACACACAAATGCAATCTCAGGTTATTGCTTATGGAAATTACGTCCAACTTTCTGCCCTACCGTTTGGACTCTGTGTACAGATATAACTACAGATACATATATGTACATACGTGCTCCATTTGTGCATTCCGGAACTATATTGCTAAAAGAGCCATGAAAATAAAACTCTTCAGTGTTGATCCAACTCGGGTTGATAACTCCTTTTACCCTACCCAGGGCAAATACTTAACCAAATTTGGGGAAAGAATTAAGTAGGGAAATTAGGTAGCTTGCAATAGCCAGAAGTCCTTTGATTCCCCAATGGTAAGGCTTCAGATTTCCTTTTCATAAGTTTCCGTAACCATCGTACACATGAGAAAAAGTTGCGTAGCTTTTCAAAGGAGCTTGAAATATTAAAAAATGTTAATAATCCCACTTGGAAGAATTTTAGCCAGAAGAAGTAGGGTATTAAGGAAAGTTTTTCAGAGTTACCAACTCCCTCCAACTCTCTTTTCATCTCTGCACAAACAAACCCTTTCATTAATATTTACATTCATAAACACTTGTAGGATTCAAAGCAGAACTTAAGAAACTGTCAAATAGTCCAGAATGACTTCCTAACCTCGAAAATTACACATACAAAAGTGAATGTCATGAATTCTCAAATAGATTTACTCATTAATCCTCCGCCACGGAACCAAGTCGGCATATTAAAATCCCAGAAAGTCTCGAGGAATTCATTTCGTTAAGTGAATATTTAACCCCCGCCTGATCAACATTTTCCCAAAGGATAGGAAGATTAATTAAATAGCTTGAATATGTGAACGGCTAATTCAAAGGGAATCAGGACCAACCTAAAAGGAAAAGGTGTGAAGTCATTTGCATTTACCTCATAATTACCGGACACAAGAGTTGAGAGTCAGTCACATCAACTTTTTTTTTCCATACCATGAATTTAAAAATTTCCTGATGAACTCAAAGGTTATGACCCAAGTAACAGTTCATTTGATGAAATTTAGTTTTTCAAATAAATCATCGAATTTCCTTCAGATCAGAAAATTGCAAACTAAGCTGTGGTCCGTATAGTTCCCTCCTGACGTGGCATCTCCTCCATCATCTACCCAAAATGTAAACATTTTACAACTGTGAAGTCCTTCAATGAACTTGGGTCATTATCTTGTGATAAAGAGGGAACATATAGGCACACACACGTAATTATATATGTACGTTTGCAAACATCCACAAAATTATGTAATGTTAGTAAATAAAAGCAGTCAAAACATTTCCTGACATGCTTGACTGGAAACGAATGGGAAAACATTAGAAGAACGCCTTACGGAGCATCCAAAATCATAAGGTACACAATGGAAAATGAAGAGCCTAATATTACCTTACAATCAAAGCGTTATTTCACCAGATTGGCTCTCTTTGAAGCAGCCACATATAGAAAATCATCAATGCAGAGATGATTGCCAAGCCACGACTCACATTTCAATGGGAAATGATTTAAAGGCAAATAATTTGCCATGTTATAACTGTTACAACCAAAAAATCAATTGTTAACGGACTCATAATAGGAATCACCGATATGAAGAGAGAATTTGAGAGAGAGAGAGAGAGAGAGAGAGGGAGAGAGAGAGACTCAGCAGTGAACAGTTCAAAAACATGAGAGTGAGGGAGAGACGTGTATTTGTAATTCGTCGTGAGTTCATGAAACTCACAATAGAGAATATTTTCGTGTTCATCCGCACCTCAAAAGTGTTTAGACTGTGTTGACGTTCAAGGAAGCCATGAATCTTCCCTATCATCCCAAACGAATGCCGCTACATACAAATCTTCTCTAATCAAAGCTCAACAACATTCCCAGTCTAATAACATTGACAACCTTCCCCGCTATTTGCTATCAAGGTATCAACGAAATCAAAACACAGCGGTAAATATGATGACGGAGGATGAAAATGTTTAGACACTTTTTCCCACCAAACACCCAACTCCAACACAACATGGACAGAGTATCGGCTCCAGTTTGAGCTCCATACTTTTTTCCTGTTAGGGCTCCAATTACAAACTACAAGAAACCCAATACTTTTGATTACAAACCTGACTAAATTAGAAATCGCTGGGCTGATTGCAAGTGCAAAATGTGAGGCAAAGGGAAGGTATGGAGACCAAGCACGAGCATTGTAATAAAAATTCTCCATAATTACACGTTCTGTGTGCCTTATAAGTTTTATGAGAGATTGTGATCTTTTCTGTGCACAGACCTTGTTACATGTAATATGTATACATGTCTAATAATTATTATCTACATATAAGTAAAAAAACACAGTCCATGAGTCTGTCTGTGGAAGGTGAAAAACTAACGTGATATTTTTGAGATTATTTTGTCGACTAAAGCATCCCTCCAAATGAGTCACTATAACTCCATGTTTCATACATATGTGCATTTACATCCCTGGAGATACGATTAAAGGCAAGTTACACGTTAGGTTAATGAAAAATCTGAGGATGTTTGAAACGTGTGGCCTGGGGCTGTCATTTATGCGAAACATGATTATGCTGCAAGTTTTTGAGCAAATTATCGCGGTAATAGAACAAACAAGGAATTATATTAAGTCCATAGCGGATCCGTATTTTAAAGAAAACTTTCATAATGGAATTATAAGTGCAAAAGGAAACCAGAAGGGACGGAATGTACGGAAAACAGTCGTTACCACTATAATACAAACTATACTTTTACCGTAATAGTTTCCGAGTTTTAATGAGCATGTGGTGCTGAGGCGATGTACTTGCTCGTCTCTCATTTTCTGTGATACTAGCTATTATTTCCATTCACGGCAACTTTTCCAACACACAGGCATTACTTATTATAATTTGAACCGATTCTCTCTCTCTCTCTCTCCCTCCCCGCACGCTTTCCGCCCATTTCCAATATGAAGTGAACACGCTTAGATATTTCTGACTTGCTCCTTCTAAATACAATGGTAACACACACAGAGAGTTTATCAGAGCTAAATTCAGCCAGTGAAGCGTAAATATTTAATTCCAGTTTTGTATTCCCTCATTGTGCTCGTCCAGTTAGTTACTTCACATGATTTTCCATGTCAATATTAGTTTTCAGCTGTGAACCCCTCAGTCCGTCCCGTTACTTTAAGCAGCCACAACTCGTTACACAGCAAATAGGAACTTTATTGATCAAGTTTTTAAAAAGATATATATAGATACAATAGACAGACACATACACAGAATATAATGACTGCAATGTCAATTCAAATGCTAGATTATCAAATTGAGGCAGAATATACTTAAGAAAATTTAATTGGACTGTACAAGTTCCCTTATGTCCTTATTTATTGATTTCCCCTTATTTACTTTTCAGTTTCCTCCAGCAATACTAACAGCCTTCCGTTGTACCCCACACAATACTCTTGTATAGAAACATCTTTGGAATCTGGAATATTCCCTTCATGAACAGCTCACTCAGTCCGTAATGCTCTTGATACGTTATATGTACATACGTGTGTTTGTGTGTGCGTACAAGAAATAGTTAGGTATCTACCTACAATAAATTATATGAATATGTAGTAGTCCACGTCTGTGTTATGGGTATGCTCGTAAGGGCATGTTCCATAAGTTCGGGCATATCCCACAATAAACATGAATTGAAGCTGAATGCCCAGTTGTTGTTACACCTAGAGAGCTGAGGCAAGTCAGGAGCGCATACCTTAACCAGGTAATGGCATAATTTTTTATAGAATGGAATTCCCGTCTCAACATGAGGCTAAAAGGAAGGAAGAAAGAAAGAAAGAAAGGCGTTTTTGAAAACTGTTAAATAAATGTGGAAACCTTTTCCAACACTTGAGCCTCCCTACCCCCAATGTTTGCATTTCTTGGACTATTGTCAAGGAGAAATGAGCCACGAGTTTCCTCACTCCAATTTTTCAAAGCTTGTTTTTTCCCATCAAAAGACTCCATACTATACTCCAGAATATATCTATACACGGGGATGAAAAGAGTATGAAAGGGCTTTTAGGAAATCTCCATATAGATAGTTACATACCTACACCGACTCTCTAGTACAACCCCGTAGCTTCACATATATTCAAGAGTCTACCAAAAGTGAGGGCACTCTCTTTTGTTCATTTCTTTTTGCGATCCTTATTTACCAAAAAAAAACATGACTATGTAGATAATGGCCGGTGTGGAAATATATGCACGAAACGGTAAATTACTCCTATTCCCCCCTCCCCCACCCCTCAAAAGAACAGGAGAGAATATTTTGGGAAATCTTTCAAGGAGGGTTGAAGTCAAAGCTCTTAGCGAAAAAATCCAACTATGAACTGGCAAGGACACACCGTTACCCAACTTGCACACATCCATCTTGCGCGTAACCTTCGGTCCTGACAGAAAGTGCAGTCAGGAGAAGTTCGTTGGGAAAGTCAAAATAAGCTTCGGAATGTATATACCCACCTTGTAGCTATATCTTATCCATCAAGTAACCGAAAACCACTTTGACCGAATGTTTGTCTCCCGTCAACTGACTCCGTTCAAATTGTAAAGCTACAGGGAGAAAATCCTCCATCTAATTCTGCCCTTCACTTATTTCCTCAGCCTATGCATGTCATGTGAGTACTGGAGGCTCTCCTTAGGAAAAGACAATCCTCAGATTTCATCCGCCACTTTACACACACTGCCTGAGCATGTATGAAAAAAAACCCTTTTACAGTTCAAGCAGGCCCATTTAAAAACAACAATGTTCAAAGAAGATAGAGCCATGGCTGGAACGTATCTTTCCACACATGTGAGCTTTAAAAAAAAATACATGGGCACACATACGAAGCTGTAGATACTCACCCGCATGGTAGTAGTTATACCTATGGGTATTACAAATAGTAGCATACACATAGTACAAGCATGCGTCGTACACATAATTACATATTATGTAGGGTTACTGGTGTGGTGTGAGTTGAGAGGGAAAAAAATCAGGTCGCCACATAAATCATAAAAAAATAACATTAAATAATAAGGGTTAGTTTAGGAGGGAGTAAACAATACCCACGTAACTTTATCCGCCGTGATTACCCTTACACATGAGTGTGACGAGTCCTCAATGAATACAGTTTATTACCTAATGAATGAGTGGAATTCGATTATTATTTATATTGAATTTACACATCCGAGAGTTTACGAATGGGCTGCATTATGCATTTCCTACTGGGTCTGCACACATACATAGGCTCCCAGGACCCATACAATGAGCTAACAGTGAATTATACATTATTGCAGGAAGGAATTTAATTCAATGGAATATAACTTCTAAAGAAATTAAATCAAAAGAACCCACTGCTTCCACCACGTTTTTTTCCCAACCCTCGGCCATTTTCCTCCCTTAGTTAGAAAACTTGCGATTAGATAAAAAAAAATATACGCAAGGAAATCAGCACTAGAAAGCTAATAACGGTATGAGGGGAGGATTTTTGTGAAATGCGACGATAAATTAATATGTCGACTCTGCTGACATAAAAGCCCGTCTATATGTATCTATGCTTGTACCTTATCACATGAAAATATCGAGATTTTCAATAGGACCCAAAGTTTGGGCTCTGAAACTTATTTTGCCCACGCTTTCCTCCCAGTAATAAGGGAGATGAATACACTCTTGAAAATCAAAGGCTCCATGCTTATCTTAAAGTATTAAATGCGTATCTGCACAGTACATACAACAACACACTATTCGGGCTCCATTGAAAACTACAGAAAAGCAAACCATACCTATGAGTTTACTTATGTTCCGCTCTCATCAAGAAAACACATGAAGCCCAGAGAAGCATAGGCACAACAGATGCTTTATCTATATCTATAATTACCTATATTTATACTTGTATCCAAAGGATCTATATTTATACAGGGTAGCAAAGAAAACAGTCGTGCAACATCCCTTCCTCACTCATCCACGTTGAGACGGATTGAAAGGTTTGAAAGGAGCCTAATAATAATTCCCATTATCTATTCTTGAATAATTCAAGTCTCACACCTACCCAAAACTACACACAACATTGCAATTGGATTTGCTACGCCTCTCTAGCCCTATATTTTGAATTATGACGAGCTTGTCCTCACACATTCACATCAAACTACTTATTTTTTCCATAAGTTCTGAAGCTACGCCTGCTGTAAATATGCCGCAGCGAGAAAGAGAGGTCTGCTCTAATCTTCTTTCATACAAACAACACTTTTGTGCATGTATACTTATTTTAATGTGACAAAATTGTTAACTACAGACAGACGCTGAAAAAACCTCTCCAACAAATGTTCCATTCATCCTCTTTTTTTCCCTTCATGTTTAGTCATCTTCCCTGCAACACACTGATTGTGAGCTTTGGACATCCTAGTAGTAAGAGCATGATGTGCCTGCTTATTAGTAATTTCGCTTGAAAGTATAGGAAAAATATCCTATTGCTCGCCCATTGGATTACGGTCGCAGGAGGGAAGGTATGCCCCGTAAAAAAAGCAAGTGTTAAAAAGCTTTTTTGTATTGAACGACGTGATAATTCATTGGGAAAAATTGGCCCGTATTAAATTACCTTTAATGATTTCAATTTATATCCTCTCACAGAGTGTAGAAGTAGTAGTAGTAGTAGTAGTAGTTGTAGTAATCATTGTCCGACAGTTTCAAAGTCCTACATCTATTTTACCATCCAGTGGAGTACATAAATATATACATGGGTCTTAAACCCCATATGTACATATATACACAATAATTACGTAGCAGAGTATTTCCTGGTATGTATCTCCCTGTAATCACATTCCATAGAAATGTTCACACAAGGTATCCCCAATGATGTATATGAATCCACAAGAAAAATTTTTCACCATTTTTCCTTGGAGGAGGCAAGAACGAGAACCTTGTAAATTGCATAGACCGGTAGAAGGTTTCCTTCCTGTGCGTGAGCAAGTATGAAAAAAATGCAAATCCGAGTCTGAAAACTCGAGTTTGTAATGAATATAGAAGGTTTTCCAGGCTTGAGCTCCAGCTGGAATTGGTTTTTCATTTTCATCATATATGTAGATACGTCTCTGGGAGTGTGTAGCCACACTTGGGCACATCCACAGGAGCTGGCTGGTACAAAAGAATACATATGTATCCACACATGAGCTGGCCCATATGCACATACGTATGACCTGGACGAATGAATATAACATGGTTTAATCCCACATGGGGATATAATGGCATGTACGTGTGGAGGAAGTACATAGTCATGTGTGTAGATTTGGTAAGAGTCAATATACTAGATCTAATAGTGTGATTCCACAATCCGACTCTTGAAAACTTTCAAAGTGTCAATGAGCGCGCACGCCTTTCCTCTTCACTTTGACATCAATTATACATATGTATATACATATATACAGTCATGTCATTCTTATTCTTACAGGGTCTCTCGCTCTTCCTATAGGAGTATCTATGGGTATACACATACAAGGGACGGGACAAGTATGAGGAAGCATATAATGCACCCCACAGACCTTTGTAAGGCGGATGAAAGTAGTACATAAAAATACGTGCATACTGGAGGAACAAATAATGCGTAACAGCGTGAGTGTGGTATTCGGAGGTCACAATAGAAACCTCCGTCTATAGCAAACTTGAGAGGTTAGGCACCATCTGAATAGTTGCATGCATCCCTGATGTGAGCATGAAAATCATTAACTTCTCTATCTCTCTTACTTCTCACTGTTGTGCATAAATAATGACTGAGGTTCGAGAGCAAGTATTTTCTATGCATGGATATTTCCCTCAATATTTCCATCCACTCCTTCCTACACAAGGACTCCAGCTCAACCATAGATACCCATATACCTACATTAACATATTTCGTATATTATATCTATACATACTATCCCACATCCCCGTACAATTTTCTTACTCCAGAACTCCTGCCTTTCATGTAAGGATAAGTCCTTGTGTAGACATGTCGAACTTATAACCCTTTCCCTGCATAGCAGACGACGACGGAGACCTGAAAGTGCCAGACTAACGGAGTTAGGAAAGTCGATTACGTGCTTTTAAAATGTATATGAGGCTGCCATGTAATGATGGCAGTTTGACACTACTGTCTTATGCCTGCGAGAAATGACAAAAGGGTGCAACTTATTCAAGTGCTCCTTGACGTGACACATCGGCGTATCAAATCATTCCTCCTCTCTCCTACTATACCTATGTACTTCTTGAAGCTCGTCTCTCTCTCTCTCTGTCTCTCCCAACACCACTCCGTCATCCTTCGTTACATTTCCGGGATTCAATTTCCACTCGAAAGTTTAGAGACGAGACTACAGCTGATCAATTATTATTACCAACACAATGTGTCGACTGCTAATTTGAAACTAAATTGTTGAGATAAATTCCCATTTACATATGCACAGCCCCCAATTAACATGTACATGTTTTCCAATAACGACTTGATTTCATTAGCTGTTGAGAGTTGGGAGAGATTAGATTTACAGCACAAGCTTACATAGCATATAATTTGCAAAGTGGAAAATGAATGTCCACACACCTCCTCACTCCTACGTACAAGAGCCCGAACAATGCATTGATGAGTTCATCTGTGAGGAGACAGCCTGCAACAACATAGGTTAATCTCTCGATTGTGTACTTGGTTGTCAAACCACCCAGTAAAGACCATCATTATTACACACAACGGTGTACGCAACTTTCCTCATGTCTGTACTGACGGACTACCCTCAACCAACCTACATACATCATCCCCAGTTCAAACCTATTGGTTGGACATCAGATTTAATGGTACATATTACGGACTTTACAAGTGCATAACAAACCATTATTAATTTAAATAAATACACGGAAACCCGTTACATCCCTGAGTACACTAACGATTTAAAGGATTTTCATTAAGATATATCCTCTAAGCGAGAGAGACAGGTACAAGGGGATTTCGTTAGGAGTACTAAACGCCAACCAGGTACTTTTAATTGGAACATTTCCCCAATTTAAGGCCGGACTAAATGCAAGCTTCAGTGGGGATTGATACCATCAGAGAAGAGGAGATGCTGATGCTGATAAATCCCAACTTTTCCTTACCGCCAAGCATCTCTGCTTGATAAAACAAGCCTCCTACTCTTCCTCTAAGATAAGCAGAGCAGTATAAATAAATACATGGTAGTGATTTAAATTATTAAAAAAAAACGTCCAACTAATACCAGTACTCTCAACGAGAGCTAAACAAAAGCGTGGGTTAACTGTAAAAACGCTGAATTATTCATATGGTAAGTAGGCAATTGCGTGTATGTATCTGCTACCTAAATGAAAGGATTCCATCCTACCACAGATGGTCTGAAGTTTGAGTGCCAAGCAGAATGTCCGATCAAAGATACAGTTGCTAGATACCCTTCATATAAATACAATTTAAATAATGTAGCTACTCAGGGTAATGTGTAGTAGAGCATTATATTTTTATTGCAGTATTTGATATGCCATTTATGCATACTACCTCACTCGCCATGGGGGTACTCGTTTCGCTAGGAGAGCTCCAAATGTCACTAAATCTAATAGAAAACTGTACTTTACAATGAAGAAAATTCGCACCATACCTCCTGCACAACAGGAGCCTAATGGAACCCGACAGAACTGGGTAACCGAAACAGAGACGGTGGCAATTTCCTTCTAAAAAGGTCCTATCATTCCGAGTAAATTCCCTAGCAAGGCTCCAGAGCAGACATTCCAACTAAAAACCATTGAATCCATTAAGACTGAGTTTAGGCGAAAAGTATACAAACATTTGTAAAGTAGGATTTTTCGGAGAGTGAAGGAGCAATGTGAGCATGATGGAATGAGTTGAAATGGATGATTCCTGCTGGTACTTGATACAACTTACGGAGGTAAAGATGAACCCTATTTTCAAATATGAGTCTCTCGGCAACTCTTTGAATTCCCGGAAATTTCTCTCGCCCATGTAGACAATTATTTGCCATACCCACATTCTCTCCGAGTTTAAATTCGATCATGAAGACTCCCTTTACCTTTTATTTCTATGCGTGTGATTCTGCACTCCTCTATTCTATAATAGCTCTTCGTATAGTAATTATCTATTTCTATGGGAATCATACATACTTGTCTCCACTCGAATGATGCGTACATTTGAAGAGAGCCCAACTTTTGGCACAAATGTCTTTACTATTATTCCTACAGACAGACAGACAGGCACACACACACACACACACACACACAAGTACACCCAGAATTCACATTGTGTACTGTAGAGTTAGAGCCGGAGAGCTATCCTCTCGTTTCCTCCCAACGTTCCAACCACCACACGGTCCCTTCATTCAACTGAAAATTCCTTTGCATTTTAATTTCGCTCTGCTTCCGCAACCTAATTTACTGTGCAACCTACAACAGTGAATGAACTTTACTTCTGAATCTCTCGGTCGATAGCCATGATTCTGCAGATGGGCTATTCATTTCACTGATTTTTATCCCTCTTCTCTGGCACAAAGGGCTGGCCAAAAACAAGAGACTCCAGGATCCCCGGATTGAGAACTAGAAAAGTGAACGCATTGAAATAAAAGAACAGTCTTTGGAAAAATCCACATGCCAAAACATCCCATTGATCATTTCCTATATCTAGTATTTCATTATAGCTGTCCAGTACCGCGAGCCTTGTATCAGCAATTTTTTGACTCGGCGTAGATACGATCCTCCACAGAAGCCTCCTATTCAGCACTCTGCCGAGATACAATTTTGCTGAAAACGAGTATCTGTTACGGAGATTGAGCCACCCTGGAAAAGGGATCGTTTTCACTAACCTTCATAGAGGACTATCATTGGTCAAAGTCATAAAGAAAAACATGGCCCTTAAATCACAGGTCCTAGTCCAAGATTCCAGGTAGATAGGAGTTAATGTGGGAGGAAGGTTTTTTTTTTTGAGAAATAGAAGAAAAAAAATAGACTCTCAGATGTCGTTTATCGGGGAGTTAATATGGGAAGTCATAGTGCGTTTCTTTATCGCACGGGTCTAAAGTAAAGGCGTTTTTTGACGATAAACGACACAAAGCATCCATTTCCTACGCCTGATGATTTATGAAGGGACGATTACGTTGAAGGTGGATCTCGTGAAACCTGAGCCGGTAAAAGTTTTTCTGACTGACTAAACACGAAGAAGCTCTAGAGTTGTAAAGTAGACAAGTTAGAAAATGCTCCAAGATTTCCCAACCAGAAGACTCCCAAAGATGAGGAAGAATGAGAGGAAGAGGAGAACCATGGTGAAAGTGATAGTTCCTACCCCGAGCATGGGTTTCACGCCTAAATGATAAGTTCCCTCCTGTGTATGAGTAACCTCTTCCGTTCCTTGCGTCTCTTCAAAAAATTTTATGTTTCGCCTCAACCCTTCCCATATATACCTCACTCACCAGTGGCTTTGTCTTCCCCACCAGACACAGATACCTCATAGAGACGTGGATCGTCATGCATTAAACCTACATGATGAGAGCAGTAAAAAGTGCGTAACTAACTCAGCCAGAAGTCTCGTTGCAAAAGGAATGCATCAAAACTTGAGTGCTCTGTGAAGTAATGTACGTATAATTTCCAGGATGTATCAACTGTCTAAAAATTCTAAATGCCTATTTACGACGCTTCATGTTTGCTCTTCAGTTTCAAGCATAGAATTACTCATACACTCGACAGTCTCAATTCTCTGGTGTATCTAATACTTGAGTCCATTTTAATGTTGGCGAGTAGTGGATTTTATTACGCACACACACATATGTATGCACATGCAATAACAGACACACACACTCACACACACTAGCACACATGTATACATAAAAGTAATAAACACACTCGTAGTAGTAGAAACACACGTACGGTAAGAACACAAAATTGGGCTCACGCCTGGGCGCACATAAAAATGTACACACTTTTACGCAGTGAAAATCAGTGCATTAAATGTGCAAAAGAGGGGCTTAATTAAATTTACATTTGAACGCAACGCATAGAGTTAAGAGCGAGAGAGAGAGAGAGAGAGTGAAAGAAATAAGTGGTTGGATGGTTGGCAGGGTGGGAGATAAAATAAAACGGAAAAATTCTTGGGCATGATGGAGTGTATCCTTTCCTATTATTATTTACAAGACACACGTGAGCCCATTTACGCTCTCCTTTACGTGCTCGTCTTCTATTCCTATTGTTCGTCCCAGCCTTGCCTCCCTCTTACTTCATTATTCTATCTCTACTCCTTACGTCTCTGTCTTCCCTTCTCTCCATTCCCAGTCTCTCAACTATGAATATCCATGGCGGGTCCAACCATTTAAATCTTCTTCCATGTCATCCAACTGCAACTTTGTAGCCCCATATTTTCTTGCATCTTCCTGCATCCCCCAACTCTCGAGTATGCTTCGGGTATAGATACTCCAACAACCCCGTGTGGGAAGGTATACTATCCACACATAGCAATAGCACCCAACCAACCCATACAAAATACCGTACTCCCAAACTCCAAGAATAATGAATGCATCTGCATTACAGGGATCTTTGATGCAAAGTCTCGGAGTAACTTGTACAATCCTGGAAGTAAGTTCCAATCCTGGAAATTTACAATTCTCCAACACATAATTCTCCATGTAAATATACGAGACTCTCAAACTTACAAACGATCCTCATTTCAAAATAGCTATATAACCTTCGCTTACATACTTCCAAAATCTACGACTCAACAAATACTTATAGAATGGAGAAATGTTTCAAGCCCGGTCTAATAGAAAGGGAGTGCAGCTCGTAAAATGGAGGCCAGCTCCGTTCACATTTCAAGGGATTCATTCGGTTCATTACACCACCGACCAAGCCAGTCAGCCAGGGAGTGAGCTAGTAGCGTTAGCAGGGATACGAATTTGAATCTGAGCAACGCACACAACCCAATAATATACAATGGTACATAAATGTGTAACGTAGTAAATATATGAGTGTACAGTTCTAATACAACTCCATGTGAAAAGTACAGGAGCAAACAGGAGGTTTCCCTTTCTGGTATTCGTCTTCATATTTTTTTATTGACTCTCTCTCTCTTCTCTTTATACTTCTCACTAACAATCCTACTTGCGAGCTACCATCATCATTACTACTACATGGGAGAAGATACAACCCTTGGAAAAAGTATGTATCATTGTGGTCTGCTCCATCCTCTGTCATTACACGGAGTGCAATGAAAACAACCATAATATTCAATGCGCTTGCTTAAGATCATCAAGGGTGGAATGGACGACTACGAAATCCCGAATATATAGATAACCATATGAGAGGAAGGTGATTGCCGCAGTTCCAAACAACTACAAGGACTCTCAGCATTAATTTTTTCCCCATGGTCTCTATTCTTCTGATTTTTTTTTCTGACCCGGTGAGAGAGTAACATGAGATTCTGAAGGAGAAGTACAACCGGTTCTTTAGGAGGACTGAGGCCAATGTCAGCACTCTGTCCGATAGAGAAAATACTCTTCAGAGACCGTCTGCAACATATGTAAAGCAGATGCTGATCACATTCGATTTCTTCCTCTCCTATGGATTACATCTACTACATCACCTGGATCGAGCCATATTGAACTATGGTAGGAGTACAGGTATACATTATAAATTATATCAATGGAAATACTACTCCAGTAACTCAGGTTTCCCTCTCGGAACTTATACCAATTCCAGTGCCTTCTGTACGAGATAGTCTCCTACCCTGAATAATACAATATCTGAACACGTAGCAACACTGACACTAAACTAGCTTCAGTACTAATTCTGCTTTAGTTGACTTACTTTGCCGGCCGAAACCTTCTACGTTTATTTCTATGTACTATGGATATATCCCGTATGCTCCATACCCTAGCAATATATCAATATATATATATACGTAGATATATTTGTAATAGAATATGTAGATGGAAAGAGGAACTTGAAAGCATTGTACTTGGAAATTCTCCCATGTTCTAGATACTTGAAACTTGCCGAAAGGGAAAACTCAACTGGATTATTTTGCATGGTTGTACTCTGTACCCTCTCTCCAATTCATATACAGGGACGAGGAAAATAGACGTGCATACATATTGTACATAAATGCTATATACAAAGATCATCTCATTGGAATTCTCCAGTTTGGAGTAAAGCAAAGTCGGGATTGGTAGTGGCACACACGGGGTATTCCAAAATGCGGGAGACATTTCACCATAGAAATTTGAATGAAGAAAAAAACATTTTATATTCCACCATCCTTCCTCATTTATTTCATACGGCTGTGACCTTTACAGCTCCCCAAAGACTTCTCGTACGACAACAGACGTGCTACTGTAAAAGCACTAAAAGTGTACAGGGGGTAGGAATGGCTCCTTTGGTCTATAAAACCGTGCCCATTTGTATATACCACCTAGCGCCTGAAGTTCATATGGAAATTTCCCTGACGCACATACCCTCCACTCTGGCGACACCAACTTACGCCGAAATACACTTTGGCTAATTGTCAGTAAAATTTTCAGTGACAGAGTAAAAAAAAAACTCTCGATCAGAGTTGCTGTTGAAAGGAGAGACCCATGGATGGGACAGGAACAGTTGGAACTTTAAACTAAATCAAGATTCAACGCTAATTTATGCAAAAGGCTAAAGCAAAAAAAAAAACAAAGTAGCGAGGAACTGGATTTCGCAACGCAACGTATGTTTTTATACCTTATTCTAGGGGAATGGCAGGATCCTGTATTATTTTGAGTAGGTAGTCAGAAACCTAAAGGCTAGCGGATTAAATAATAACAATGTATTTTACAAGATGTAGGTTATATAATTATATATTTAGGAGAGAAAAAAATATACCCGTAAACATGTCTGGGGGAATTTTACAAGGAATGATAAATATTTATGGTTAACATAATCCATTCAATATGATGAGGGTAGTTAAAGAATCATAAAATCTTAACTTCGGGAAGAACTAGAATGAATGTTTATTACCCTCGTAAGTATAAGTACATAGTGAGGACAGGCCTGAAATACTACTTGGACAGTTACCATCCAAGTTCTTTATACTCCCAGTCATCATGCATGGAGTAACTACGGAGATAACATAATCTCCCATGGGCTTAAACACTATCACACTTGCATATTATGCTGGGCCCAAGATAAAGAAAGTATTAGGGAGGAAGAAAATATCAAAATGTATAAGCATTTTCGTACATCGTCATCCTTAGCAAAATAACATTTTTATATATTTTATCGACATTCACCCGTCATAAAATCCTGAACGTAGATATTGACGTTTCTGTTTTTTTTCTCTCTCTCACCCAACTTCTCTCTCTCCCACAAGCCTACGTCTTCATCAATTCCAGTCAACTTTGTCTCCTCGCAGAATTTCTTACAAGGAGTATGTACGTAAAGTTCATGTCCACACAATCCTCGGAGGAGAGGACTAACTATGAGAAAAGTCAATATTTTAATTTAACTGTAAGTTGACGCAAATGCTTATCGTTAAATCTAAGACAACCACCTCAATTTCGGTAGTAGTCTTGTTAAAATTCACTTACGACCACTGACTTGGAGAATTTCAAGAGTTTATATCATGCCAAGTATTGTGTATCATAAATGTTCAGCATAAAATCCAGCCAACCCATGGCAATATAACGAGGCGTATAAAACTCATTAAAATCATATGCAAGTTCCACACACAGGCCCATAACCCAGGGAGCTATCACCACCCTGCCACACCAATATCCCATGCAAAACGATGCAAAATAAATAGAAAATAGCTCCTGTAACTACACTTTAACTGCCCCAATGCTGAATTGACACTGAAATTACATGGAGGATAGTAATAATAATAATAACAGTAATAATAACCTGATATACCCCAGAACCTTTCCCGATCAACTTAATGAGCCTCAACACTTGCTCCATGGAAATATTTGATTCCACCACTCAATTTATGACGGTGGGATGAGACGAGTACTGTACATGGGAATTTTCAATGTGCAACTCAATAATTTTGACCAAAGCACACATATCATTAGTTACTCGTAGTTACAGGATCCGAGGGGGACAGAATCCTGGAGAAAAGCTAACATTTCTGGTATTCGTAGATAATCTATACACAAGACTGTAGCCTTTTGTTTCCATGGTGAGTACATATGTATGTATGTAGATACATAGCAAGTATGTACATTACATACACTCTGAGTGTCCTCTCTAGTCCAGTAGACACACACGTACTTGTAGTCCTATGCAAATACATATAATTATTATACATATCTACTACATACAGATACATGTGTACGTGTATGCACTCCACATGTGTGTGTACATGTGGAAGTCAGTGAGCGAGTGTATGTAATTAATGTTAAAATTATTAGTGTGGAGTAAAACGTGGAATCTTGAATGAATGATGAATTTTAATTGCCATCTCGTTTCACCATACTTTACGTTGGCCATTCCCCACTTGAAACTAAACGACCATGCATATTTCAACTGACTCAGGCCGTACTGCGGAGATTAGATACTGGGAGAGGCATAAGGACTGTATGAATATCTATATGAATTTTGAAGGCATGAGGACTGCTGTGAAGCCTATCCGACCACTAGAAAATACGAGCTGCTTGTACAGTTGTGTAATATAATCAAGTATTTAACTTTTCCATAGTCTACATATGTACATCCCAAGCACACACTCAGGAGAACAGACTGCCTTGAAGAATGTAAACATTGATATCCCATATATGCCCAGAGAGAAGTGTGTGCAAGGGTCAGCTTTTGTAGAGTCTAGAAGGGAAATTCATGGCTCACAATGAGTGGATTCCACAAGCTCTCCATGTCGTTCATCTTTGTTTTTCCATCCCCATTACACCAAATTAAATATTTCCTCGGCAGGATGCATGCAAAATGTGAAAATCCAGTTAAGCTCACTCCATAACCACGATGATGGCAACAAGCCCCAGAGTAGCGTGTGTGTACCTTCGAGTAATGGTGAGTATTATGGAAAAGAGCTCGTTTTTGAATTATTATGCAGCAAATTAAGTTCTGAGGAAACCTCTTGGTTTACCATTCTGCCGGGTGATTCTCATAGCCGCTATTAGATTCCGAAATAGCCTCAGTATGCACATATACCTGAGTCATGTAGTAAAAAGGAACGGGCTTTTCAAGCAATAACAAATCTCCCAAAATCCCAGTGTTTATTCAAAAACCTTTACAAACTCAGGGATCTTTTGTGCAAGTAGTCAAAAACGTGGTGCAGACTCCGAGCCTTGTGCACATTCCAGTGTATACTACAATATGAGTATCATATGGGTTGGGGCTACTCAAACTGAGTCTATACAAAACTGCAGCCTCTCTCAAGCAAAACACTGAGAGAATGTCAGTAATAATAATAATGCGTTTTGGAGAAAACAAGTTGTTTCACAACAAGAGCAATAATAAATACTGAGTAAAAAAATTGACAGCCCATCTCCTTCCCCTCTCCTTCTATTTCTGTGTCAAGTCAATTAAATTGTACATCGTTAAAAATAATGCAAAATGTAAATCCCCTGATAAGACAGACAGGGATGACATAGTAGGAGATAAAACAGAGATGCTCAACTTTACTGCACCATTAATAACCTCCTAGCGGAGAGCTCTTTGATTGGGTGTTACCATTCATACAGGACTGGATGACGGAGAGGATGCATTCAGGAAAAAAAAAGAAGAAAGAAAGTCCCATACTATGTGCATAATTATGAGTGAAGGCAAAATATTCCACATAAAATTTTAATTTAGATCCTTATTATTTGAGAGATCCTTGGGCCTACTACCATAAGCTGCAAACTTTTCAAAAGCTCTGTGCCTCCAATGTCTCAGCTCTAATGAGAATTTAAAGCCATCTCCAAGTCATAACCGTCCACGATTCCAATACTCAATCCAATCTTGAATCATTAGAATGGGGAATGGAATTCAAGCGTTATCTTTAGGGAAACGAACAGGGAGGTAAAGAGTCAAGATTCATGATGCACACCTTCTCTTTCTCTCCCTCTCATTTGCCTCATCATCCTCTGTAACAACGGAACTCAAGAGTATTTGTACTACTCCGTCAGGACTCTGGCCTATTCAAGTTCTTCTACCACTCCAAGGTAGATAAATGAAGGAGGCTGGGAAGGAGCTGAGATTTACTTTGAAAATAATAATCGAATTTAATTTCCAAGTGGAAGGGGGTAGGATATGAAAGAGCGTTAGAGGTAGAGAAGAGCACTGCATAAATCTGAAGATGCTAATTATGGACACGAGGAGTGCTACGCTCAAATTAGCTATACTATCACAATGTTATGATACAGGCCATGCCCTTGATTTAATCCTGAAGAGATCGATTTTCCACTGACACACAGCCTACGATTTATGAGCGGTTCCCAATATACACAGCACACTCAAGTTCCAATAGTACCTTAGATATATATACAATCTAGAATACTTATATAGGTACTGCCACAGCCCACACACTTGTATGTAACCTCGTAAACACTTACATATCTTCCATGCATTTTCCACTGTGGAAGAATCTCCCATTTGTATATCTACACATGGATAAGAAACTCCGAGTCTATTGGGACTCTCAAGTTACTTCAACAAACTCATATATAGTGTATGTGAGTAGCGAGGAGCAGCAGTCTCGCAGACCTTGTGGAATCTAAAGCTATGGTTCTCCAGAGAGGAGTCGAGAAGAAGTGAATGATACGCGCCTGGAAGCATTTATTGGAAAGTGAGGATACAGACGGATATGCTATAACAGAACTGTCGGAAAAAAATGTAGTTCACAAGTCTTACACAATGCTATTACACCCCGGAAAAAAGTAAGACTCGTACCGTTCACATTAAAGTGTTGAGTAGAATCGACCATCTTTCGGAAATGCCGAAAGACGAAGGAAAGGAGGAAAAAAAGAAGAAACAAAGGCCAATAATACATCGATTTCATGTTGGAGCACTGTTTTTTCCTCCTTAATGCCTTCTTCGCCTTCCCTATTCTCCAGCACGTCTTTGAGAGGAGAATACCTACAAGGCGGGGGAGATGCCTTAAGAGAGACCACATAGAGTAAATTTCATGCCGACATGATTTTTCTCCCAAAGTTACTCTCATAGACAGAGGAGAGGGCCTTGTGTATGGGTAGGGGTGTACTTATATCTACGTACAGTGTACACAACGATGGGCAAACTCTGGAAATAGACCCAGACTCAGGTTAGCCCTTATATTTGCCTAACTTATAGAATAAAATCCTCATGGACAAAATGCACTGCTCAAATTCCAACTCTCTGGGAAAGTTTTTTTCCTCCCTCTCTATTTGACGGAGGAAACTCCTTTAATTTTCATTACAACTTCAATTTGACTAACATAGGATGAAAGTTGCAAGAAAGTACACAAACATCTTTAAAAAAAACCTTTGAACACTTTCGGAACTACATGTACAACTTTTAGCAATTGAGAAGAGTCAGACCACAAAGGACTGGGAAATTTCCTTAAGATACTGTAAAGACACTTGGGAAGACTTGGAAAAGCGAGGAAAAGGCGAATATGAAGTAAGAAAAACTGCAATGGATATCTTTTCCTCTCTGCCTCGTATCTCTCTCTCTCTCTCTCTCTCTCTTCTCCCTAACTTTTGTTCCCTATATTTTTATTCCGTCCAGACAGTTCACAACTTGTAATTTCTTTGGAAATAGCAAGCAAATTTCACCAGCTTAGACACAAAAAGATGCGCTTTTCATCTCTCTGCATTCAATGATTTCCCTCCTCTTCCCATTCATCAAGGAACCGGGGGAGAGGCAAGTTAGGAATAAAGCCAGACACATCCTAGTCTCAGGTATGGATTTCAATTTCACTCTAAAAACACTTCCTTTACACGTATCACACGCGCTTGGGCTTCAGAACTACGAACGTGGATATAAACTTTTCAGTTTGAGCCTTGAATTAAATCTTTATTATGCTCAAGTCTACTCCTTTCGTCTTCCGTTCAAGTGGCATCACAGAATGCATCTGGCACATAATTACAAAAACATGGAGGAAATAAGTACCACCGCTCTAAACTCATTGTACCCTGCCTGAGTCACTATTGTTTGCTACAACTGTAATGGGAAATACAATCCAATAATTCATTTGACTAAAGACACACACACACGTACATGAATATGCACATAATAAATGAACGAATACATATACAATTACATGTAAATGGGGATATGGTCGTAACTCCATGTGCCTGAGTATCCCGCTCCATAATTTTGGCAATTGAATAAGAGGGAGGAACAATGATTTCCAAAAACCTCTCTCCCCCAAATGCATGCTTATGTACAAAATGGAGCTATCCTGTTATTTGTCAGGTAACCTGGAAACATACTGTATCCACGGAGATTTTGAATTCCACTAGAGTTTTAATCCCATTAAACTCATTTGAAGACATTAAAGAACATATGCTTGACTCACATTCCCCTGGAACCCTGACACTTTCCAAGTGCCTCGGACTGCTCCTGTATTAAAGTAATCAGGAATATTGAGAAGATGAGGAGGACAGGGATTGTTACTACAACTGCCACATGTTCGAACACTGAGCGTGTAGTTGGATGAGAAAACAAGGCATAAAAACTTAATGACCTCATAATGTAATTTGCTGGAGGTGGCTTCTTGTGCGTATGAATTTGGATATTGCTCTGTAGAGTGGCTGTAAGGGGGAAAAAAAAAGTAAAATGTAGTAGAGGAGAGGGACGAACTGGAGAGGAAGAAAAAGCAAGAGAGAAGAAAAAACCTTATGAGGAGGTGGAAGCTGTCTTTGCCATGCATACTTTCCTCCTGTCATTCTCCCAGAAATGATACTCCAAGAAGACAAAACTATCTTGTAGTGATGTAGGCATCAGGGTAATGGATGGGATGGAGCATGGGATAAAGTAATATATGTAAGTATGTAGGTTGGTATAGGTACTCAGGCTTTCGTGGTAGTTTGGAAAGGGAGTCCAGTAGTAGTATTTAGTAGATGTAGGAATCTCATATGTATGAAGGTGACAGCGGGGATGCATATAGGAACCATCCATGTTTTAATTTCATGCATCATGCTCCATATATCTGAGAAAACTGCTCTTTATCATGCTCATTAAGACTACTCCCCATATGAAATTCGGGTTTGTAATCGTTCCTCTCAATGCGATTCCATCCCATAAATGTGTCCTAAGAATGTCAAGCTTGTAGATAAAATGCTAAGGAAACAGCTTAGGAAAAGAACCACCCTGGTTGCAACTTCAATTCCATTTCAGAGAAACACGAGTCGTCCCATAACCTATTCGACAAGCTCCATACAGCTTTATTAATAATGCTACTACTCCTCTTATGCATATCACAATATTCCCATCATCATTTCAATCCTTACACTTATTACATAAACATCCAATTTTTTTTTTCTCTCTCTCTCTCTCTCTTTTACTCTCCTCAATCTAGCACCAACATCAAATTTTTTTTTCCTCCTTCAGAATTTCACCGTGAGTGACATCACAACTCATGTTCCTCTCTAAATTGAAAATCTATATAATTATTCCAGATTTTTTTCCCCCTGCCTCCAGTAGTGTAGCAAGTCCCATCAACCAGACAGGATATTCAATAGAGGCGGAGCAGTGGCGCATATGTTTTCTGTACTACAAGTCGGTGTACTAACAACGTTACAACATGCTGCATCCGGACCTCAACAGCTGCAACATTTCTCTACAAGGATTTCCCTCAACACTATATTATACGCATAGAGTAACAATAGGAATTTCCCTAAATAAATACAAGTATGAGCCCAAAATCTTCATTTTTTCCCCAAAGTAGAGAGGATCCATCCGTAGTTTAGGAAAGCGCGGGAGAAATTAATGAGGGAGACCGAGGCGATGGGATGGGAACTAACTTCCTCGATTCTCAATTATCAGCATGGAATCGAATCAATGGTGTGGAACAGTTTAAATTATCGAACTCACTACGGAGAAATCAAGTCCGTATAAAAATCGAATTAATTCGGTAATCAAATAAGTCCTCACGTCAAATGCGGCTTGGGAAATCCAATTAATACAAAACTCATAAAAATGTATGACTCTAACGCTAGCTAGTAGGGAAAATCTCTCCTCAACTAATCCCATTGCTGAAAGTCCCTGAATATTTTCCAAGGAAAAGGTTTCCTTCCAAAATTTATGCGGGAAATATAATCTGAAGGGAAAAATTATTCAAAATAAAAATACTCACACTACGGGGAATTTTAGGGACAAATATACATTGGTTATACGTCCAAGTCTTATAAAAAAGTTACCCGCAGGGATTCGGGAAAAAATTAATACAAAATGAACTCCCGTTCGAAATAAATTACTTCAAATGAAGCTTCACATGGTCACATAAACCTGTCCTTGCTCACACAAAAGTCGTTGCTCGTCCCGTTGCAAAACACTTAAAAATTTTTTCCGACGTAGTTTTTTGTCATTTACAACCACTGTATTTTTTTCCGTCTTTCATCACTCACGTCCGTAGCCCATAAAGTATAGTTAGGGAGGCATCAAGGGATATTCCTACTGTAAGAGAGAAAAGTAACCCTTCCCACAGTACTTATTTATATCTTGGGAGCCAAGCGGCTACAGATTGGAAAAATTTTCAGCGATTGCAATAATTCCAGTGATTTGCGCAAACCGGGGAAAAAATCCCATGCAAGTCCCTTTAAAACTTTAGCAACTCGTAAAATATTTCGTAATCATCAGCGTCCCGAGTTTCACATTTATATAGATACCGTAAAGGAAGGGGGGAAAAATCATTGTAGCAACTTGAACAAGTCCTCATGTAGACTGACTCAGAGAGTTGGTTTCATACGTGGAAAACTTTGTTCATTTTCCCTATGAAAATAAGTAGTAAAGCAACTTTTCACTTCGACTAGTTAGAAGAGTAAAGTGCGAAACTCAAGTGAGAGAAAATAGCTTTGGTATTAGAGACTCCTGGCAACTCAACAGACACACACATACACCAAAGAACTACATATTATACCGAGCTCGGAATGACGTGCATACGAATACACTCCCAAGTAGGGAAATCTGTGGAAAATTAAAAGAGTTAGGGACTGGAGGGAAAGAGAGAAAAAAAATGCCTTGAAATAGCAAGGGGAGTGAGAAAAACATATCAATACACAAGATACAAATAGTTACGAGATATTGAGCACATAGGAAATAGGAATGCACAGTCATAAATTAGACGTTGCCGCAATCAAACTTTTTATATCTGTCAAGAGGAAAACGTTAGTACGTGATATATTATTATTTTCATCGGGAAATGTCTAAATTATTTCTACATGGCACCAAATCCATGTTTTAATAGACCAGGATGTCACAATACAAACACACTGAGAAAAAAAACCAATTCCTTCTGTTACAAATGCACACGCACATATCTATACCCCACGCCACAACGGAGGGAGACGGATAAGAAGCACAATTGAATTGCTCCAAGCACCTGTCAATTCAAATATTAAAATCTCAAAAACTATTACCAACTAAAATTTATCACGTCATTTATTGCAATACAGGATTCACTTTTTAACTTTTGCTGGCAGCTCCATTATAAATTTATTTTCCTCTTTTATTTTCTAACGTTTCTAAAACTGCGTCAACTAGGCTTCCCACCCGATGATATTCACTTTAATATCTATAGATATAATTACTCATTATGTATAATAATGGATAAGTGTAATGATAATTACGTCTAGGTATAAAAAAACAAGGGTAATCAGGAGTCTTGCACTCTGTTGATCGAACTCATAACGTAGCGTCGTCTGACCAACTAGCACCATAGGAGTCCAACAGCAAAGAGAGAGAGAGAAAAAAAAAATGTGAAGGAAAAATCCACACGTTTCATAAGCCCCGGATGGAATATCCATACACAAGTTTTATAACATATTAGAGTGAGGAACGTGAAAACATGTGGAGGCCCAGGAGTTGACTTGAGGCAAGTTCCATCATGTGTGTGTGTGGATACTTACTATGTATGCATGACAGGATGAAAGCTAACAGATACAATTGCCGATGACTTCAAGTCGTACATGAGAGGGAGAGAGAGAGACTGTGAATGACATACAGGAAAACTCCCATACATGTGGAATCTGAACTCCGACTTTGAGGCATAAAACCACAAATTGTCGATAGACAAAAGTTTTCCTCCGTCTCAAAAAAGGCACTGACTGCAGGGTGTAGGAGAGCTCTGTGTGCGGAGTGACTGAGTGTGTGAGTTTTAGCTCGAACCCACGAAAACAAACAGTAATTTAAAGTCATAAAACGACCCTTCATAAACTTTGGAAAGACGACCCAATGCTAAGGAGATATGGCATGAAGATAATCTTCCCCTCCTCAACAGATGGAACTCATAAATGATAACTAAATGTTGTCAACCAGGATAGTATATAATGCCAGTACAAATAATACCAGTACAAACACACACACTCAACAATGTTCAGCTTATGGAGAGCCTCCCGAACGCTCAACCTCTCCGCATCATTCCAAGTCTCTTGAGGGAGCCTGATAATCAAATCAACTCCGGCATAAAATATCTTCAATCATAATTGCCTCTACAGCGATAGGATTATTCGTATGAGAAAATCCTGTTTCTCATAATCGACCCATTCTTCCTCCACTCTCCAAACCACATACAATTCATCCACTCAAAACTCACACTACTCCACTCGGTTACAATCAGTGTGTTCGACTGGAATTGTCTACAATGCATATGTGTAATGCCCAGCCATTACCAATCCTAACACATCTGACTCCGGCTCTGTTACAAGTGTGCCCAAAACTACACACGGATATTCATTACCCCAATCTCTTCCTATAGTGACAGATATTCCAGGCCTACATTCTGTCCTGGAAACTAATTCCCATAGAAAAACTAACAGGCTCCACTAAAAATAAGAAATCTGAAAAATTGTAAAAGTATAGATATATATATAAATATATAATTACATATATACTTTCTTGTGTATGGCCCAACCTTAGTATAGGCTAAGACTGCTGGAGGAGAAAAAACGTAAATAAATGGCAGTGTAGGATAAAAAATAGGCTAGAGTTACAAGAGCAATAAATCCTGTCCTAGTGGCTGACTTTACTTTTAAGCCGGAATGAATTCGCTAGAACCAAGATGGTCCGAAAAAAAAGGGGGAAAAAATCTGCATAAAAGTTTGAACTGGCTCAGCGTAAAAAAAAAAGAAGGAGAATGCTTTAATCTGAGGACAGGACGGAAGAGAAGGAAAGTTTCGAGAAATAGGAAAAGGAAATAACATGAAGACAAAAATAAGTTTTGACCCCATAAACGTGCACATTTCCACGGATTATACAATAAAGTTGAGTGTAATGGATAAAACTTCTCCCGACATCTTCCTCTCAAATGACAGTATTCTTCACCTTCCTCCCATACCTGGAGTGTGTGACAGGGACGAGGAGACCGTGGGCGGACTCTGACTCTGACCGTGCACAGGAGCTCCATTCAAAGTATAGAGTGATGCAATGTTGCAGTCACCCAGACACTTTGGCACGGCGTTCATGCGTCCAAACTTACATACCTCCAGAGCCCCTGTGTACACATAATGACTGGATACACTAAAGCTGAGCTTTTCGGGTGAGTAGGAAGGTGCTTTCCTTAAGAGAAAATAATGAAAGGGAAGGAGATTGCACAAGAGAAACAGTATCAGAGAAGACAGAGGTGAACAAGAATTATTTGTTTACGAAATAGTACATAACGGTGAGTATATATTATTATCAAGGTGACGTACGTAATGGAGGGTCCTAGCATTTATTATGCATGTATGAAAGAAACTGGGGAGAGAGAGAGAGAGAGAGAGACAGAGAGAAAAGAATCAAGTTGGTTTTGTAGTATCACCAGGGACATGAACTTCCTTTGGGAGCATTTATTGTTATTGTTATTGTTTTAGCTGGAGCTTTGGGGGAAGTACTTCTACGACTTCACCTCAGCTCGTTTTCACAACCATAAAGGCACAACTTTCTTTGCAAGTTAGATATCTACAATAAATAAATGCAAGTCTAACTTCCAACTATCAACTTTGGCTTCTATAGTCCTCGCTGCGGTTGTGTCAGAGTACCCGGAAATCAATGACAAACTTACCATTTTTTCCCTTTTGCTATCACAACACACTAAACTTCTATGTATGCACTTAACCTTTTATACGTAAATACATGTGAGCACACTTACATGCACAAGGATTATACGTGTACACATATACATACTCTATCTATCTATATAAATAGAGCTGGATGTGAACTACCACACATACAGATAAGCCTTCGGCCTGCTCACTCCTGACATGGTCTCCCTGCATCCTCCATACACACAAGGATAGGCCTACTTTCTTATTTACGTACGAAGGACCCCTTTTGGTACCTCCCGAGAGACTGAACTGCAAGTTCTGGGAGAGTCCCAGCGTGAGGAAAAATGTGACTCATCTCCTTTCTGGCTCCGTAAATGTAAACACAGGGAATCTTATGAAACCACTTGAATCATTCAACTTAAATATTTTTTACCCGCATGACCAGCATAAGTACCTACTTACATCCTTGACAGTTGGCATTCCTAAGGAGTGCAATAGTCTTAAGACCATGAAGGGAGCTCCGAGATAGAGCACTTATTATAATTTATAACTCGAGTAGCAAAATCCCACTCCTTCAACTTTGGTGTAGGACATCAGTAGTCTAGAGTAACTTCGGAGTATCTGTAACTATTAGGACGGCTATATGGGAAAACTTAAATGTGGCATAAAATAAGATGTTGTGGGTTATAAAGTAAATTCGCCCACTCAAAAGACACTACAAACAACTTCACAAATTTCCACTTCACTCTATCCTTTCTATAATGTTGAGTCTCCTGTAGTCTAGTCTGAATTCAATACAAAAAGATCCAGTTAGGAAGGCAGAGAGTCAGGCACAATTACACAGTTAAGATTACACTAGACCCCACAAGGTCACTTACTCCTTCAATAGAGTCTATGTTCACTCTGAGTCAGGCCCGCACTTGATTGTATCCAGCAAGTTCCGCTCATTTGCAATCACAATTATGACTAACTGCTCATAAATTACTCCAGACTAATAATTACTCTCAATAATAAATTACTCTGGGTCTTATCCCAATGCACTGCCTCCACTGCCCATTGGCTTCCTCTAGATTAAATTCTCCTATCTTTTTTTTCTTTCTTGCGGTCGCCTTTTTAAAAGCTGTGCAAATTCAAAGGATGGTGCTCATGGCTAAAGGATGGGATGCTCACAGAATTCATAATTCACAATACTCTCTTTATCATGAGCACGTACTTTTGATAAACTGTAACTGAGCATGACTCGCCGGAATTCTATAAAATTTAAAGATAACGCTTCTGACTCAAAAGAGCTGACTATTTGCATTAAAGCAACATTTCCAAAGCACTACAAGAGTTCCATTGGAAAAGGACAACAAATGGGACAAGAACTGGTTTCCACTCTCCAAACCGACAAACCAGCCCGGCACCAATAATCAAGCACACCCATCCAAGGGGAAGTGATTACAATAACAATAAATGCAAAGAGAGAGAGGGAGAGAGAGAGAGAGAATGAAGGCATGCTAGGCGGAAACACACTAGTTTTTTCCATCTCAGAGAAACTTCTGTCGTCATTGGTATCACAAGATTTTATAAGGACCGATGAGGATGTTTATATTATACGGAGGAATGTTTTTACTTTTTTTTCTCTCTCTCTCAAAAATATTTAATCAATTAGTACCACGACATGGTTACATTGTTGTGCATGGGGTTCTCTAAGAAGCATAACTAACGGTGCAAAATGAAGACAAATGCTTGGGAGCAAAATTAAAAACGAGGTTATGTATTTTTTGAACCAACAAAAAATACACATTAGTGAAATAATTCTCAGCGGTTCTCATCAAATTTTTTGGAATTTGCTGACAGCTGGTAAAAAATAAACTGGATTGTTTTCTATAAGCAGAAGTATTTGGATTAGGAGAGGGAATTTGTAAGCCCAACATTATTGTTACGGGGGTAATCAAAGGAAAAAATCAATTCCTACTACAATGTGAGAGAGCCGCCAAAAACTTGGGATCCGTTGGAGTGTAGATATATGGGGAGTGTTTAAATATGATGCAATGCCTCACCAGAGCGTATGTCAAGACTGGAATGAGTTAATTAAGTAGAGCCTAAATCCCAGAAGACAGAAGATGCATTGATATGAAATGGTGTAAATAAATGAGCGTTTGAAAAATAGGAGGGAAGGCTCTCCGCTACTCCTGCCGAGGACTACAATGGAGGTAAATATATGAAAATAACGCCCGTCATCTGCCACTCAAGACAGCCGTCAAGATAAGGCCAAAGTATGCGGTTCTGTGGTGAGTTCTGTGTGAAAAGCACCAACTCCTCAACATAACACACATAACTTGGAAATAATCTGGAAAATCTTCATATCTTTTCCTGCAGACAATTTAACCCTCTCAACATTATTACATGCATGTATACGACGAGGGAAAAAACCTGTGGAACAGAGCCAGCGAAAAGAAGATTCACAATTTCCTACTTACAAAACCCAGGCGTTATTCAATTTAGTCATTCTACAGTGTCTATCATCATTTGCAACCCAGCTCTCTCTCTCTCTCTCTCTCTCTCTCCCTCTCCCTTTCTCTTTCTTCTGTCGGAAAAATAGCTTCGGAAAAAAAAGCTACTTTTCCTCGTGCCAATATTAGCTTCATGTATCTACCCGGAGAGCATACTGTTTCCTCTAACGGGAACAAATGCTGGAAATATTTCCCATTCAAATCTGCCAGGAGTTACAAGCCACAACTTACAACCATCCACTACTTACATACTCACTGGCAAATACAAAACCCATTTTCTTCTCCAAGTTTTATTTGCAATCTTTCAACGTGACAATTTACAACCGACATATAATCTCTGACTAGTATCTTGTCAATGGTTAAGAATTTAGCAGACAGCTCGGGAGTCCCATTGCAAAATCATACTCATGGTTAGTGAAATGAAGGGGAGGGAGAGCTCCTATTTTTTAAAGCAATTGAACCAACGAGTTTTGTAACTTTTGTCTTGTGTCAATAGTCTTGCGTAATTCACAAAAATGGAAGTCGGTAAACACACGGGGAGAAGAGATGGAGAGTTGGCTGCAGTACGCATACACCCTCAAAAGAGAAAATACATAGGGAGGACTGGAAATATAGAAAACTCGTCATCTATACAATTTTACGACATCAATATTAAAGTCGAGTATTTCCTTGTTGGCAACTCTCAAATACAAGTTACCTGCAACAGCATATGCTTAATGCCGAGGTCTATCTATTATACCAACTGTGTACGTACCTCTGTGTGCACAGACAAGGACTCTGTTTTCCCCTTGAAGAGCAAAAAAGAAATGGAATTTTTCCCAGGAAATTGACTTACATGTCAGTAGTGTACTTTGTCGGGGAGCGGTGAGTATTGGGAAAACAGGCCTTGTACTATGTGCAATACAAACGGAGCAGAAGTCTCTTGGTAGTTCTATGCAAAAAGTCCATGCATTAGTAGTAGTTCCCTTCACCAGTCACCAACTTCTATTTGACGAGAAAGAGAGGGAGAGAGAGAGAGAGAGGAAAGGAGTCGGATTGAAAATAAGATGTAAAGGTACCCCAAGACCATTTCATATGCATTCGTCTCATGAATTATCAATGAGTGTACCTTTAATATAATGACATTTTTGACGGAAACTACCACAAAAATATACTCCGTATCTTCCGGCTATATACATTTCTCTCGGTTATTTCTCCACAAAATACGAAACTTCCATTTGGCCAAAATGAGAGTCAGATAGAGACACTGAGAGGAACAGACTACATGAAAGTAGCTCCTCTCAAATGGAATACAGTGGCAGAATTCTTGGATTTTCTTTCCCTCAATATCACTCCACACAAAATCCTAATATTTTTTTTTCCTGCGAAATAGAGAGAGGCAGAGAGAGAGAGAGAGAGAGAGAGAGAGAGAGACGGCGAAAGCCAGTGGCATGTAACGTCAAATCCTGACAAATTCCTTCCTCCAAACTTCCATCCTGACCTGCTGTAGCAAGGTATGAATAATTGTATTGACGGAGCGTGTTCACTTATATACAATGTGGGAGCCTGCAATATTTGGATACCACCAAAAGTATTCTCTCTTAGCATACGTACGTCTCCTTCTTCTGTCCCCATGCATAAACCTACATGTTGAAAAGTTCATTAAAATGAGCCTCATATTCTTCCTCCTCTCCCAGCCTTCCCTACTTTTTAAGGTAATAATGTGAGCAACCAGCTCCGACATCCTTAATTTTAAATATCTACTACTTGAAAATACCAACACATATATAGGATTACCAGAGGAGACTTCTGAACTTTCCAGAAAAAGTATCATTTACGTGTATGTATCCGAGTATGATCCGAAAGACAAAGCATTTCAAAGCCTTGTGCCTTGTTCATTCCAAATACTTCCAAACTAAGATCCCTTTGAATCCCTGTGTTTGTCATACGAAAGAACATTGAGATAATCTGACTTGCATTATCCTATATAAAAGTACTTATGGAAAATGGATTCCAGCCCATGTAAAAATACATTGCTCTTAGGGAATTGTATAGTGCTAATGTAAAAGCATGGAATTGAATGTAAGAGAAGGAGTCACTTCGTATGATATGGAGAGAGGGAGAGAGACGGAGAGAGCAGTCATACAGAGAGAGAGAGAGAGAGAGAGACAGACAGACAGAAAAGAGAAAACTAAAGGAAGATGATCTGACTTAATAGAAGCTACAAGTTCTTTACACAAGTTACCGTAGCTCTCTCCGCTTGTCGTCATGTATCAAAGAGATTCCAGTTGACGGAAAAACCGATACATGTCAAAAGGAAAATGGGAAGATGGTACAACTATGCACACTCTGGGAGACACTTCTTCAAGTGAAACTTGCTTGTGGAGTTGTCTCCACTCACTGTAATTTCTCCCTCCAAGAATCATCCCACCGTCATCATCCAGAGCAACGGGCAATCAGAGACATTTCCATAAACACAAATAAAGTAACTCTCTCTCTCTCTGAGACTTCCACCAACACGTCAAATTCCAACAACTCCCTACAAAAATAATAGTATACAAGAAACATCACTGAACTAGGGAACCCGGTGCCCGTGCCCGGCTCCGACGCCTCATCATAGGAAAAGAATTCCACTAGATATAAAAAAAAAACGAACTTCTTACTTTCCCTCTAACTTTTAGTAGGAAACCCTTTCATCCTTTTGGGAAGAAAAACTATCTATCTATAAGCGTCCTTCAAAACTAACTGCCACTTGAACTACTTACAATTTTCATGAACTGGCTACGAGGACATGAGCAAGAGTAAGTAATGCCCGCCAAGGACTCCTCTTAATACTGACTTTATAAAGGATTCTCGGAAACATTTGTGCCCCCTTAGCTCAAAACAGGGAATAACTCCCGGATATTTTTTCCTCGGGGATTCCTCTAGTTTGTAGGTTTAGTACCAGATTTTCTCATATTTATTTTGTTTACACGGGTCAATTTATGGGTCACTAAGGTCTTAAACACGGAGCAGTGTCGGATGTTTCTGAAACATTTCGAATCCCATTATTTATTCCCATTGTCAGTTCTTTACATTTTGACCCTCAGCTGTAAAACATTTTACGGGAGCTTGAGGGAGCTCTAGCTATCTAGTGAGTCTGTTATTGTGGGTGGGAGGGTTAAACGTGAAGAGCAATAATTAAAAAATATCTGACAGTGCTCGTCTTTGTAACTTTCGTAACACCCCCCCCCCCCCCGCGGAATTAACATGGGTCAGTAAAACAAATTTTGGTTAAATTTTGGAACTATAATAATTACCACAAACTAGGAAAATCCCTTAGGAAAAAACATTAGAGGATTAAGTCCCTCATGTGGCTCATGTGGGGGTAATGTTTCTGGGATCACTGTAGATATGTAAGGGAAAATGTACGGAGAAAATTCAATATTCCATTTCCAATTGAAATGTTCAACTCCAAAGAGACGATTCAGTTGCAACCGAAGGGAAATCAACCATTCCGAGGGCAAATGCATTACGAGAGCTGAGAGCCAAATAAAACCAATTTTTTTCTCATCAAATGTCCTGCCATGAGACTTCTTCTACAAGCAATTTCTAAAATCTCTCACATCTTAATTGCATGCTAAACTCCCTGTATGCTTTCCAATCTAATCCAAACATTTCCCTATTCTTACCACTTCTAAAGTGTTACTAATTTTAAGATAATTAACCCAAAATATATAATTAATTACAAACATAAATACAACTTCCAATTAATACTTGAGCAATATAATTACTTCCGGGAAATCATTTTCTCCAATTTCATAATTTTAGTGGAAAATGTATCTAGATGTGAGGAAACTTTCAGCCCTACACTTGAAACTTGTTGTTTCTGGGAGTTACGTGAGACTCTGACGGATGAATTGGGTGAGGAAGAGCCAATCACATAAATGGTGGAAGTCTCCGTCAAGTCTAATGACAAGGGCAATGCCAGGAAAAAGTCTGGATATGCCTGAGGCTGAGACAAGCATTGGCTGGAAATGTAAAAAAAAAGTAATGAAAAATTGAGGGAAGTTACAAGGCACATTTTGGGGGAAAGGAGTGGAGAGAACGAAAAGAGCGACAGAGATAGAATCCTATGTCATGCTCAAGTTCTTTATGTGATTTTAACGCATTTAAATTAGACACCCGAAGAGAAGTTCTCTTCCGACAGACATTCATCACCTTTGAGAGGATCCTCTTAAAAACTACTTAGACTTTCACTCTTCCCAGTCCCTCACGTGGAAAGCAGAGGATTCGGGTAAAGAGTCAGAGGCGAAAATCAACCCAAGATTTAATTTTCAATCTCATGACCCTCCACTATACATAATTATATATGGGGACTTTCATGAAGTCATTTCATGCTCACTCCCTCAGTCTCACCCAAAAAGCTACCAAGTCAATGGCAAATCATCACACACGCAAACATACCCTCTTCTTCCCATCATTTCCTCCGTTGAACTTCTGCAGGAACGACTTCCATGGTTTTCCACTTGGACTTGCACATACCACACTTTATATTTCCAAAAGTAGGTTTTTATAGTAAGAGTTGATGGGTACGCACTGAGACGGTATTTTTACGACTGCTCTGCCTGTTTCTCTCTCTCTCTCTCTCTCTCTCTCTCTCGCATGTCACGTATTCCTCGTTGCTGTTCTGTTATTGTTATACTTTTAGTTCGTGGCTATCCTCACGCAACAATGACATAATTTATACATTTGGTAAGAATTCCCTGTGAAAATTACGGCCATTGTGTATATTGATATTGCATTAACGCACACCTCTCTCCTCCTGCCCCTGAACTTGAGATAGAGAGTCAGAGACAGACAGAGTCTGAGGAAATAGTCAAATATTTATTTGGAAACCCTTTCCAGACCTACAACATACCATTGTAGTTCACGTCTTTTGTCTTTGACTCCCTCTTGTCTACGGAAAGCTTTGTGAGTACGAAATTCTAGGGTTCCCTATCCTAGCCTTCATGTCCGTGTGTGTGGAAGAACGTCTCGCTCATGGTCAGATTGTCAAGCCAGAAAATGACAAGCAGATTGTGAACAGAGTTGAGAGATTTATAATACAAGGAGGAAATAATATTTGGAAGATGATTTTTGTAAGAAAAGCATAATGCAACGAGGGTAGGGAACTCCACTCCCTCACTTTACGCTCTCTCTCTCTCTCTCTTCGTGATGTTCCTTCCTAACAAATAAAACTTTGTAGCCTAAAGGTATACAACAATGGCTGCCGTAACGACTCAGCATACAAAACACCAAATCTTTAATATTACATTCTGTGTAAGTCTCCGAGGCATTAACAATGCCTATCTCTCCATTTCTCTCAAACTCTCCCAAGTCTCTCTCTCTCTCTCTGTTATTTGTATTCCAGAAAATGCTTATGTTAACTAGTATCAGATTTAACAAAAGCAAAAAAAAAAGCAACCGTACACTGATAGTTTTTGGGAACCGAAAAAGAGAGAGAGAGAGAAAAGCGTCTCTCACCGAGAAAAAAAAACCCAAACTCACTTTTGCCATCATCAGATACAGTCACTCACTTTTGAATTTCTCTCCTGTACAATGTATAGATATGTATGTATGACTGAGTGAGCATGTCCATGAAAGGAGTTCCATGTTCTTGTTTTAATCATGTACATAGACTCAGTGGAAGGGGAAATTGTTTGAACAGAAAAAATCCCAGAACTAACTAACTCTTGCATAGAATTTCACTCGTAAAATATTAAGGGCTAGATGAAAACCGCCTAGTACTATGCTGAACACTCTCTCGTATCGTATCCGTAATACACAAGTGAATTTAAATTGACAAAGTACGTGGGGGTAAGTAGGCCCATACATAATGATGGGGAGACGGCTGTGTGCATAAAGCAAATGGAGCAAAGGCCCGTACCTCCAGTTCCTCCACATATACTGTACTACCTCCCAGAACGAGGATAATATGACTACCATAGAAAAACTATTATAGAGTTTCATTAAGGCTACATCTCCAGAACGCGGCTCTACAATTACGATTATCATGCATTCCATGTTATTCCATAAACCCTTTCCCAACCCCAACTTTTTTCCTTAACGAGAGTCCTCATTGACTGACGGTGAATTCAACTTTTACTTTTGTGCCTTTAACACTCCACATACTCCGGCACGTCCGTAGTCCACACATACATACATACATCCGTGGAGGCCCCAGCCTTCAAAAGCATTCCCCGTGCAGATGTGTGTAGTCATGTACCAAAGCTCCTCATAATTCTTACTTACATGGTTAAACACACTCACTTCGCACGGATACAATGAGACACTCCGTATACCTTATTGACTGGGAGCGTCCCTCGTAATTCCAAACATAAATTCTGTACATACAATGCCTAGGTAGACTTCCAGAACTCCAGTAGTTATTTATGTACAAGGGGTATAGCACGAACTATATATACCAATGGTCTGTATAGTGTATGAAAAGTACAAATGAGTATATAATCCCGACCCACACCTACAGTTGTTCACATTTACTCCAGTCCTAGGGACAGTATGTGCGCTCATTCGGATACTTTTCATTAAAGCTCGTGCAGTGGAAGTTCACGTACGAAAATCCACACCGAACCGTTCTACTAACGTCCAACGCACAATTTAATTCCCCAACTAGTGTTACAATTAGCGTGCTTTCCACCGAGAGAGAGAGAGAGAGGGAGAGAGAGAGAAGATCGTCAAGTGGGAGGAAAAGTATAATCTTGTTACATTAATTTTTTACAAGTACCTTTAAAATTCTCTCTCGCTCTGGCACAAAGGCAGAGAGTTCTCTCTCTCTCTCTCTCTCTCACTCAAAATGACTACTCATCTCTGTGAAAATCTATACGGGGAGTAAGTCTTTGAGGATTTTCAATTTGAAACGACTCGTTTGTAACGACATGAAACCGAATAAATTACAGGAGTTACAGTGATTCAAGCAAGGCCAGATTCAGCAAGAACAATAAGGGAAAAAAATACAAGTTACTAGGGAAAAACTTGTGTTTTCTACGCCAAAATCGCTACTCTGGTCTGTAAACATAGCAACTGGTTCCATCATTCCATCATATGAGCACATACATACGAGGAGTATAGATACAAAACGCCTCGTGGATTTTGTCAAATTTTAAAGGAAAAAAAATCCAATTTCCAAACTTTTAAGGATTCCGAGGCATACAATATTTTTTTTTTAATTCAAGAGAAACAGTATCTTGTTTTAACTTTTTATTATCCTATTATTGTTAAAAATCTGGACTCAATGCTTCAAGGCTATTAAAACATCGCGTTTTGAAAAAAGTGGTCTTACACTAAAACGCTTCAATCTTATGAATTTGCCTGACAGTAACTTCACAGTTCACTTAGTTTTTAGTTACAGGCAGGAGGTTAATTTACTAACTGTCCACTACTCGGATTTTATGTAAATTACAGTACATAATTTACCGTTCACTTTCTCCAGAAGAGCTCCCATATGAGTGAATAGTGTCTATTGTTAGATAGATCTTACAAGGACATGCTCTTATGTGGAGAAAAATCAAGCTTTCTGCACCTAAAATGTTGTGCCCACTTGCAATGTCTTTTGAGATTTTGCACCTGAATGATCACCCCTGCTCTGGCGTAATCTTCGTACAAATCACAGCATATTTATAATAAAAAAATGGATTTATGCCGGTTTGTATCAATGCTCTTCATATGTACAAAAGTATGTATGTATCTATAGAAATGCATGCTCCAGAGTTTAAAAAACTGAGATAGATGAAAAGAGCAGAAGGTATGGGGTTAGTGTGTCCAGTCCGCTCCTCCATCACCAAGAATCAAATTACATGGGAGCGTATTTGATCTCCGTGCAATTTACTCTGCTCCAGTGAATTAATAATACCCCTTTTCATGCCAGCTATCATCAATACTGTTTTAATAATTTAATCAGCACTTATGTCATTAGAGATGATGCTTTCTGTAACCCAGTCCAAGCCTAACGTGGAAAAAAAATTAGCTACTAATTGCACTTCTCCCGTAACCCAAATCACAGTGCTGTAATGGAGTCGAGTCATAATCCTCACGAATTGCAATTTCATTCTTGAGTGTACAGGTAGAGAGAGAGAGAGAGAGGCTCCAATGCTAATATATGTTGGATAATTTTCGAAACAACTTTCCCAAGTCATTGAAACTCGTCCATCAAAATACTTCAACTTTCAAACATTACTCAAAACATATCCCTCGGAATTAGTATATAGTAATTCCCCCCAGAATCTTGTACAAATATTTTACACAATATTGATACTTACAATATAGGGATTGATTTCCTAGCAAGTCTCATCAATTCATTTCTAATTTGTAAAAATGATCTCACAGTTGTTTACCTTACATTTAAAAAAATTGAAAGTAGAGAGTTTAGGGAGCTCCTAATTAACCATAAATAAAAATTTTGCGAAACAACTCGTGAGATCCTCCAATCCTCATAATGACAATGTACTCAAGTTAAATGCTAGGCCACGAATGCTTTAGAGTCGGTTAATTGACAGGGAAACTTTATAAACAAATGGGCTCCACTAATAAATGCCAATAGTCTAATTACAAGAATGATTAAAATTCCAACCAACCTTCATCGTCCAAGAAATGATCCGGATGATTCTACATGTCTTCAAGAAGCTCACGAATTCAAGATTGTGAAGATGTGTCCACTTCCTGAATTATCCTTACTATTTCTTGTTTCTGAGAGAATTTTTTGAAACAAAACTGTTTTCCAAAAACCTCTGAAACTAAACCAACTTAATCTCAAATTTGAATTTGAAATAAACAGAACAGAAAGTTCGGAGTACAATTGTTTTCATCAATTGAAATAGTAAATTCAAAACAGAAACTTCTACACACTTGATACAACAAAAACAACAAGGGCACAAAACTCCATCAAATCTCTTTCTCTCTACTCACAAAAATCTTGAAGAAAATTAATTCTCACGTTTTTCCTCTTTAAAGAAAAATTCCCAGTCCTCAAAAATGCACATACCAAAATCAAATCTATATTTTCACTAAAAGGCTTAACATGAAATGATTGTCGCTAGAAATAACGGGGGGCTTAACCAACAAACAAAATGAGCTGAGTCTTATTCCACTAGAGTGTAGTCAGTTCACTGGAGAGGGACTTTGACCGGGTTGGAAATATTCTTTAGCAGGGAAATAGTCAATTGCTTGGGAATGGGAACAACAACACAAAAAAAAGGAGAAATTTTTACGAACAAAATTTAAAAATTAAGACAAGGGAAAATTGCTACTGGATAAGGAGCTTCAATCCAACTGATGTTTTTTCTCTCTCTCTGGGGTGACGTTGTTGGGAATTGAAATATTTCGATGTATTTGCCCAAGCTTGAAGGAGTAGTTTCAAATGAAATCTAGGGATGGGAGATAGAGTCAATTTGGAACACTTGTTTCCTCACCAAAGAGGTTAGTCTCGACTAAAGATGAAATTCGTTCTGGACTCAAAGCTAGCGTTGTTGGTTGAGTTGGAAAAGATTTGATCAGTGCTGTAGGTTTTTGGTCGGTGGTGAAACTTTCTGGAACTCGATGGATAATACTGTCGACATTCGCATTCCACTTGAGACTTGATAGCGATTTTCTTTGGAAATACTTCAAGCTAGTATGGCATCACCCAAGCTGAGGGGAAAATATTTTCACAATATTGGCTTCCTCCTCCGTGAGACGGATCAGATTCAGAAGCCGTAGGAAGAAGAAGTGCTTGTATTTTGATGGCACAAGCTGTGTTTTCTGAAGGCAGTCGTATTTCCAGGATGTTTATTTCAAGAAACCTCTAGACTTGGGGTACGGACTCTCAACTCCCTTATATATTTCCAATTCTCATGTTTTTACACCAGTTCCTGGAGATAGTTTCAGGAGCAATTTCCACAAGATTTTCACTATACAATTTGATACCTTGTAAAGTGTGAAAAAAACCGGGGAGTTTTCATCTCTCTTTGGATCTATGTATGGATATAGACGGTGGTTGGTAGAGACAGGATGGTAGGTTGTGTGAGAGTCGGTAACAGTTACAGTTTTGGTCTTCACTAGGAACGCTCTTTAGTTTTGGATTTGTCGTCTCTCTGTGTGTGTGTGTGTGTGTGTGTGCGGTGGAATTGCGAAAAAAGGAGAGGAGAAAAAAAAAGTAAAGCCGGGTGGCAGCCGTTAATAGTTGTTACTTGTTCAGTGCAAGTCTCATGTCTTCACACAACTAATTGTGTGTACTGTTCATTTTCATTAGGCGCGTGAAATATGTTGGTCTTGGAGACGAGTTTCCTACAACTTTTATTACCACTCTTGGGCAATTACTCTCTTCAAATTTCTCCTTCACCACACACACTCCGACACATACATGGATGACTCCCGGAGCACATACACAGCCAAATCTATTTCAATTGGATTATTGTCACGGACAATTGGCACTCTCAGTCTCTCTGTGGTAATGAGGAGTGGAGGTACTGGCAATTCTGAGAGAACTCCCGTGAAAATTTCAGAGAAATTATTAAAAGTTCTCCTCTTCTCACCAACAACCACTCCGGTGTGAGAGAAAGGGTTAGCAAGTCAAGCGATATGAGCAGACTCACTAATGAACAGTCGAAGGGAATAAAATGCTGCTGAGAGGTGATGCAGTTAGGAGCTCCTTCCTCAACTCACTACACAATCAGGAGTTGAGTTCTTTTCTTCCGACCAAGTTTAATGACAACTTTCAGGTGCAATCTTCACTGTCAGACAGAGAGAGAGAGAGAGAGAGAGTAAAGCTCCAGCCCTCTGCCAAATCAAGTAATCAGGAATAAAATTACATGAGCTACTCATGCCCATGGATGAAATTAGTATCGTGAGTTAAACCACCCAGAAGCAAACTCTTTCTAGAGATGGTTTCTCAAACACGTCGAGTCAACTTCCAAGACCAACTAGCATCAGAGGAGTCAGTCTTGAAGAGACAAGTCACACATGTGGAGTTTTTAGGGAGGTTAGAGTAGTACAGCACGGAGAAAAATCCACACGACGGTAGATTAAATTCTAGCATGTAAGTCTTATAATGTACATTGGAAGATTGAACCAACTAACTCATGCAAAATTGGTGTCTTGACTGAATAAATAAACTGCCTCTAGTGGTTTCCTATAATAGTTCTACTCACTGAGATCTTCCGTTCCTTGGACAAGTGAGGTGAGTTCCGCACTTTTTCAAAATCAGATCTCTCAAAATTGCATTTCCATCTTCTTCTTCTTCCTCTCACCTCCTCCGTACTTCTGTCAACTCCATCCTCTACATTGAACGTATATCTCTGCCTCTTCTGTACTCCCGTGTCGTCGTCAACACACCAATCAAATTTTCTCTTTTCACCACTTTACTCGTCAATATTTCCCTATATACCGAGGGAAAAAATCAAGCAGGGAAGCAGAGGAGAGTAAAGTAGCTTAACTCTCTAACACTCGCAATGTGAGTAGTCACTGATTTGCTTTTCAAACATGTTCAAGTACAAGTTGCTCAATGGCACTCAACTTCTTCTCGTACCATTAGCTTCTGGAGCACAAAAACGTGTTTCCCGATTCGGAAAAAGTCTGTTAAAGTCTTTAGAGCACAAAGTTTGGGAAAATGGCTAGTTTCCACTGGGTCTTGAGAATGTTCCAGTTTATTTCAATAGCTTATTAAATCCCCGTGAATGTTCCTTTTTTTTTTGTCGGAGAGTGTTGAAATTCGGATTTGAGGAAATTCACCAGAGTTTTGACATTGGTGGGAAGCCAGCTAAGAAATGTCCAAGTATTTTCCCAAACAACGGTCTATACTGTCAATGACAAAAATGTTTCGGAGGGCAAGTTTGGAAAAATTCCAAAAAATCCTAGACAAATGTTGGGAAGATGAGGGAGACTGGGTATACAAAACGGAATTAACGTTTGTTATAAAGTGTATATATTCCTTCTCGGTCCAGGGGAAACTTGGAGAGACTCCGTGAGTCAAAGGGAATGTTAGGGGATTCTTGACGATTGTGTGAGTTTGTAAAGCGAGAGTGCGGTAAATTGACGGGACCGACTGCAATGTACATTCCCACCAGACGAAATCCTGTTGGAGACTGAACGAGTGAAACAAGAAGGGGCTCCAACAAGCGAACTGGTTCGGTTCGTCAACAAGGAGAATGAGGAGTTGAGGGCTTGGGGTTTTTATCCTTTTGGGGAAGAGGATTCAAAGACTTGTCTCATATTCTCTCTCCCTCGCTCTCTCACTCTCATGCACACACATCCACACACACATACACACACACACACACACATCCACACACACACACACACACACACATACATCCACATAAACTCACAGACAGCAAAATCAGACAGCTTCGGCGCAAACTGGTTTCTATTGCACTTTCCTAAGGTCGATTTTCCAGCGTTTTTCTAGTGGTTCGAAGACCCTCTTTCAGACTTTACTTTGCTTTGGTTTGACAGAACAGAACTGACACAGAGCGAAGAGCTACACAGCACGACGACCAGAGAAGAGAACAGAGAGAGGGGAGAGAGAAGTGAACCCTGAGGAAATTTGAGGGTTAGCTCACTTGCTTCATACATATCCAACATGGGCTGTTATGTATGACCGCCTTAAATGCTTGTCTACCCTAACTGACATCCTTAAATCCTTCTATACGCTCCATCATACACACTGCACTTACACACAACCAGCCCCATGATCATATCAGTAAATGTCGGTATGCCTCTACCTATAAACGTTCCACACTTCTCATATCCACCAACAACTTATACCCACATAAATATCTCCAGCTCTAGTTCTTGTTTTGGTAAATCTTCCCAACTACTCTCCGACTCTCCCACCAACAAATGCTCCGTATTAAACTCATCAGAACATATCTGAATTATATATCTACAGAGTGAAGGAGAGAGAGAGAGAGAGAGAGGAACGAAAAACTGTGTTTTCAGTTTTCATTGAACTTATCGTAAGGAATTTGTGTTTCCTTCTCCCTCCATCATACAAACATTACAATGCTGTAGGTACTTACTGTAGTAGATATACATAGCAAAAAACGTACACACTACTACATCAAATAGTACTGACAACGGACTACGTCCAAGGACTACACACTACTGTCCACAAGACTTGCATAAGATACTACTCTCGTCTATTATTCTGTCTTTGTGATATGAAGGCAGAGGAGAGAACAAGGGCTGATACAGAGATCACTGCTTCGAAATCATTGATGTGCAGTCTTGAGCTTGAATTTCATTTGATAATATGCACTCTCCGTGAGGTACGAGTGTTTTTAGTGGGGTGAGCTATTATCAAAGAGAGTGAGAGGCTGATGTTTCCGAGACCATTTTTTAACTCATGTACGTGGCAAACTACTTTCGATAGCTCCTTTTCATTACTCTCCATTCTCTGCCGACTGACTCCTGTCCATGATAAACGAGTGCGAGGATGAAAACCTACACGACCACCACAACTGTGACTAATGCTGTACAAATAAAAAATTCTATGATTATCGAAATTCAGGGAATCAACTCCAGGCTCTCATCTTACCCACTATGACTAGATCCTACATATGTATGTATGTACATATCTAATTATGCACACCATAAAGATACCTTCTTCCGACGTGGATAGATACTTATCCTCCGAGACAAAATACATACCAATATACATCCCCACAAGCCCTTGGGGCTATAAGTAGATACATACATAGGATGGGACCTTCTGGATCTGTAGGAGAGAGACTCTACATGAACCTCATGGTGTAAGAGCTTCCTGCACTGTCAGCTTAATCTTGTCCATTAAACTGCCAAGTAAACATAGAGCTGAAGGATGGGAGCAGTGCTTTAATTCCCTGCATACATAATCCAGCACATGACACTCTGAGACCTGCACATTTCTGGGAACTCAAGGATGTAAGTTTGCTGAGAAATAAAAACAAGTAAAGGATTTACTTTTTTTGAGAGAATGAGTAGATATAAAAAAAAAGTCGAAATAGACAAGTTCGCAGAATGTATAGAAAACAAGAATTGCTTTGAGAGATCTCCCTCAAAGCTATTGCGAGTTCAATTGCAAGCCAATTAGTTGAACAAGGGAAGCCCAAGAAGACTTCCATGTTTTTTCCCCCTTCAATCTTCAATACCGTTGAGCATTTCTATATTAAAACATTTTACCTGTCCCCCTAATCCATATCATGTAACAACCGGAGTAGGACATGGAAAAAAATTCCAAGATTCTAGATATTGTCATCTCGTCAGCAGACAAAACATGAAGCATGTCAGACGGTAGGCCTTCCATTGGAAAAACCAACTGTTAAAAAATGCATACGTGTACGGAAGGTAGCTACTTGTAAAGAGAAATGAAGACCAAGCATCACAAACAGCCCGGTCCCATACATGTCTACATAGGACATAATACATACAAAAAATACGGGTCCATCAATCCAATCACTATAACCAACAATTCTTACGGGCTTGTTACGTCCCAACTTCCACTACTACCAGAAAACCCGCTTGGAATATACAGAGTCTTGTTACAGGACGACGGTATGACGGAACACACCACATAATAGGATCCGGAAGACAGGCAAATAAGAGTCCTGAATTGAATCGTGTATATGAAGTTGGAGAGGAGCGCATCAATTCAACTACACTTGAGACTTTTTCGAATCTTAAGAATCCTAACGTACTCTTCCAACAATAAGAGTCCACAAACATGACAATGCTCTCGCGTACTTATATTCCCACCAGAAATCTCATCATCATTTTTTTTTCTCTCTTGCCACATTCTCTCGGAAGACGGAGAGGAGGAGGAAAAGTCCAATAAAATTCGTAACTTTGCCTTGCTTTTTTTCCCTCCGTCTTCCTCCCAGGACCTACACACAAACAACACACGAGTCATATCCCGTGTACATGTAGAACCTCCAGATACCCACGGTACCAACAACCTTCCGCCTAGCCTTCATGTATGTATATATGTAAGTATGTGTATGACCCAGAGTGGAAAAGTAAGACTATATGGCTGAAGTTAAGAGAAAAGGAAAAGTGAAGGAAGTGTAGGGAGTGAACTTACGTCAATATTTGATCAATGCTGTACACTGTCTTATTTGCCAAAAGTTGATAGTCCTGTTTACAACCCTGTGTACGGACAACATGTATAAGTTCCAAGGAGTAAGTAGCTATTGTTAATATCCTCCGTTGTGAAATATAATTATTACAGCAACTGGAAGGAAAGCGGGTCTGGAGGGATAGAAACAGACGGGAGTAAACTCGTACAGAGACCTCGCATTATAGAGACGACCCAGTGAGATCAGTCTCTCTCCAGGGAAAAATACACATTTGGACACATTACCGTTTACGAACGCGTTGATATTTCTCCTTATCAGAGCTTACAATTATAAGAGCCGAACTCCGCACCTTGTAGGGACGCTCCTATAGATAGAGTTCACTGTATTGTCTAACTTAGTCCCGCTGTATCTACATATCCATGTCGCTGTGGATACACGGGCATGCCGTAATTATGTACATGGATACTTACGTAAGCAAGAATATGCATCCAGATAGACATGTGTACATATGTATGTATATGTATGTATGCCCAGTAAACATGCTGGATATGAAAGCACACCTATACGTTGAGTTTCCCAGTAACAGTAATCAAGTCGAGATTGTGTAAACACATATATGTACATACTGCAATAACACATTGTGTAAACACAATGATGATATGTCAAGTCCACGTCAATTTCATGCATGATGGAATCCATTTTTTCTTGTTTTTTTTCATCTCATTTCTGTATTCTTGCAACGTACGGTTTTCAACAGTTGCTCCTTCCGAGAGACGCTCACTCTTCCGTTAGCAAATAATGCTACTTGGAGAGCGTGGGGTCATCATAGACGAAGATGATGCTTAATAAAAAAAAACCGAATATGAGGAATTATTCTCCAGTGAGTACTTGACAAGTGTAATATGAGGAGGTTTTGATTCGTACCGTGCTTAGGCAACTTATTGCAATAATAAAACCCATTCCTAGGAAATTAACATGGCTAGCCATACCTTCTAGCTCGAAGAGGAGCAACGTTGCTTCAAAACTGCAAATCACTCCGGTTATGCTCAAATGTTCCTCATTGGTATGCGGATTCTTCCCACGGAGTCTACAACAGCACGGTATGGATTTTTCCATCCCCCGTTCACTCCTGTACCCAATGCCTCTAATGCTCCAAAAGTGTACTGAACACTGTGTACACATGGAGGCTGTAAGTCCAACTGTGTTTCACAAATTTACTAAGTGTATCCCTCTGTAAGTCTCCTACAATGCAAATACCCAGCGGATGGTCGGAGTAAAAAGGGATATATGACTTGGTGCTTCTAGGAAGAAATATTTATTTGCATACACATTTGTACATACATTACCATTTGGTATTTACTCAAGTAAATATTACACTTTCAAGCAATGTACACTCCTCACACTGCTACCCTACGAGTAATAGTAATGTAATAAGTGAGCATTTATAAGTTGGCCCAAGCTGAGCTGAATTTAATTTTCATCTGACAACCTACTACTACTACCAACTCCAACTTACTACATAATATTATGAAATGGAAGGGAGCCTTCCAATAGAACAAAAACTACTCTTGCTCCGGAGTCTTATGTTCTGTCATGCTTTCCAGACAGGGGAGAAGGGAGAGAGAGAGAGAAAGAGAGAGAGAGAGAGAGACAAGAACGAGCAAGAGAACTGGAGTTGAAGATGACGTGGTTTCCTTCCGAGAGACTGTATGCTGTGCGCAAGGTTAAAGGGCCACAGTGACCTGAGGCCTTGAAAGAAATGTTGTTAAAAATTCTACACCGATGCCCCCAGATATCATTAGTTATTATCAGTGTATCTCTCTCATTGCGTCGTGAAGACACCAGTGCAATTTAATGGTACTCCCTGTTCAAAACTCCCTACATCTCTCTCTCTCTCTCTCTCTCTCATGCTCTCCCTATCTTGCACCATGTCTAACTCAAGTTCCGTCGAGTGATAAGTGTATACATATATACAACTAGTCTGTAAATCCCTACTACCCGTCTGGAGTCTCCACATTAGAAAACAAAGCCACAGACCCTCGTAGTCAAATATGCTAAACATCAGCAGGGATTGCATTTTTAACTCCTCTCATAAGATATTCACGTAAGTATGTATGTACATATGGGTACTCGACTATACTAAACGGTACTCACTTACACCTTCCTCCTCTCTCTCTCTCTCTCTCTCTCTCTCTCTCCCTCTCAACTTTAAATTCCCAACTCCCTGTCTCCGTACGACTGGCCCATGCGATAGGGAAGCCCGGCGCTCTTGGTCACATAGTGAGGACTCCACGCTGCACTATTACAGATAAAGCCAACTTTCAAGAGAGAAACATCGCCCAGAAAGTTGGAATCTACACCCAAACTATTATCATAATGATTATAAAGGGCTCTTCTTCATGGAGAACAAGCAAAGTGCACCACCTTGTTTTATAAATCACAAAAAAGTCAACCACCGGTAGCTTCCTTCCCCATTACACTTTCCACTATTTACTCAAGTCAGTCCTTCCGAGAGAGCTTAACTCTTCAAATTCTTTCCTCCAGTGGAGGTTTAGTAGTAGGAGGAAGTAGTGAACGGGGGCTCACACACACACAGGCATGAGCGTGTTCAAGGTATAAAATTACAGATGTATGTAATTACATATATATATAAATGGCTCTGTCATGCATCTCAAGTCTAACGCCTGGAGACAAGCGTCTTATGACATGATTATAGTAAATACCACCATGAAATAATTATCAAGTAGCAAATTAACTCACCGTTCCTTCTCATCCCTCTCCCAAAATTTATCACACCTAATCATTGTCCTTGCTATAGTCCTCCCACCGTGTCCTCTCCATAAGCTAGAACATTTTAAGGACTTGACAGGAGAGGAGCCGGGGTAGTATTTATTTTATGGAATAAAAAAAAAACTTGAGGCAGAGCAAAACCTTGCGTAAATAAAATCCTCATAACTTTTACCATCCAGTAGTGAATAAGTGACTAATACCTATGCAATTTCTTATCCGTTTAAAGTAAGTAGTAAAAAGATTTGAAATTTAATTCAGTGTCAATTCGGAACTTCAACTTCAAATCCCTTCCCTGAAACAAACACCCTTTACTTATAGAGTCAGACTTGGAGAGAGAGAGAGAGAGAGAGAGAGAGGCTTATGAAAAGGAGGGAAATAATGGAGCAAATGTCACGATAAACATGGTGCGGAAAGGAATCTGTTCAACGAGAGGAACAACGTGATTAGGAAAATTGTATTTTTTTAAAGTGATAATTTTTCTAGTTGAGGAGTCAAGAGGAAAAGTGTACAGAGGGAGTGTGTATATGTGTACCTATCTTATGTCTCTGTCTAGATGCAGTAGTTAGGTTGGGAAAAAATAAAGTGTTTGTTGGTGTCTTGTTGAAACATAAACCCACTGAGGATTTATGTCTAAAGAAAAAATCACAAGACATGCTATTCCGTTTCCACGACCACGACGATGCCAGTCCATAAAAGAGTAGTAGATTATAAATTATGCTTCTTAAAAAATATTATTAAATGTACAAGCACAAGCTTGCTTACAAGCTTAGATGTCATCTGGAATGCTTTGCAGACGCTCACACCAGCACATCCCATGCATAGATAGATACATATGTACGTGTGCAGACTCACTCACCAGAAAAATTCAAATGTTGTATATTAAATGTGGCTTGCGAAAAAAAAACGAGATGATATCAAAGATAACTTTGTAATGCGAAAGAAGAGCCTGACTCTCGCACACACAGGATTCATATACTATGAGTATCTATACTTATGCACAAACAGGCAGTGACTACTTTGGCCAAGTGACACCTTCAGCTCCCATTAGCATAAATGTATAAAAAATGAAAGGTTCAACCCCGCATGACCTCTCCTCGTTTCCCCGACCATACTTCATTCTCACAACCACTCTCACGTCGGCTTTATTAAGTTTTAGCTGCAAAAGAAGCTCATTCTCGTCCCACTGAAAGGGAGTATTTGTCACAAGCCTTCCATATGCATTGTCCTTTTTTCTTACAAACGTTAATATTTCATACCTTGCTCCTTATACTATTTCCGATAATACAAATTCCCGCCCCCCCCGTCAAGATAGTATTTACATTTTAATTAATATAAATTTATTGTCCTCCCGAATTTTTCAAAAAAAAATAATCTTTTTCCTTCCTCCCTTTGAAGTTGCTATAATTTAGGCTACAAATTTATTCTCATTTGTAGAAATAATTAGCTGCCTTGGAGCCAGATGCTTGCCAGTTACCAGGATACATATAGGTATCTATTCAATCCTCCTCATATAGTCTGAAGTCTTCATCTCCACTGACCCTAATAATTATTTGAGAGACTCGTTATCAGGCCCTGGCCTTATCAAAAATGTGGAATGGAGCTGAAACATCGGACTATGTCGAGTCTATGAGGGGAAGATAGGGAGATGTTCGTGAACAATCGTGAGAAACTGGTGTCTACTTGAGAAAAAATGCGGTTGATATTTACGATTTGTAAATGTCTTTGAACGGAATGAGATGAGACAAAAACATTTGGCTCCAAGATAAGACATTTGACTGTAAGACCTGAGAACGTCACAATAATGCCCTGAGTCAATGAAACTCTTTGTGCCCGCCGTATGGATTACGTATGTAAATAAACCCAATGTAACCTACCTAACAGTCCTCGTAAAGGAGGAAAAACGTCCGCTTGGAAGGGAAAAAAAAAGGATCACCGAGTTCTAGTAAAATGCACTCAATCTTACTTTTGTAAACAGAAAGTTACTGTAAATTCCCTCGTCATACACAATTCCAAGATTGCCAAAGAGAGTAAGAGAGAGAGACCTTATGGAATTCCAGGATAAAGCTAACTCCCACAGCTTGTAAAAACACTGTATGCTAAATGCAATTGAAAGGAAGACCTCAGAGTCTGCATATGGGCACAATAGAAACTGCAACACAATTCAAATACCGTTCGCACATTACGCCACATCAAAGGCTGGCTTTTTCTTCTCCCGTCTTCCCCCCCTTTAGATTGAGGAGAGTAAACATTTGAGGTAACAACTTCGTAGTCTCCCTTCAAAATGCTCAAGTCTCTTTATATAATGACCATGGATTTACAACAGCAGAAACAATCATGAGGAAATTCTTAGTAGACGTTCAATGCTCTTTGCATCATACGACATAGGCAGGGATATGTTCCGTCTTTGAGTCAGGTTTTTTTGAGATTGGAGCACAACATTGGTACGCACAACAGAGGGTAGATCCATATGCACATGATTGATACTTGAAGTTTAGAAAAAAACGTGAAAGATTTTTTCAAAACATTCGTTTAAAACATTACGAGTCCCCATGGAACAGAAACACTCTTCCAAGAATTCCCTTGTCCTATCTTCTAAAAGCAAGGAAAGGGATGCACCAAATATATACAGTGAATTCTCTTCATACGACCCCGTTTTAAGAGTATCGTCGTAATAAATATTTGAGCACGTTTACTACAATGCTTATTTCCCTTCCCATAAGAACATTCATGTCAGTAGTTGTCGAGTCCAATTTTGTTTCCTCAAGGAGCGGCTGCACTACAGAGAGTGTACTGTTCAGACACAATTGCATCTGCCTGAGAAACCACGTGTGTGTGTGTATATGACTCACATGTGCTTTGATTCCTGAGTCCCCATATGAGCATGGGATTAATGAATCCAGTCTTGTCCGCTTTGTTAAACTTGCATTATATATGTATGCATGTACAAAGGTAGAAATAAAGCTCCTTCAGGGAGATAATACGGGATGAAGAAACTGACTTTCCCATGAAGACACCAACTTCCCGACAGCTGAGAGCTGAGAGTCATCATGTGTATGTGTGTGTGTGTGTGCCACAAATGCTCACTGACTTGTAACTACGAGAACTGTGGGAGGACTGATTATCACGGTATAAATACTAAACATGAAATTAATTCAGTATCTCTCCCTCATTTGTCATAGGTCATCACAAGACAGTCCTTGCACAACAACTCCAGATAAAACTAATCATTTCCATTCCAAGTCACGAACATCTTGAGCATAAGAAACCGAAAGTTTTCATGTCAAACCACGGAAATCACAGTTACTATTAGTAAACTTTTCCTCAAGTAAAAAGACATGGGGACAGAGTGGGCGAGAGGACCGTATTTCCAATGTTTTCATTCCTAGATACGGAGAACACATTTTGAAACTTTTCCCTTCAGATTTGAACCTACTGCCGATCTTGGTTTGTTTATCTATATTTTATTACAAATCTAAATATGTGATGGCACAATACATATCTACATAATTATATCTATGCATAGAAATAAAGTAATAATCTCCCTGTACAAGGAAACCCCTGAGAAAAGAGCTCTCTTCAGGTGATGACTCTTATAAGGTGGGATGTTATTGTAAGTACAAAAATAGCACTGTGATAAAGGGACTTTAAATATTTACACTCCAATAGAAAAAATATATTCTCATAAGGGGATCTAAACTAGACCGTCCCCTACTGCAAGAGTCATTTCCTTGAAATTCCAGCTGATAAAAAAAACTGAGAGCTTTTTTCTAATGACAAAAATCAGGAAAATTGTAGATACAGTTCATGTGCCACTCTTGAATTACATACTAAATATTTTATACCCTATTGGGTTACATCCTAAATGTAATGCACTCACTCAGCTCAGTGAGGAGGAAGTCTTGGGTGAAGTTTCAAGTAAAAAGAAGGCACAATAAGTAGGAACTAACTACTGAGTAAATAATAAAGTTAACAAGAACAAACGAAAAGATGGATGATGCTGCCAGTCAAAAGAGGCCAAAAGTTAAGTAATCTCTCAAGGAGAATTATCTTATCAGCGGAATGAAATGAAAATGATAAACAATGCTCCCAGAGCTAAAACAATCTAGATGTTACTCCCCGTCCTCCATCTCCAGCCTGGAAATAAGTCCGAATGAATTCCAAAGCACGGAGCCTGAACATTCCCTTGCATGAAGAATGAATTAGAGTCACTGAGTAATATAGTAGTGATCATCTATACTTACATCCTATGTATATCTATATGTTTCAATACTGGACCCTATTTTCCCTGACCCTTCAATGAGCAAAACTTCTTCTAATCATAAATGCATATTAAGAGATATACCTTACATACATAGATTTATGTACATATGTATCTTTAAATGTTAAGGTTCAGTTTCTCCTTTGAAATTGATTCAATTTGTCTCAAAAGGCATTCCTATAGTTTAGAATGCATGTAATTATAGGGAAACGGTATTTAGACAAAGTTAAAAAAAATGTACGTACTCGTGCTTTGAATTTCCGTCCTATTACCTTCCCCCTTAGTATTTCCCGATCAAAATGAAGAAAAGTATGCGGAGAATTTAAATCTCTTGAGCGTATGCACCCGACGACCGGGCTGGATTCGTGCACAAAAACTTGCCTCAAAAGTTTCAACTCTTGGGATGATAGAGGTTTACATGTGTACAGGAAGGCTGAGGACAAGATTCAAGGATGTGTGTGTGTGTGTGTGTGTCTGAGTGCATGTGTTGTATGTATGTGTGTAACCGAAATTACAAAATGTAGTAGGACATGACATGCTCGTATGTCTAGTAAACCACGGATGGACACTGATCGTCAGTCGGCGGACAGTTTCACTTGATTTCAAAGCCACAATGACAATGACAGCTCAACCACAATAAAAATTCTTTCTGTTTACATTTCTTATAAACTTCCCACCATACCACCAAAGCATTAGTCGTTCCCAACTCCGCATAACTTTTAACTCCCAAACCCGGTCGTTCTTCCTATAACCACAGAGGAGTCTAATGCTTCCAGTTTAAACAACTTCCATCCATACACTCCGCCACGAGAAACACATGAGGAGCCATTGAATTCAGTGCACACAAGACTTGGTCCATCTATCTATCCTTTTCCTCAGATAAATAGTTGCAATCTTACCTCAATTTTACCTTTGTCAGTAATAAAGTTCCCGCAACTTACCTCCATGACTACAGATACCACAACCAACTCACCTCACTAGTACATAGACACTTGTACAGTACAATCACTCTCTCTGTCTCGCTCTCTCTCTCTCTCTCTCTTTTTGTGTGCATTTCTACAAGAGAGCACCCCTACAGAAGGCAAGATCTGACTTACCACTCCTGTCCTCATATGTGTGTACCTACATACCAAGGAAATAATTAATATTGTGGTAAGAAGGAATACATCTAAATATTTTTGCCGCTATAGAGACAATTTTCTTTTAATAGGGTAACTCATAGCGAGGGTACACTGTCCATTCTGTTCATACAGTCTCAAAACATGAACTTGTACCTTTCAGCAACGGCACAGGACACGAAATGTCTACAAGCACCGTCCTATGTACGGATAGCCCGTGGATCTGTTTATATAAATTTTGTCAATTTATTTTCTACAATATTCTTTCCCATGTACAAATTCTTATACACACAAGACCTGTGCACACACACTATGTACATACATAGGTGTACCTTCATGAAAACACATTTCATGAAATAGAAACTGTTTATATTGCACTCCCATCTGGTACTTTTGTAAACATGTAATTACTTGCGTACGCAGAAATGTCCATCTACAAGACGGTTTATGTTTTCGTATCCCAACGCTGACATTTAAAAATTTCATTCCTGTCCCCGTCCCCTTCCTACATAAAAAAACTGGCTTAATACGATTTCGACAGTAAAAAGTAACAATGGAATTCCAGGATTTAATCTTGTCCATATCACTTCCAAATCATCAAGAATAATTGAAAATACTCCAGTAAATTCCCAGCCTTAGACCAATTCCAGAATATCTTACCCCGCTCGTTTTAGAAACCTCCGGACAGTAATAGCAATAATAATTGCAAGATAAACGAACAACTTTATTATGAAATAATGCCTTCAAATGGTCTGAAGAATTTCCTCAAACACAGGTAACATTGGAACGTGTCCAGCGTTGATTAAAGGCTGGATAAGCTCTGACTCAACTCTTTGTCCACTTCAGTCAGTGTGCATTACTTGTCATTGAATTGAGAAGAGTCAAGATGCTATCTCCCAACCCAGCCTCTTCCTCTCTCTCTCTCTCCCTCTCTCTCTCTACATTGAGGACATAATCGTATAAATGCCTGTGTGCTTGGATGGAAGGTGTTTTCTCTCCGAAATGATTCTTTGTAACTACATGCATAACTTTTGGCAGACATTGTTTTTCAGTTCAAGTATCTACACTACTCTAAAAAATAACAATAACATCTAGCAAACGAGCGTGCACAACAATGGGTAAGCATATTGTCAAGTTGAGCATGGAGGTGGTTGTTACATTATTACACATTTTTTCCAACGTCAGGAGCTCACACATACATACATACATACATATATCTATACGCATATGTATAATTATGTATAGTAAAAAAGGATGGTTTCAAACATTCAACTATGTATGCCTCTCATTCTACTACATAACACGAGAGATATTTGATTGTTGCAGTAGTAAAGTACGGGTCGGGGGCTTGTCTATCAAAAAATACATATTTGACAATCCCTTGTTCATTCTTTCGTTCCTCTTGCCTATGGGCAACTCTTTGCATGTGCTTCTTGGAGCCACTGCTCCTACATACATACATATCTACATATGTAATTACATACATAGACACATGCAAGGAAGGAGGTAATCATATACGCACACGGATTTCAATTGCCCCTACATAGATTCCAATGACTCGTAGACACGTCAAGATTAAGCGAGGGGATTGGAATGAATTTAACGGTAAGGAAAGAGTTTTTCCGCTCATTCGAGTGCATCCAAGAACCACACAATTATTATTACAATTCGTCACCACACACGAATATCCATTATTATAGGAAATGTTTCAAGGAATGTCATTGTTTTTTACTATTTAAAAAATACTCTTGCACAGAGCCGTACATTCCTATGTTATGTGCAAAATAGATATCTATATACCTACTACTCAAAATCCATATGCTCGGAATGTGGACACCGAGAGCATTGCACACATCAAACTCACGGAGGATCATACGCATAAATAGATATGTTAAAAGTAAAGTGGAGCTTCACAGATGATGATACACAAATAAGTATGTAGTTCCCAGTTGCTACCGATTTTTAAGGAGGATAAGTAATATATTGTCAAAGTGTTGTATGTTTTCCTCTGTTTCCTCTCGTATGTGTCTCAAAAGGACGATGAAGGGGAACAATAACCATGACAGTTATACGCAGTAGATTTGAGCCATTTAGTTAGAATTAGTTACTCCGTGAATATTATATGGGCGATGTGACTGACATGTGTGTTGTGTCGTCTTGTATAACCTACAGGACTCCATTGACAATCGGCATGAAACGGAACGCTGAAGAAGCGACTTTTTTGTCTTTCGGTCTCGGTGTAATTTCGTTTCGCAGTTATTTGCTTGCTCTCGCTCTCTCTCACTCACTCTTGTACATACTTTTAATACTCACTCCCAGCATTTCTCAACAGTCGAGGAACAGCCCACTCTCATGTTACACTCCTCTCATATATGTGCTCGTCTGGTGCGATGAACATTCTTTAGAAAATACAGAGACATATACTAGTAGCGGAGAGTGAGGCAGAAAAACGTAAATATATATGTGAAGGAAAAATTATGGGAATTCAATGTCAGTATAAGAAAATTATACAGACTTGTCACAGTGTGTGCCTTTGCCAACGATCCGAGGGACAAAACTAACACTGCAACCTACACTAGGTCTTGATCGTGTTCACTTTATTTCCTAGAAACACTCTTTTTTTTTTATTTATCCTCTCTCTTCCAACTACCAGCTTCCAAGCCAACAAACACATCCCGAGAGGAAAATGTAGGGGAAAAAAATAAATAAAAAATAAAAGGCTCAGAGCTTTACAAGGTTTGCATTTTTTCCCTTCCTCTCTGTTCCATTAGATACATAGAGGCACAATGTACATGGATACCCTTAACGTGGTTTTTATCCCCAGCACACAAAAATTCCCTTCAAGATTACCAGCCACTCAACTACAAAGCTCTGTGAAATTTAATTAGCATGGAAATAGGGTTGACCCGAGAAATTAAGAGTAATCTCCAGATTTTGTTTTTGTCCCTCTCCGTACATATCCCTCATTGCTCAATTAGATAAAGGGAGACGAGATTTATCTGGCCAAATAAGAAGAACAAGTCTTATGACAACAAATGTGACGATTAGACAACTTTTATGATTAGAGATTTGTTTCGTTAAATGCTGGGCTCTCAACAATAACAAGTATCTATCCTTGAGTACTGTATGAGCATAGGTTACATATGTAAGGACAAGACAAGGTAGATGTAGTCTCGGGATTAGATACTTTAGGGAGCTGAAGCTAAAAATACAGTAGAGTCAACTATTCCCAGCCCGTACATATGCCAAAGTGGATCTGCATACAATTGTTTAATTAGCAAGGAGTTAGAGACGACGGTGTGGTTGTGGTGAGAAAGGAATACTTATTGTTAGCAACAATTACCTGTTTGCTTGTCATCTTCTTCCAGTGTAATGGGCTTTGATGTGATGGGAGGAAAAAATTTCAAGAAATGCGGCTTTGACACATTGTACTAAGCTTTCCTCGATATCAAATAATTACTTAAAGCTAACGATATTTCTTGCTCATCTGCCCGCTCTTCCCTGTCACTTATGTACCAATGTACTTGTACAATGCACTTGTTCTTACTTTTTTATTACTCACTTGCCCCTACCAGTACTACTACTACTACTACTACTTCTTCTACTAACTACTACTACTACCACTACTAGCTTTTAGCTCTCCTTTTGTAATACGGTGATGCACTTGAGAATGCTATACTGCTCCCTTGTATACTTCATTTACCTTTTGTACATGGAGTCACTTGTGTTGAATTGGGCACTTTACCTGTATGTTATTTATGTATCTAGCTCCGTTTCACTCCATCTTTTTACTGACTCTGGCATGGAGTAACAATGTATGGATGAGTGTTACCAGACACTTATCTTCATTACGTATCTGTACTTAACTAAAAGGATGACACTGCCTTGTAAAAGGGTAATAGCCCAAGCAATGAACCACAAAAAAAAGTTGCATAAGAAGGACTCACCCTTGGCCATGCTTTATATCCATAGATAATGCAGACACATCTGAGTAATAATACTTATATGAATAAAAATTATTTAATAAAAAGTTCAAGAGGTCTCCCAAGCCATTAATATAAATTTCAAAGGGGAATAAATGGGCAAGTCTTCGGATTAACTAATTAGAAGTTTGACGGAACTTTGTAAAAACCTTTCCGTTTTTTTCCTCTCTTTGTCATCGCACCGATGCTAGGACTACATCCCAGGCACCTATGCATGTAGAACTCATACTATGTATCTACATATACGAAATGTATGCATAGGGGTATATTGTTCAGGTCTAGCTGTACGCACTACTCATGTCGAGACATTTACTAGTGTTACTACTAATACCATGTCTTGTAACATTTATCTCGCTGTTGGTACATGCTCAAAGTGAAACTGATTTTTGTTTTCATGTACATGTATATTACACCAAGTATAATAATTATTATACATACATACATAGAGCGAGAGAGAGAGAGAGAGAGAGAGAGACTTGCTGAGCGTATATTAGTAAAACCTGAATGTGTAGACCAGTGTGTAAGTTTACTGGTATCCATTGAGGTAGGCTGACTACTTATGGCTATAAAGATGGTTCGATTGGCTGGGAAATAAAAGGGCACCACAAAGGTCTCCGCTCGTTCCATGTCCCGGAGCAGAATATATTGTCAGAGGAGAAGACTCGGAGATGGTATAAGAGCCCATCCCAATTACCACAGTTATTAAAACACCCCTGGAAAGGAGCACATTAATTTTTATAACCCGGACAGTATGTACTATTACCTTCATCAGTCTGCTTTTGTTCTTGCTCTCAAACTAAATTCAGATCACATCAATAATATCACGACTCTCACTCAGTCTAGCAGAGGAAAAATACCTACGTAATACCCAACTAATTGCCTATGTAAAGTAAGAACCCTAGGCTTCCAATATAACGCTCCAAAGGTAATAGTCCTACTCAAACTTTGATACTCGGAGCAACTTTATGACTTGGGAATAATACAACAAGTATCACATCTGAGCGTTAAGTGCGCATACTTTTCCCTATTGTGTTTACACTCTCTTCTTGACTCATGCAAGTCTCTCATGCCTGTAATTACTTACATACTCAGGCAAAAACATACGTTACATATCCATAACCATACGTCCACGATGAGAGTATTATGTACTTTATAAAAGAAGTTCAGCCCTCTCAAATGATTTTTACACACACACACACACACACACTCACATACACACAACACCGGCATAATATCAATATAATTCAACTGAAATTACGTTTAGGTGAGTAAAGTAGCTCCGGCTATAATTCACAATCTCAGTCTCTCGCAATGGGCTTATAACATGCATGTGCGGGAAGTAACACTGCACACTCTGTATACGCGAGAGCCGTTTACAGAAGAAGAAAGTTTTACAACCATTTTTTCCATCGTCCATCCAAGTACGCTGGCATCTCTAGATCCTTAAAAAAAGTCAGTACAATAACACTGCATAAAGGTAAACAAGCAGAGGAGATGACGGTGCGGTGGCATCCGAGCAGAGCAATCTAACTCCTCATCTTCTTGCATAACCCGAATCTCAAGGAGGAATCTGCAGCAATATTATCTTTTTGCGAGCAATAATCCTCACTCCGCATTACAATCAGAGAGTTTGTTCCCATAGCCTTATAGAATTTCCAAAGCTTGTAATAATACAGATGGATTAAAATATCCTTACATCTCTGTACCTACCCTTACAAAAATTAGTCATCACTCTTACACAGAGTTAAAGAAACGATACAGAATGGAGCAGCCTTATTACAATTTAAAAAAAATCACTCACTCCTTACAGTCTACTCAAGGAGTGGAAAATCTCACTTTATTGTATGTACTTTCCTTCCTTTTTTTTTATCTCGGATGTAATGTTTTTTTTTGTTTCCGGAAGCTTTGATTTCAGCTCCGAGCTCACACACACACACACACACATAACGATGGGGGCAGCTTACTTGGAGGGAATTCTCAGTTTGATCCTACAGTAATTGCTAGCCAGGAGTTATGATAGGATTGAGTGTAACCCGATGCATAATGATATAGGGATAATGGAGCACATAATGAAAAGATTCAACGTAATGATTGGAAGTTAGAGTTACTAGGAGATCGTGCTGAACTATATTGTCACGTGAGGCCATAATCGAAGCAAAGCACGAAAAATATATTAAATAGAGTTCACGTAGTATAAACATCCCTATCTACATCCAATGATTGTCATTATTACCTCTTCCCGACCGAGCTCTCATTCCACGACTAGAACACCCCGCATAACATCCAGGAATATTTCCCTATCTCTCCTATAGATATCGAGAGCATCCATCCCCATGTGAAGTTCACAGGTCAAGGAGTGCATATTATGGTAGCATTCTGACTACATTACAACAGACTCGTTCTCACTCTCGTGCTCTGTCTGATTATCCCTCTTGAAAATGAGTTTACACATACACAATAGTAATTCTTTATGGAGAGCATCATCAGAGCCAACTGCTACACAATTCTCGGCAAGTGGATGCAGGTGAAAATTACATGATTCCGCCGTAAATCTTTATGTTGGTGTGTGTGTGTGTGTCTTTGTGTAAGTGTGTGTGTGTGCGGCGGAACGGGAAAGGGCAATAAGTTATCCTCTTGTATACGCGATTAATTTAATAAGGAGAAAACTTTTTTTTTAAATTGATATTCTCCAACCATCCGTCGGAAGATCCTTTATATGAGCCCTACTACATATATAAAGGGAAAAAAAATTAGTCTGAGTATCTTTCAAAACGTCAAGTTGCTTCATGTGTTTACAACAGAACAGAAGAGAGAGAGAGAGAGACATCAGGCAGACGAAATACTTCCTCACGTCAAGACTGGTGATGGTAATGTGTCCAACTATCCTCTCCAAAGCTCCTTCATGCTATTTCATACATACAATCAAAAAATGACTTGTGCATTCATTTCGAATATTTATGTCAGCGAATCAGTTCTAGTTCCGTAGATACAAACATGTAGGAGAATCAAAAAGGAAAATACCGCTGCCTTCATTTTTCCTCCTTAATTAAAAAACTTCAAAGCTCGTTCATCTCACCATGCTTAATCCAGTATTTAATTTTTTTATCAAATTTTGTAAACAGACGTACAAAACTCCGTCTCACTCCACATACCTCAACATTTCAATTTTTTTCCCTATTTCACTCAACCTGATTCCTTTCTCATTTACACTGTCAAATGTGCATCTCGTGTTACATTCAATAAATGACATCTCACTTTGACTAACACAGCTCAAATTCATCTTCATACATACATACATACATGGCTCAATCTCATACTACAGACGTGTGGGTTCAAATTCCACATTTATTTCATATTCCAGACTCATTCCTTCATTTATTTATCATTCCAACTTTCATGCCTGGAGTCCAATTTTAATCTCAAGTATTTTCAACGAAGTCCCTTCATCCGCGTATCTACGCAAGCTTCCAGGATGCTAAATAAAAAAAAACAAACAATTTTCCTAAATTGCATTCCAGATCTACACATCGAATCTTACCTAAAAGCCCAAGACAAAAACCCAAGGAAGGGAAACTATTAGAGGGGAATTTTACATCTGTCCTCTAGTCCGTGTTAGAATGTTACACATGATCTCACAAGCATCTACATCTCATCATACAGTGGGAGGAATCTAGAACGTACTTACATAGATAGTTGGAGAAGGAAAAAATTCCTCACATTCTGTCCCTGTAAAAATGTATCATATGAGATGGCAGGGAAGATCCGCCGTGTACATATGAAAATAGGAGTATGTTGAGAATCTACCCTTAGCATTCGAGAAAAAGAAACTTTTTTTTTATTTGTTTATCCCTGATTCAATCCCAAATACTAATACTTAGGCCCTGTGTAGTCCTTGTATGCAGGAAATCCCATTTACTTTTATATAAATTGATGAACCCCTATTATGCCATTGGAATCTGATGAAAATTACCGGCTCAAAAACTTGTTTGACTTGCGTCCGCGTGACATACGAATCTTCTAATGATTGTGGTCTTTGCAAAAGCAAAAAGGGAAAATTCCGCACAGCAATATAAAATGTTACTGAGGGGAAATGATATCTGGGAGATAATTCCTCCTGAAAAAATTCTTTATTTTATAGCCAATGCATCTCTCTGTCTCTCTCACTCACGTCAGTCCATTGAGTCTCCACACAATGACTGTACATAATGTATATATGTAGATATGTGTATCCCAGCTGAGAAAACTCCTTTATGAGACCGTATCATCCTCAATCTTCTTGCAAAAATAAACAAATAGCTTTGAAATCTTCATTCCAAAAGGCAAAGAAGCTAGCTACACATTAGCATATTCCAGTTCTATTAAAATAAGAAGGGAATTACCCTTAAGAGTGAGAGGAATGCAATTGAAAGCAGATATTGGAGGACGAGACCTGAGGAAAATTCATAACTGCAATATCAGCAGGAGTACACAGTCATATATGAAGACATCGCTGAAATATAAATGACATCAAGTCAATCCCAAACCCAAAAATATCTCCTAGAACAAATTCATGATTACAAGCGACTTATCACAGGAGGTTAATCTCTCGAGGGAAATGCTGATGCATCTATGTATACGAGCCTTGGAATAATTTTTTATGACGATAGTGTCTGCAGATATACAATGTACTCACATAATATAGGCACGGACGTTTCTACGTATACTCAAGCAGATCTTGATGTTATAAGCGTACAATGATTCCCAATGCATTCAGAATGCATTCTGGTCAGTGGCTATACAGATTAGGTGCAGAATTACAAATACCGCCTCAGTACATATATAATTATATACATACATATGCGGGGCAAAGATACACAAATTATACTTTTACATGAGCATAGTTAAAGGTACCAAAACACATGGACTTGACAAGTACAGTCACAAAATTACATACGCACAGAGATCATACAAACAAGTATGCATCCATGTCCAACAAGGATTGTTACGTAGCAAATCCCTCATAACATAATCCTTGTAAGGGCATTGCACTACTTACAATTACATGCATGTGTGTATACCCAGCATGTACTTAAAACACTACCAAATATGTAATTATATCAATACATTTGTCCCTACATACTTCTGTGCACATGAGGCATTACCAGTATTTCATTTCATGGAAGTACATATGTATGTACATACATAGATATTTACATATGATTCACAGTCCCTGCACCACATGCAAAATGCATCATTAGTGCTACTCTCACTCTACACCTACAACCACGGACACTGCCCTACATGCCAGCCCAGCTTAATGACAAATAAATCTGTAGCACCATAGAAAATGTAATATCATAGGTTGTAATTACCTTAACCCACAATTGATAAGGCAACCTCCGCATTTTACACCCCAATAAAATTAATTCGATTAAATGTTCGAAATTACAGGGAAGGGAAGGGACTGTCGTAGTCTTCCCCATAAATACCTCAACCCCCCACCGTCCTATTAAGTTCCTTTAGGAACTAATGTGAGTCTCAAGCTCGCGACACAAATTCATAAAATGTAATCAGGAAAACTGAACTAGATGTCAAATCTGAGGATCTATATCAAAAGGAGTAACAGGATTTGAAACTTTCTCCTTGAACTAATCCCAGTCATATGTGACATACAGACAGGAGCGATTTACACATATACTTAATATCTCCTTGTATATAAACACACACACATACATACATACACGTACACACATACATAAAACTTCGAGATCGTAACGGAGATGAACGCAACAGCTTTTAAAACATATGTCACCCTCGCTTAATGTACTTCCAAACCATGCAAGTATGTATTTAGGACCAAGTAGTAAAAAAAAATACCTCCTGGATTTCACAATGAGAAGAAACGGAGTGAGAGAAGGAGCAAATAATTTTACGACATCATAAAATCTTGACAGGAATCAAACTGTAATTCAGCAAAATTATTTACTGCAATATTGAGTTTGTAATTTGCACAACGTAGTCACGGTTAAGGAGCTGGGGATAAATCAAGTCTCCCAACCTCCGTCAGCCTCACATTGCATGGGCATTAAGTACGTAATTATACATACAGAGAGATATGCAGGGAGAGAGAGGAAACTTTTCCAAACTAAAATAAATCTACAGTCGTGAAATTCCCCTCCCGCTTCCCGTCCAAGTACAAAATGGGACTGGCAGTATTAGAGCGACCACTTATATTATTATAAGTTGTCCTGAACCACCCGCTTTTCACTTCTCGCTTCTGTTCTACATGACAGTCCTCAAAATATCCATACTTAGAGAGTCAATCCAAAGGACGAATTACGACTTTAAACTCCGCCAAGCTCATGCAACGAACAAGATTGAAAAATTCATGACCCTCGCCTCAGTCATCCCATTTGTTCCAAGAAGGGCGAAAGCTCCCATTCCAAACTCGAGGACCCAAGTTCGGATATTTTTTTTTCAAAGAAATTATTACATTTATGTCCCAAAAACCCGACATCCCCATCCTGTACCTCCCCGAATAAGAGAAGTCCTCTTTCATTCTCAATTTTTTTAAAAGATCCTTCCTTTTATATAGTCCTCCTCTGAAAAAATACACTGAGAGTACTGAGAGTGAGTGAGTGAGAGAGAGAGAGAGAGAGAGAGAGAGAGAGGGGGAGAGAGAAGGACAGGAGGAGATGGAGTCCGAGGAAATCCATAGACATGAGAGTAAGGTCCACGACATAATATAGACTCAGCTGAGGAAACTCTGCTCAAGTCATGAGGATTGCGTGTAGCATGCTACCACTTGATTGTGAGTTTCTACTGCTGTAGTATTAGCTCCCGAGTGAAAATGCGTGTCACTTGGACTTTCACTGTGACACATACAGACACTTACTACAGCCTTTATTTATGTAGAACTTTCCGCTTACAGAACATAGCCACACTTGGTGCAGCTAGCTCACTCTCCTTAACACCAAACTTGTAATGACTAACGGTTAGTCTAACACATGGCATTTAGTTTCAACTGGAGATTAATTCCGCCGAAAAGAAAACCTGGACATTATGTTTCTCCATGTACTTGAGCTCACTTGATGGCTTTATGGGGTTTAGTACAAAATGCTACCTGCTCTAGCTCCCGTCCTAAACCATATACTTTCAAAATATACAATTATTATAATAAAAAGATTCTTATACGTATATCTACATATATCGATATATATTCTACATATATTCCTCTGCCTTTCTACAAATCTCTTCTACTCTTGTGTACATGATCAACAGGGATATACTCTCACATCCATACAAGTGGGAGTATTGTATATATATACATGTATAGATATACAATGCAGTTGGAACGTCATATTTATTTGTTTGATGAAAAACGAAATATTTTATTTTCTCACACTACAAGTCATAAATTACGGCTAAACACATTATTCCCATGTAGTTTCTCCATTACGTCATCACGGAATTCCTCCTTAACTAGCAATTGCCACGGAACTTTTCAAGATCATTGACGCACTCCTTCCCTCCACTCCTACAATACACTACTAAGCCTTCGTTTAATACATGTTGGAGTCGGGAGCTGCCTCTCCCGACTTACCTTAACAAAATTCACGCCATATACTTTCCGAGGAAATTGAAATGTTTCCTTTTCCCCCTTGTAATCCCGCCAGACTCCACAATCAACCAGGAATATTCAGTCGAGTCCTACAAAATTTCATTGCAAAATAATAATGTAAGTGAGTGGGGGGGGGGGAGTGGAAATTCAAGTTCAAGCAACAGGCCTAATGCAATGTGAGGATCCCAGTAGGTACTACTTACAGGTAAAGGAAAGTCTATCTCCCACACACACACACACACATGCACACACGTCCATGAATTTAAAGGGGCCTATGGGCTCTGAACGAACGTCCAAAGAGACCTCCAGTCAAAGTGGAGTGATAATAATTTCTTATGCGTAGGTAAGCACTTTATCCAACAAGTCCTGTACTATTTGGAATGGAACGGACGACTTACAAATACTTGAATCTGCTGCCTGTGCAGTTAGTAGTGCATGTGGCATGGACCGACCCAATATTGAATATACTGAATTGGGTATGAGTCCATGGAGAGGGAGTACTACTATACACGGACTCGAGAAATATTCCAGTTGAGGCCATACAATGTGTCTATGGAGGACTGTCGTTTTCAACATACCCCTCACAAGTTTACTTCTCTTCTAGAGGCCTTATATTATGTAAAGTATTGGAGTAAGTATACAAAAGTTATAAATGTAGATATATCTATGAAACTCTGTATGCTAAGTTACCAAGTCAAGTGAGCTGGGATATGCTAACAATAAGTTGGAGGAGATAGCTGGTTCTAGATCGGCAGTTCTCTCTCTCTCTCTCTTGGCGCAATTGGATTTTACAACCCTAGAATGACACCTTTTTCTATACGCTATTACAATGGGCTGTAAATTCATTGAGGAGAATAACGAACGTGGAATGCTAATGAAAAACGGATTTATTTTTATCAACTCTTTATTTTCATAGCTCTGTGTGAGGTGATGCGACGGGGATGAGGAATTCCTTGAACGACTCCTCACATTCTATCTTTAAATAGTCCCTATACATAGTCTCTCCATTCTTTCCCAAACTCCGTCGTTTTTGCCCGTAAGTCACTGTAATAAGGGAACGAGACAGGGTTTTGAATATGACTCTCACATTTACTACCTTCTGGTACCTGTTTACAAGCCTCGAGGCGACCAAAGATATAATTATCGCGTGAATAACAAATTATCTAATCCCCCTTCCTCCTCTTTTTCTCCAGCATGAAAAATTATCTTGGCAGTAAAAATCAAATCCTATCACACATTTCCAATCTCATTTCAATACTAAAATTCTCACTAATGCCTCATGTCATTATAGTTCTCCTCTCCTGAAATTCCCTACCTTGCCCAACGACGTCACTTTCCCATTCCCACAATACTGTACGACAGCTGATGGGACAACATTGGAAATATAACTTGTACCACCAGTCCCCGCATCTCAAGTTACTCATCGTCCGTTCCGTATCAAAACGTGCTAAAAATTTCATGCTCAACGCTTCTTGAATAGACTCACGGATAAAAAAAAATAGCACGGCATGGAACCCAGCCAACGTTACTGTCTGCTAAGATGCACAAGTGAAAGGAACATCTCTGACAGAAGGAGGACTCACTGATTATCTGTATACCTACTTGTTGTAAAAAAAAGCAGGAGACACCATACTCATCACTATTGACTAAAAAATATACCCTTTTGCATCTTAAGACTTGTGTGCAGATTGTCATATTTGTTCCTGGGATTTCTGGCACAGTTGCCTGAAAATTTTGACTCTTACCCGCCCGCGACGTGGCTTGACGGGACTGCTGGAAAATAATATTGCGAAAGCATGGGAACAAAATCATTACTAAAATTGCTATATGATCTCCCCCACTTTGCAAAAGCCATAAACATTTGGCTCTCCAAGACCTCCGTTCAAGCAGGGATTAACGACGCGAGGGAAAATGAAAAATCAATTTACAAATTGCAATAACTGGATCCCTCCATCTCTGGAGTTGTAGAGGACCACTTGAGTACATAAGTGACTTGAGTCCGGGACTAATGCAGACCCAAGGATTCAATTTAAAATTAACTACGGGGGAAATATATGAGCATTTCTAGGGAACTAGCGCTCTGCTCAATGCAGTAGAAATGACATGGAGAAATCAGTGTGTTTTACTTATCGGAGAGTCCGAGAGGCCCACAAGTGTTGGAACAAGTAGTTGTAGGAGTAGTAGTAGGGGCTATTATATGCTGTAGTGCTATATAGGAGAGAGAGAGAGAGAGAGACAGAAAATGTGAGGAAAAAGAGTGAGTGACTTATTACGAACCTCTTTACGGTGGAATAGGTGTGTGGGTTATATGAATGCGGCAACCCGAGCCAAAGCCTTGTCCTGTTGGAATGTGTTGGTTATTTTTCGGGTCGTCCGTCTGAAAGTAACATAAGCAGAAGGGAATTATATGGTGAGGCTGGGTGGTCTCTCTGCTCCCCTATCTCTTCCACTATCAATACATTTCTTTGTATGTCTCTGTGTGTGTGTGCACTGCATTTATATTGATATATGTACATGCATATGTACAAAGGCCTGTGTCGTACTCGCCTTCTCCCAATTTATTCCTTTATTTCTATCAAAGTTCATAGATCCTTAAAAAATCTGAACATGGCCAAGTTTGTGTAAAAAGAGTCAGCTCATTCAACCGCACTAGACAAAATACACTGGAAAGGATCCACTTTCCCCACTACTACTACTACTGTATGCCCAATTGAAGTGTATCACAAGTACGGACAAGAGTTCCTCTCCTGCTTTTAGTACTTATTATTTATTCCTTATCAAAATTACGCAACTAGCTTCGTACTCCCCCCAGCTCCACCGCTCACACAACGTCCAAGTACAGTGATCCTCCCCTTGAATGAGTTCCAATGAAACTGTTCAATTACATTCGGGGCTTTAATCCTAAGAAATTAGTCACGTCCCTCTGACTTTACAAGCACTACTTTACTCCAAATAATCCTTTACTTAGCCCCGCTTCGGACCTCAAATTTCAAGGGAAGTAACAACAACAGGTATTTCAATTACAAGTCAATGCTCTGGAAAGGTCTTTGGTGGAGCTACGCAAACAAAAATTATTCTCCCGAGGATTTGAGGACCAAGGGGAAAAAAATAACAACAACAGCTACCGCTTCCTTTTCAAACAACCGCTAGTATAATAGTATACCATAAATGTTTCAGACTAACGATAAGATAAGGACCTCCAGTTATAAAAAAATCCCTCAGATCTTCAAAGGAAGGGATGTCTCAGAATTTTTTAACCTAGAGAAAAAATCTTTAAGTGTAGCAAATATATGCTTTTCTTAAAAAAAAAAACATAGGGTTCTACCCTTGCTGAATTGTAATGCCCAAAAAAAAAATTGTACAGGAACTGTTTTACAGAACAATAAGGAAATATAGGATTCGCAAATGTTTGCAGAAAAGCCCAACATTTTTGGGGCTTCTCTACAAATGTACATACGTCTGAAATGTCTGAATTAATAAGTAGGAATTAATGAGTATCATTAAGATTGTGGAAGCACTGGTACTCCAATATAATTACATACGAATTGTATGGACTCGTTACAGTACCTTGATGGAAGGTAAGTCCAACTCGTAGAAACCTTTGGAAACAAAGGCAAATCCGGAAGTTACACTTGCTATAGGGTCAAATCTACGTCCTTTTCAACAGGAGCAAAATACGAATGCAATGACACTGACACTACAGTCATAAACAAAGAAATTACAATGGTAATCATGGGAGGGAAATTAATAGTCTGAGTGAAAAGGTGGTTAATGCTACTACAAGTCCACAGTTGAATTTATTGGGTTGGAAACCCTAGTTTATTTGTAGTTTCCCTCACATTTCCAGTTTATATCCCTCAACTGAAACAAGGCAGGTAAAATGGAAGGTTACAGCAATATTTGATTATGGTGATTACATCTTTAATGGAAACTCAATATTTTTATTCACTCGACTCGAGTTACCTTATACTAGTTCCTTATAAATTATAGAATGTACAAGGTACAGTGGACTCTCCCTACACCCGACACACTCCTCTATATAATTACATATATATAAGATCACTGTCTCTATAAGGGCAAAATATTTGGATACACTCCGATGGAATACATCCACACTCACATGAAATATGAACTTTTCTCCTTACTATACGTAGATCCTGCCACTGATAATTGTGAGAGAGTCACATTCGGATCCTTCCAAGGGTGGCTGATGGGGAAAGGGTGCACTGTACTTGTCCGCCTATAGAGTGTTTCCGAGACCCCGCCAATGTAATATTGAAAAAAGTATACGGCACTCAAATGGTAGGTACAGTACGAAAGTACAGGAATCATTGGGAGCAAGGCCCACAACATATGTATGTACCTAACATACATATGGGTGAGGTCCGTGCGCAATAAGTAGTTTTGTGACGCTGCAGAAGCCGAGTCTTCGTGTTTTGAAATAATTATTATTAAGAAACTTTAGCTCATTTGTAAATTACGAATGCTATAATGAAAGATAATTGGTTGGAGAGTCGTGTTGGATTCAACTTGGGTTCCCACTCCATCCCAAGCAAGTTCCACCACCCGACTCCAGCATTATCATCCTGAGAACTTCCAATGTAGAGATACATATAGGTTGTGTATTCAAACATATCATGTATCTATGTATATGTGCTATTTTTTCAGATAAAAAAAAACACAACGTGAGCGAGACGCACAAGTCAATCCTGAGCACTGTACACGCTCAGTGGGATAATTGGCAAAATCATGTTGAAACCTTCATCTACTAAAACCCCCGGCATTCGGAGATATTCATTTGAACAAACTTTTTCCCACTTGAGTCCTCCCCCTTCCATACGAGCTTTCATGGGGGAGGCTGTGATATTGTGCATTCAAAGCCCAGGGATTCTATCATTTATGCAAAACTATACATTATGTACAGAGCAACTTCACTTCACACAACTTTCGACACACGTCAAGTTGTGCAACTATCACACTTCACCATTATAACCATAATTTCAAAGAAAAATCCGACTCCCATTTAGCCTCAGACAGAGTTAATATATAACACTCAGAGTTTGTCCCAATAGAAAATTTCCTAGGGATTTACGTAAGTGTGCCGCCTACTTATTTTAATTTATTCATCCGTTCTGAAAGGAGGGAAAATTTTTTTTTACATATACTTGCGGTCAAATTATTACACCTACTTAAATTTGCTGTAACAACGAACGTAATTGTTTTCTACTCTCTGAGAGAAAAATAATTCAGAGTTAGTTCCTCCTTCAAAAAAACTAATGAGTGATTTCTACCGTGCCAGGCTCCATTCCTTCTTATGGAATGTATGTTAATGTTATCCACGCCAAGTTTATTTCTTCCCGGAAACAGACAATTATAAATATTAATACAATGTATGATTTTAATCTTATACTTACATACTCCACACACACACACAAATGAACACACACATACATGCATATCTACACACGCCCTAACTGCTCTCCCTACATCTCACGCACTCTCCCTCACTCCGGCCTTCCCACATTCTCCAAAAAGCTCGAAAGAATTAGCACAATAGTTTTGCTAAATTGTATAACTTGGGAATTTCCTTGTAATTATATCCATGTACACAAAATTGGAAACGGAGAAAATAGGAAGCGGAAGGATGCTCATCAGAAATTCAAAAACTGGGATGAGCTGCTCGAGAGAAGGAATGTCTTGAGTGGAATTTCCGAGATGTAGAAACTGGGGGGCCTATGTATCCACTCACATGTGAAATGTATGTTAAAAATCCGAGGGAAAGTGAAATCCACTACAATACAGAGGATCCTTGTGGAAGAGGACGAAGTGGCTTTTCTTTCTTAATTTTCAAGGAACCCATTAAGCTCGGAAGTTAATACATGCATAAAGTAATTCCTGGGAACAACACATCTGCCGGTCCGTTGTAGTAGTTCCCTCTCTCTCTCTCTCTCTCTCTCCCTCTCTCTGTAATGCATTATCCTTCTCTTCGTCCTCTCGCTCTTCCCAATTTGAATAAGTCCAAGCCAACTGGTTATCAGATGATGCCAATGATAATCACAACATTGTAATATCCTCCTCATCTTTTCCTCTCTAATTCTAAAATAATTCTTACAAAAATTTACTCTGGAAACCTACAAACCCGAGATGCTAAACCATGCGGAAATGCTAAAATAAAGGTTTTTTTTTTGCTTAGGACAAAATTCTAGGGCATAAACCTTTACATTCCGTTTTTAGGAAAAGTTCCTTGGCAGAGGGAGAGACACAAGCCTATGTACATAATTATATAAATATAAATGCAGTGTACAGAGAGGCAGAGAGAGAGAGAGAGAGAGAGAGAGAGAGAGAGAGACCTACTCAATATTTACTATGTCATCACATAAAATTGTCAGATAGTATATGGGGTCATTCCAAGACTAATTAGAACTGCACAAGCTCACCAATAGTGAGCCGCAGTACTACAACTTACTGTACTGGTTTACTGGTAGATACATAATTATATATGTGCACCTATATTTAATATACAGCCGGTCATGCGAGATAGGATCAAACTCACAGACGTAAGTTCAGGTACGAAGGAAATGGTGAGGGAAGTAGCATAGAATGTGTAGGCTCAAATACTAACTCCATCCTTACGGCCTTCCACTGAAAGTGCATATTAAATAATAATAAACTCTTTTCACCAGAAACTCCTCCATTTTCTCCTCCAATTTCTGGTAACTCGTCATGCAAAGGAGCAGAGAGTCCAGCTCCTCAGAAATGATTATAGCTACGTTTTATGTACACCCTCTCCATTCACCCATTAGACCAGAGATGAAAAGCTAATGAGACCAACAAACCGACAGAGCTGACCTTCGCTGTCGCAGCACTAATCATGCTATGCATTTAGATAATTATATATGTATGTATGCATGCACCATTATAATTAAACATATCCTGGTAACTTACAGCGCTGGGGCAACAAATTCAACTGCAAAAAGTTATGTTTTGGTGTGTTTTTCTCCCAATTGCAGGGTGCTAGGAAACCTTTCCATCCCATTCGCCCTGGATCCCTTCATGGAGATTGTAGGGAAAGATGAAGCACTTTGGAGGATCCCATGCTGTAGTAGGTTCTCATCCAGAGTCTCTCAAATTTATTTATTTGCCTACAGTCACTAGGCCAAACGGGATCAGAAGAGGATGTTTTTGTAAAAGAATTCTAAAGTCCCGCTTGTTATTCAAGAAAAGAAACTCAGGAAAAAATCAATTTTGATAGATCCTAATTTTGTTGAAAATGTTATTACATTACCATAGACACCATGTTAAAGAATAAACAAAGTCAGTACATAATAATAATTATTGAAAACATGGAATTGTTTAAACATCAATGTTGGCTTTGTTTCAGGAAGTGGTCAATAATTTTAGAGAATTTCAATACAAGCTCTTTTAAGAAAATGAGCATTAGAAGGGAGTCTTTAAAATATCCAGGATTATTTGTGTACTAAGGAGGGCTACAGTCTCCCGTCACCCTGTACACAAGTACTATCCCAAACGAAGTGCAAAAACTCAAGTATGGTTTATTCCTACAAATTACAAGTCCGGACGAAGCCATTTACGAGACTCACATACATCTTATCTAGCTATTCCTCCGTAATTCCCTTTCTAACAAAATGGAACTATGCACTCATTTATGCACGTACTTTTTAGAGTACCACTCACACACATTCATATTTCATAACAAGTTAGTCCCCGATCAAGTCCACGGCCTACATCTTTTACGCATAACTCCCCAACTTTTTTTTTTCGTATATTTGCGCTGAATCACACAACCAACCAGTACAGTCATATTTGATTGAGTGCACTGAACTGCACTGCACCAAGAGCCAGTGACGACTCCAAAATACTACTTTCCTGTAATTACTCGCTCCCTATTTCTTTAAATAACCCTGTCTTTAATTATTAATTCCACGCTGTTAGTGTCCAACATTGTTAACAAAATATCTTTTCTACATGCAATCTAACTTACGTTCCAATTTATCCCCAGTAATCAGATCCCTTTATTGGAAGCACTCCTACCATACATGTGGGCCAGTAGCCGCATAGCACATCGTAAAAGAATAATTGGGAGAGTGCTCAAACCTCGAAAAAGGAGCACAATAATACATACTAGGGAAAAAAATCCCAAAGAATTCCCCACCTCACATCTTTACCCAAGAAACCACACTACAATAATTCCCTCCCTCATTCCGACAGGACAAACAAGATAAATAATTCAGATGACAGGAGCAGTGAGGTTGACAACGTGGAGTCAATACAAATTAACGGAAAAGTCAGAGGTGGGATAAAATACCAGGGAAAAATTTCACACTGTAATAATAATTCGAGGTATTTTACAACAGATGCTTTCCCATTGGCCTCCTCCCCTCATTACCATTATCCCTGTACTATTGACTATACGCATCAAAACTCTGCACATAGGAATAGAATCCTACGTCCCATAATCTCTTTGAGACTGTCATAATAATGCATTCCCAGTATCAGTAACCTCCGCATTAACTCAGGGTTTAACGTTTAACTAAACCCAAAACCTTATTTCGGCATAGATATTTCTTATCCAGTTATAAATAGACCATTCTCATACTCCCATCTCCATAAAATACCCCATTAGGACATATAACAAGGTTTTTCCGTCCTCACTCAAGCTCTACATACATATGTATCTCCATAGGCTGGTTTAAGAGCCGCGACACGTAGAATTGCGGGCAGTCAAGAGCAGTGAATCCTTCGACGTCGAATCCACCATTATTAATTCCTAACTTGTCCGTCTCTCGGCAATAGCGACTTGAACAAGAATATCAAACTTACTTAGTACCACTCAAATGTCTCTTAAATTTCTCAAAATCTCCTACAGTCAAAGGCCTTGTGGGTTTTGAAGTATTACAGCGTAGACTGCTTGCCAATGCATGCAGAGCTCGTCCTTCGAAGCCCCGCCGACTCATTTCCAGGATCCAATCTACCATTTTTTGAGATAGATATACATACAGGGCTTCTGTAAAATTAGGGACAAATAGTCGAAAAGGATTCCTTTGTGTAGTGTTATCCACATGTGCTACTTATGACACACTTTGCAAATGCGTCTGCCTGCTTAAATATTAATGCAAAAGTGATGGCTAAGAGCTAAGATAGCACCTCGAGAGTGGTAACATTATTGTAGGAGCAGCTTTTAGAAAAAAACTACCTCATAACTCCTTACCCTCAAATACGGTCAAATAGTTACCATGGAACAAAACAGCTTATTTTTCTTTCAAAACTAGCAACAAAAACAGATGAAACAATAATTTATAGAAATACATTCAAAGCTAATACCCACAGATTCCAAATCAGGCTTTTAGAGAAGTGCATGTGCTACCACAACTAACTCAAGATTAGTGTTTTGTTACCAACTACTAGCCGTACTGAATATGTAACAACTAATTCCATTGGACTTGGACACAGGTCCATTTTAGCACTGGTGATACTGTAATTGGAGCAATCAAGGAAACGATAAAAACCAGCAGTGCAAATATGCTGATAAAGACCAATTTGGGACGAGAATGTGTTGACAAAGGATTATCCGCTGGTTAGAGGAAGGTGTTACATTAATTAATTAGGAAAAACCACAAGTTCCTTTCAATTTGTGAACTTGAGCGGTCATTATGTTTACATAAAAACTTTCCACCAATTATGCCCAAACTTGTGCCACTGCACCACTTCCACAAAATCAAGTCAAACTTTCTGCTCGGGACTATAAGTATACATACTGTAAATTTAGACCTACACTGCGGTATACAAACTTATACCATAGGTACCTCCGGTAACCCTCCGTCTTTGCATGGGCACCTAGTATAGAACTGATCTGGAGGATACATACATATAGTACCCTACAGTCAATCAACACATTCACGCCGTGCTGCTTTCCCACATATTTCTCCACCATGTTGACATTAATAATAAAAGTTGTGATGGAGAGAGAGAGAGAGAGAGAGGCAAGAGAAGATGTGTGTTTTGGAAAAGTGAAAAAGGTTGAGGAAAGAAAGAAAACACATTCACAACGAGAGGCTTCCCTTGTTTTGTCTTAAAACTATCTACATATACACAGATTTCATATATATGGAGTAAACATCTTCACCCAAGCGCCAAGTCATATCTCCATAGTTTATCAAGTGGATTTTTTTAACTTTTTCACGAGCATACCAAAATTGCTTGAAAATTTAAACCTTTCCACGGAACAGTACTCAACCATCATCCAGGTCCAGAACTTTGAGCATACAGTTTTTGGTACTTACTTCTGTGAACCAAAAGCATTAAATCTACAGGGTGGCTCGAGCTTTTGTATACATTCCGCCTCTAAGCTCATAATGTTTATGTATGTGCTAAGAGAGGAGTAGGGGCACTTACGTGCACATTTACTACTACTATCAACAGATGCAAGCACATACAGACTCTAATGCAATTATACCTTTAAGTACTTCAACTTTCACACAAACATTTAATATGGGCAGGATGAGAGTCTGGGGCTTGTAAACCGTAACTACCTCCAAAGGTATGACGTACGATATTTCTTCGGCATACATGGGATATTATGAACCAGTTGAAAGTATCATAAGAAATCTGTCCACAGATGGGTTCTTAGCCCCGTTATGGTACTATATGCAAAAATATGTACGCCAAGCTGTAGGTATTGTCCTAGTAATACAGGGTCCTGTTTATACACAAACCTAATGGTTAGACATATAGATGCTTGTTGATACAGACTCTTATAGTTGGACATATAGATATATTTATCTGTAGATATATGGATGCCTGCTTACACAAATGTTCGTAGGGAGACGAGAGGCCTAGTTATGGGGTTGTCCCTTAGACACATAGAGGAATGGATGATGATGGAATCCGCCATGGACAAACATACCCGGTGGTAGAGATAAAGTTGATGGAAAACGCAAGTGTAGCGTAAGTAACCACCATTCACACAAACGTACACACTCTGGCGATCAAAATCACTAGAAAATAAAACAGATCTTGTCAAAATGGGAAAGAGCTGTTGAGTTTACGTAAGCGCAAGTACTACATGGACCAAACACGGGAGGATACTTTACATTTCATACGTGACTCTCAATGGAATAGTCCCAGCAGAGCGGGGTGGTAGGCTCCATCCATATTGCCACATATTTTTATAGATAGATACCTCAGGAGCCAATGCACATTTAGCACATGGCCACAGAGCCCCACAACAAACACCCACGGACTTGAGCTAGTTACTCGCAACTTACCAAAAGGAAAGTGAGCTTAGTGACCCCACACTATTAATGTACATACGGAGAGACATTACACATAAATATTCATTCCCATCCACACATGTACCTTAACTCGAGAGGAACAGCATCAAGTGACCATTTCCCCAATCCTCACTGGAAATCTCACATGTTTAACAACCAACAGCTTAGCAAATCCTACACTCACTATTTTTTCTCCTTATCTCCAAAATTTTTTCAGAGTGGGAGGAAGAGAGGGAGAGAAGAAAAAGAAAAAAAATGAGGGAGATAGGAATAGGCAGAGGATGGAAAAGAAGGAGAGAGACGAGCCCAGATGAGAAAGCAAGGAGATATGAGAAATGATCAAATTTTCTAAAGTTTGTCTCTCGTAGAGCAAAAGATGTCCCCTCTCCTCTCCCACATTTTCTCATCTTGATCTTGAGACACACACACACACACACACACACAGTGGCTACAGTAAGATATACATATATATGGGAGAGGGACGGGAAGAGAAAGGAAACTTGGCTGGGACTATAGGGAGAAAATGTAGGGAATTTCGAAAAGACCGCGACTCTCACCACCACTCACTCCGGTATTAAATGAGTTGTCAAGATCTACACTTGAAGGGCTGTTGCTCGTGGCAGTAAAGTCGGGAGATTCAGATGATCGAGAGCATGAAAAATTTTCTGGTTGACAAATTGTGTGATTGTGCCGAAAGAAAGTTGAGGAAAGCCAAAATTTTAATGCATTAGCAGTCCTGCCAAAAATTTCTGCATTTGTTCTCTTCCCAGCTCCCCCCACCACACTACATACATATGGAGTAAAGGCACTTCCCCGTGACGTGACACTGATAACAACTTTGATGGCAATTTGTGAGCTGTCTTGCATGGATTACTGACGATTACCTCACGAGAACTCGAGCCGCTCCGAAAAGGTTTGCACTCAGAGTGTGTGGTCGTGTCAAGTTACTTCAACCGCAGCTTCGTGCCTCTTCCTCCACTCGTCACACACAGACTCATGTACCCATAAAGAACATCCGCAGAAATGAGAGAGAGAGAGACAGAGATACGGATATGGGTCAGACCCTGGGCAATGGATATGAGTGGACAGTGTGACGACGGCATCGTCTTCCGATAAGATAAGAAATTTACATTTCCAGCGGACGGCAAACAGCACGAGAGATACAGACGGAGACCAAAAGGAAAGACGACACGGTGAACTCCACGCTGTGGAATTACCAAAAATGCTCCTCCTTCGGTTATGGTGACTTGAATTCCCTCAGACTTGAGCGTCTGCCACACAACTACATATGACATATAAAAGTGTCTGTATGACAACTTTAACTCACGGACGACAAGACTGATACGCCTAAGTAATTGCCGATGTTGACGGCATCAGGTTCCCTTGCTTCAAACATTTCACCTCCAAAGTGGACACCTTCTGGACACGGTCATTTCTCAGCACTTCAGCCCCCTTCCCACCCGAAGCCCACAAGGACTAGATATATACTCCATACATTTCCACTCGTTATAACGACCTCACACATCCTTCCCCATTGAAACCCTATATGTTATACATATACAGGCAGAATGTATAGATATGTAGATATATGTATCTACATGCATAAGTATAATCACTAGTACCGGAGTGGATTGTTCCACATCGTGTAGATGCATATGTAATTACTGCCCATAGGAAATTATGCATGGACACTTCAGACGTTTATGTGTATAAGTTTAATATTAATAAGTAATTACTTTACATGCATATGTACATGCATTCGCATTCCATCCTAGAAGGAGGAGAAGAGGATCCCCAAAAAGGAGTTAAGTTGAACTCTCATATTGGCATGGGAGGGGACGATGAGGACAATGTATTTACATACACCATGCATGACATTTTTGCTGTGGAGATATTTTCACAGGGTCATAAATATATATCTCATGGTGTGTAGATATACATACGTAATAAAATACATTCTCATATATCTACAGAACATACAGATGTAAGGATGTATAATCTGTATAATTCTAGTATTGTTAGCACTCCTCTAAACTGCTACTCAGGGGTTGAGTAGTGGCTCCAGCGTGGGATTTCCAAGTCCTCATTACATAATGTGAAGCAATTCCTGAAGGCAATTGCATAATTGCAAAACTCTGTCATCAACGACGACATCCGAGCTTCACTACTGCCCGAGCTATCAGTGCTCTACAAAAGCTCTCAAACACTCATCCTGAAAACATGCCTTTGGGGAGAACAGTCAACTACACTTAACTCCATGGAGCCACACAGAGTAGACGCCAATGTGGAAGAGTTCCTCCACAGTATTTTCCCTATCCATATTTACAGTACAAAACATGGATTCAGTATTCTGCAGTCCCAAGTCTCCCAATGTGCAAATCTCATATACTTTCCCCCCTTATCAGCTACCCCCGTGCATCCCAACAAAACTTATATCTACTCTTATATGTTTTCAACATCACTGTCTGCCCCCCTCCCTCACATCTTTTGAGATTCAGCTGTCATTACACATATTTGATGCAATTATTTGGCATTGCGTCAACAGATTTTTTTCCTCCTTTGATTTTAAGTGATTACTCCGATTAAATTCTCATTAGTACTATCCCTAGAATAGAATTAGCATTAATTCCATGGAAGATTTAATGCCCCTGGAGAAACCCGAGCTTGGGGAGAATATAAGCCACAAAAACACTTAAGCTCCATACTTAATAAAGCGAAGAAACAAGCAGAGATCCTTGTGGAACAATCCATCGACATAAATGGTTGCATCTGTTAATGTCAACTCAACGACTCTTTGAAAAACGGGGACTGAACAAACAAATTCTTAATCCTCAAGTCCTAAGTGAAGGAATCCAGACTTAACTTTAAATACACCAGACACTCCCACCCATTCAAAAAAATCAATGTGCTTGACTCTGAACTTCCACATGAACACAGACTGGGCATGCACTATCTTATGTTATACAAACTCAACTACTGCTCCAATTTTAATGAAGTAGTTTACCAAGGGATGTATGTGTGTGTGTGTGTGTGTGTGTGTGTGTGTGTGTGTGTGTACTTACTATAATTTGAATTCATCTCAAACAATAATATTGTGAAACTTGTTATTTAAAATAACATTGCATACCCAAATATATGTAATTATATTTTGTAAATATCAGTCAGATAATTTATTTTTCTCCGGACAAAAATAAGGAAAAAGAATCGTATCAAAAAATCAACCAAGGGAAACTTGATCCATACTCGAAAGTTATTTGGGGATGGGAAAGAACTTAAAGAGAAAAAAATCCCCCTCAAGCAATTGCCAGCCATATATAGCTCGACATCGACGAGCCAAGATGGGTCAAAGTTTTCCCGGGAAAATATGTTCACTTGTGTACATACCCCGTAATATTTGGTGTGTATAGGAGAGAAACTTCCCAGTGATTGTTTTCGATCGTCGGCCAAAACCTCTAGGAAAAACATGGAAAGTCGAGCCAACTGTTTTCCCAAGAACCGGGCTCAACAAGATACATAGTATGTACAAGAGGGAGAAGACTCCCGTCTGGTAATTAGATACTAGAGAAAAAGCTTTAAAAACTGGAAGGTAAGGAAATAACTTGGGAATTCCATTCTATTTGGAAGAGCACTGGCTATTTGGAGCTGAGAATGAGTGTGGAAGTACGGATGTGAGAGGCAATCTACAAGAGAAGTGTTCCTTTGCTAATAAATAAACAAATTGTATTAGCCGAGATGTGGAAATAAAGAGGGGAAGATGAGCATTAGTGAGCATCTGAATACGTCGGTGCTGATTCCTTGCGGATGAAATGCGAGAAGAGGCGAGAACAGCAAACGGATACATTAGGTTGAATTCGATTTAATTAATCATTTAGTCTTTGAGGAGGGCGAGAGTAAACTGATTTCTGAGGCGAGAGTCATTGCCTCTACCACAGATAAAGTTGGTAATTTAGCACAGCTATATGTAGTTAAGGACTTGCAAGATAAGCCCTGGCATCTGGAGAAAGATTGATTAAAGCCAAGAGCAGTGAGGAGGGAGCGGGTGGAAAGAGCTCGTGGAGGAGATTCCAGAGTTCAACTCCAATGGCAGGACACAAACTATATCCTTAGATATATCTTCCACCACACTTTAACTATCTACATCCCCGTTTACCATTTCCAAGTCATGTACTCATCACACTTCCCTTATAACATACTGGTCCTATCCTCCAGAATCACACCCGGCAGTAGCCCATATAATCATATAATTATCTACATATAATTATATACACACATTCTATATACAAATATATATATTCTACATTACATGCTTATATCCACAGCTATGCTCTATAATTACGTATAATCATACCCCTACAGCTATCCTATACTATCACAAACACATCACCCAGAGTCACTATCCTACATAATCAAATACAAAAGCTATCCCCTATAATTACATAGATACAGGAGAGTTATCCAGCCCTTGTATGCACACAAACATAATGCACTCCAATGTTCCTAAATTCGCAAATTATCCAACACAACCCAAGTCACTCCATATGACATGCAGCATCCAGCCCACTCTTACTTAGTGCACAAGAAATGTATCCCTCGTGAGTATCTGTACATCAGTACATCCACGTGAAAGGTACCTTACGTGAGGTTACATCACAGCACAAGTTTCCCCATACAGGTACATAAATACTAACTAATCCTTTACAAGGGCAGACGGAAGTTATCCAATGTAATTACATAAGGAAACAATGAATGTGCTCGAACATAAATCCCTGCAAAACCTACAAGGACTCAGAAGAGTCACCCATATGTAACAATGTACGTTGGGCCTGCCCCTGGGACAAACGTATTGGGATCCAACGTTGACTGGAAACTGGAACCTAGGAAACAAAGCTGTGGTTTGATTTCCAGCCTCCCGTCCGTCGTCAAGCAAGGGAAAGAGTACACGCGAGAGCAATAAGTGACGTCCACAGAACAGTGAGAGATGAGAGAGTTGCTACTAGGGCATCAAGTGGCAACGAGCACTGGAAGAGAGAGAGAGAGAGAGAGAGAGAGAAATACAAAGTAAAATGAGAAAAGTGGCAGGGAGAAAATAGCTACCTTGCTGATAACCCGAGTTTGTATTTAAGTCTGTGGAAGTTCCAGGTCTGGGAGTCTCATAGAGTCATATAGTGCACACCTCCCAAAAACCCATCAATATAGGAGGAACAGGAGTGAATGGAGAGGGAGAGGGAAAGAGAGAGAGAGAGAGAGAGAGAGAGAAGGCGAGTAAACTTATCTTAAACGGGGATAAGAAGTTTTCCACACTTTTCTAATGATGCCATCGAGTTAAGTTTCCATCCACCACCGACAAGCATTTTCTCGCGATCAACCGCAGTCTTGGCCAGTGAACAACCCACACTGCCTAAAAACTCTCCCAGTAAATACTTGCAGGGTGTGTGAGTCGACTCTTTTGTTCCACATTACAGTCAGTCCCCCACATATATAGATACATGCACATTAAAGAAAGTTTGCTCAAATGCTCAGGAATAAGTAAATGATTCAAAAGATTTTGTTTGCCGGAGGTCTAGTAATGTTGTCAGAAAAACTACGCCATAAAGACTATGAGGTGCACAGATGAATGAATGCCAAATGCAGCCACACATATAGGTATCTATATACATATTTATATACACCAGCACAGACGGAAATGCAATTCCAGCTCTCCTTGTCTTCCTCCCTACAATCATGGTAGGGCAGAAGAAGTGCATGCTTCAAGGGAGAGCAGCGATGCTATTATTCCTCCGTACCGTGTACCTTCGGAAGAGACATTTAGATTGATGCGGGTACAACAGAAGAGTGTCTGTTGGGTCTTGGTCTTATTAGCAGGCTACCCCATAAAATACATATGAAGTATCTACAGGGTACTCTTCGGGTGTGATCAACGAGAGACTTCACATAAGACAGGACTATTGTGCAGGAGTCTACTGTTCTAGAGAGATGAGACTACCCATTCGGAGAAACTACTATTCGGGTAGTGACATCCAGGACTGGGGTTTGTGCGTGTATGTGTGTGTGTGTGTGTGTGTGTGTGTGGTGTGTATGTGTGTGAGGAAGAGAGAGAGAGAGAAATGTGAATGGGATGATGACGACGCGGCGAGAAAAACAAGTCAAGTCTTTCTGTTGAGCAGGCCGTAATCACCGTCACCGCACTATCCCAAGCATACCATTCATCCACATTACGTCTCTGTCTTTCATCTTCTCATTTCCCCCACCATTCCTCACAAAAGTATCAAAAGAAGCGGAGCATAGAAGCTCGTTTCCGTCAAGCTCCTCGACTCCTCTGTATAATTGTGCCCATTATTGTCCCAAACATTTGCCAAGAAAAGAACCAGGAGGATTATAAATTGGTCCGCACACACCATGGCAGCTCTACATGGTTTCCCAATTCACAGCCCGCCTGCAATATATATGTAGATACATGTATACACACTCATACAACATAAGAACAGATATAGACAAGGGGCTCCAACCCAGACCTCATACATGGGTTCATAGGAGTATCCCATAGGCAGTCCATATGCAATGAAGCCAGGACATTTCCTACACTTTCAGACAATATTCACTTCCAATAAGTAACTTGGGGATGTGTGTGATTTTATATAGATATGTAGATACACATGAACCCCTGTCTTTGCAAGTACGTGCGTGTTTCACATTTATGCTTGTATGAGTTTACTCGGTATGTACGTATGTATGTATGTACATACATAGATATGTGTGTGTCTGTCTAGGTACGTACTTTTATGTGGAATCTTCTTCCGCAAATGGCACAACACTATCTCGTCGATACAATCCCTCGTAATATATTGTCTTGTAGGTTTTATATGGCAGGTTTAGCTCCTCCGACTACCCAATACTAATCGCCGAGACTTTCATGGTGTAGAGATGCAATTCGTGCTTTATATCAAGATCCCATTTAATTTATCCAATTTCACTTCACTTTCCCCCCCCATCCGTCGTCGAGATAACTGGACCTCATTAATTGCCATTTTTCAGTCCTACAAATTATCCCGGCAGCAAATCCTCTTCATAATTAAGCGAGCACATTCATCGCTCTTGGCGCTCCATATTTATTTCCATCAAGCTCAAGCACCATTCACTTCTGTGAATGTGTACACTTTGATTACGGACCGTATTGTGACTCGTACGATTAATCTAGGAATAGTCCGATTCCTAGCAAGGATTCCTATTTTCCGGACCCGAGGTGCTGTTTTCAAGTCAGTCACTTCCCCCTTCCCCGAAACCATCCTGTTGAGTTGGTTTGAGACATTTTTCACAGCGGATGAAACAAGTTGGTCCAGAGAAAATACTTTCTTCTTCCCTCTTGATGTCGGCGTGGCGTCCCTCTCTGTTCCATGGCATCACACGGCCTTTGTTTTGGGAATGGAAGGATCTACGGAGCCACAACCGCAAATCAGTTGAACAGCACGAATTCAGTGTGACGAGATTTCTTGTCCGTCGGCATAGTTATCAACTTAAGAGTTTACAGCTGAGAGCAAATGGGATGACGGGGAATTCGGGATAAATTAACCCACGGAAACATGTTGCTCCTTAACATCATTTGCTTGTACCTAACCTCTAACTTAATTTAGTCTCACTCTACTTCCCTTGGAAAGTGTGTGCAAAACAAGTTGGCCCTGTTCAAAACAATACAGTCTTCAGCATCGATTTCACTTGTGCAGATGATGCTCAACGACCCAAACTCCTGTAAGTAATGCAATTTTCCTTTCCATGCATTTCCAACCAACTACAAGTTTGCTTTATAAAGCAGTCCTTATTTCTTCTGCCATGATGCATTTCTACTTGAAACATTCCTGGGATAATGGATGCACTCATGGCTAAGACAAATTGTGTTGAATACTTTCTCTCTCAGATCCTTTAGCTCTGACGATAACATTATTTGTCAGCTCAATTCTAAGAAGTGCCCAAGTCCCTTTCAGAAAAATTTAAATTTCGGTTTTCCCTGAGGAAGTAGTAATGTTTTTGTATATGCATCCAACACAAGGCTCATTTGAACTCGGATTCAATCTAGAAGGGAAAAAAATTAAAAAAAATACTATGCTCTAGGAAGACATTGACTCCGTAAACATTTTGATGTATTAAAAACCCTGATAGGGGCAATAATGTAGGACAAAATGTATAGACACATTCTTTGAAGAAACATCCAATCTTTGATATCTGATCCTTTCTACCAGTTATCCTCATCTGTCAACGAAATAAAAATCAAGTTACTACCACAGCCTCGTTGGAACAAATTAATTCATTGGGGAACTTTCCTGCTGAGTCTTAATCGCTCTGAAAAAAAAATCAGCCCTGATACAATACGTTTGCATTCCATGGCAGGAAGTGGGAGATAGAAACCGGTGATAGGAGTGTGACGACGCAATCCAGAAAAAATCTTACATATCTTTCATACGTACCATTAACAAACTTATGCATGTATATTCTCATATTTGAGAGACAACATCTAGTAATTTTGAATGAAATCCTTCCATTTAAAATGCTTAAAAAAAGTGGTTTTCCGGCTATATACTTTTCAACACACTCCTAGTCCTCAGGACACAAATACAGCAGGAACCTCTCTCTATATGTACGGACCCCAACATGTGGGAACGTTGTTTTATAAACTATAGGTATACATAATTATATGTAGATACTTATATATTGTGTGGCACCAAAGACAGCCTGCAACTCCAGAGCAATTCTTCATATTATACATCCACTTGAAACTAGTCAATGTTCATCAAATCTACACAGGGACTCTTACTTGAATCATATGGTAGTTATTGAGAGATACACCAAACAGCTGATGACGACAAGCCTATGACAAACAAACTCCTATTATTTCCCTTTACACTTCTTGAACATGGCATGAATGGAAATTATATTTTGTCCTCATCTGCTCGGTTGAGTGTGAAGCACAAGAGAAAATCTGTTGCTTTTCATTTACAAAAGCAATGGGACTTACGACTCCTCCAACTTTCCTGTATTTACTTAATGATGGGTGTAGGAACGGATGATGAGTTCAAGCCTTTTCAACAAAACCAGGAAAGAGAGGAATGTAGAGCGGAGGGTACCTCCATCCCTATCTGATGCTTGCGGGTGGGATCATTTCCTCCTCTTTAAATTATCTTCCACAGGGTTCGAAGCATTTCAGAAATTTAAACTAAAACAAATCAAATTCAGAGATGGGACCCACTCTTGAAATTAAGTCATGACAAATCCATCGGAGACGAGACATTAGTGTCATAATAATATTTTAGATAGTATAGATACAGTACATTTGTGCTATTTGCATATTTATTTGACTATTACTTACAATTATAGTCACAAGTCAGTCCCAAGCTTTTTAAAACCTACGTGAGGAGGCTGTTTACAACCCTCTGAGCACAGACAGATAGTGACGTTAATTTTTTCCCAATTTTTTCCCTCAACTATTGGTTTCCAAATGGTAGAAAGCAAATAACCTTTGTTGACATTTGCTGAATGGATTTGCAGGACTCCATGTGAAGGCCGACGGGAGTAGATCAATAGATATAATTAAATTTCCGGTTCGTGCCCGATAACCTTTGCATTTGGTCTCACAATTTCTGACCATCGCCCAGAGATGTAAAAGCCAAAGAATGCAAGTCCGACGTGATTATTTCCCACAACTTGTTGCAGATCTTTTACTTGGAGATTCCCTTGTCATTAGATTAACATATATATACTTCTCTTGAAGATGTAACGCAGAGGTGGAGAGGCCGAGGGAAGGTTTTTCAATCAATGGGATTGAGTCGGGCAAAAGTTTCCACGGAATACATTCAGCTAATCAAAATACACGGGAACATGTATTCCGAATAACACTTGGTAAGCAGTTGCATATTTATAAGAATTGAGCTCTGGAGATGTACTTAAATGTAAAATGTAGTGATAAAGTTATAGGTAGATATACTTCCACTTCCACACACACACATATGTCCAGTCCTGGTATAAGGGCTCAAGAATAGTACGTAATTTGAGGAAGGGAGAGAGAGAGAGAGAGATTGCAATAATTCCTGAACACATAAGTAAGGCAACTAGTCCAAGCAAAACTCAATCGAAACTTTTCAAACTTGTGTTTCAAGCATACATACAGTAATTATACATAGGTACGTCCAACGAGCGGAAAAGAGGAGGGAGTTGGAACTCCCCACATGAAGACACATTAAAGGTCTATAGTATATACTGTGAATGAATGAACTATGCTACAGACTGAGATTACCTTGTAGAATTAAATCGCAACTACCTACTAAAATACAAATACACTTAGGCTAAACATTAATGTATGGATACGCCTATGTATGTTCGTATGTAATGTAGCTATGTTCGTCCATATGTAGCTGGGAGCACGGGGTTAGCTGAGGCACTTACTACATAAATAATTACACTCTATAAAGTTGCGCACAGTTCCATACAGTTGCAAACAAGATTGCCACAATGGTTTAAACTCAGAGAACGGAGTTCATTTGAGACCCTCAATCTCCCCAGCCACATACATAAGCAAAATGCATTTAGACGTGAAGTGTGGGATATTCCATACTACAAGGTAAGTACTTACCCACCACATGAACCATACAAGTAAAGCCTGATGTGGAAAGTAATCTCAAGTTGTACTACAGATATACATATTATCAAAGTAGGTCCTACATAGTTATAATGTACAAATCATAAGGGCCAAATGAGCGGATCAAGTGGCAACAGTGAAGTATACTTCACATTTTACATTGGAGCAGGTACATATAGAATCCATATATGAAGGAGCTCCCGCCATTTCCCTTCCAGGTCATAGGGCCTGTTCTTCCACCACAAGAGAGCACATGTACAAGGTAAATGTCGCTATAGGGAGTGAGTCAAGTTAACCCATATGACTAATACCAACAAACAAGACGGATTCAATCTCGTTAACCCGTTTGAATGCTACCAAAAGCATTTCCCCACACAAAATCACCTAACAAGAATGTCTCTCTAGCTCTGGTTTCCTTTCCTCCTAATGACTTTCCAATATGTCATTCTTCCGACTCTTTTTTCCCCCTTCCAGCCTCCCACTTTTCCAGGAGGATCTTACTGAGTTTGACTGATTGCCATCTTTCCACAGAAGCCCGTGGCAAACCGAACAAATAAATGGGTTTCCCGTGAAAAAACGCCCAACTTTTGTCTTCGCCTTCAAAAAAACTATTCCTCAAATTATTTAGCTCCTCACCCGAGACAATTTTTTCTCCCACTGACACAAAGAGGTTACATTTAATAGGACCCAGTCCAGTTAACCCCCATTGCGGGAGCTCCTCCCGATTAAAAAATAATTCCCTGGAAAACTGCAATTTCACCATCCCACATCAATATGACATTTCTCGAGTAGGTTCCAATGGATGAGGGTAAATATATAAAATGTATTATACCTCTACGGTCATCCCTCAAAGAAACCAAATTTCTCTCTTACTATAACGAGTCTTATATCTATAGATACTTATATTTCGAGGCATTTACTCAAGGAAACAACTAGCATATTCCCGTGAGGATACATTTCTCCCGATATTTTTCTCCCATGGATAAAAGGGCTATATTTTAAAGGGAGAGTACACTGTACAGTTCCTCTTCTGAGTAGTCACTCATGTGTGGGCATGAGGATCGGGGAATTACTTTTTATTGCACATCATGCGAAAGGGGGAAAAGAAGCAAGTTTTTCACGGAAAACTTTGATTTGCCTGAATGGAGGAAAAAACAAAGAAACCTTGGTCATTTTCTCTGGAAAAGTCATTTACTTTCCTTGGGGGAAACGAGAAGTAACCAAGAGATTCGCGGAATTAACCGATCTAAAAGGGTGTATTGATCCTGAAGTAAAGTATCCATAAATATGACCAAACGGAGCGTATCCTGGAATAGTAATTTCCCCGAAACCCACGGTATATTATTGCTAATATAAAAAATGATGAGAGCCTCATATTGTCGGCCACCTACTCACTCGATGGCAATCAGGGGGCTACATTTGGGTTACATTAATACGAACATACTCACATGGCCGTATATACGGGGGGCACTTAAAAAACAAATAGCCCTGCATTGTAATCGAGAGCTGCACTTTGTTATGAGTAACGAGAAGAACTACTCAAGCCAAGTACTGGAAACTTCCCTGACTAATGAGTTTGGAGAACAATTCACCTTCTCCAATTTCCTTTGACCCGCTCAATCTGTTGATTGCTCAAGCCTTTCAATCAGTCAAATAGGGCTGAATGGAGGAAAACAACTCCTGGGAGCTTAGAAAAGGCATATTATTTTTCATTCCTCCGTCTCTTTTCCCTAGACTTTACACTCGCATGACAGTATGACACTCTCATTTTTGTACTCCCTCCCTCAGTAGTCCTTCTCCAATGAACAATCCCGATACTTATCCTTACATATGCATATACATAATTATGTAATGTACCATGTATTTATATTTGTAGTTAGTTGTCTGAGGGCACTCACAAAAATTCCAGGGGAAAGAGATCCCCTGCAATACTTTTTATAGCAGCTTACCACTACACAGTATCAATAATCTTCAGGATAATTTACCACAAAAAGAACGTAACTAAGCAGAAATTAAATGACAGAGAAAAATTCCAATGTTGAAATTACATGTTGAGCAAGAAGTTTCGCAAGTTCCAATCCGCCCCGTGATAACACTCTATGACCAACGGCTCCGCTTACAATTTACGTGGCAATGAGACATTAAATCCCAATACGCAATACTCAAGTCCCTACTGTAGACTCAAGAAGGTACATAGTTTTGACCCGCATAAGTGAGAGAGAGAATGAGAGAGAGAGAGAGAGAGAGAGAGAGAGAGAGAGAATCCCATCATCCAAAATAAATACCTCTTTATGGGGTGAAGTTTCAAATTTAATGCCCTTCCATTACCGCAACCTCGCACATCACTCACTCCTTGTCATCCTCCTAGCAATATGGTACGGACGGGAGTAAATACAATCCCATATTATATGTGTATGGTCTACTATGCATAAAAATGCAAACAATTTCGTTTTGAGATTGCAGAGCGATAGAGGCTCAAAAATTGAATCGGTTTGCAAAACGAGATTAAACAACATTAAACCAGTTGAACGGAGTACATTTGGGGAGAGCATTCTCCAGTGCACTCTTTTTACAACAGTATTCCTGAGAAGAGGAAGAAAAAATGTTAATCTTACAGTGCCATGCTTGCTTCTATATACGAAGGAAAATTTCCATTATGTAACAGGGGAATGCATACATATTTTTCCCGTATGGAAAAAATGGTAGATACTGGAACGAGTGAAATCATATTTCGAGCGCCCACTGTACGTTTCGTACATTGGAAATTGTCACAAGAGCTATACATGGGGTGAGACACGGAATGAAAGGAAAATTGATTCATGTAAACATGGTTATGGTATCGATGATTGCCGGAGAAAATTGCCTGGAACGCGATGGTAACCTGCGTCTCTGTAGTTGGAGTCTACAGGAATTTGCTCAACTCATCTCCAATCCTAAGATTCCCATTACAAGCTCTTGTTCCCTCACTACCATACACAGGAGCTCAGTCCTGTCATTACAGACATTCCGTTGAATTCTTCCTGGTTTCCATCCCCACAAACACACACACACATACCCAAACATACACCATCTCCTCACTCCGATGGATGAGGTTCCCTTGAAAATATCTCCGAAGTTGTAATATGGTTAGGGGCCCGATTGATTTTGTTAGCTTAAATATTTCCTATTCTTTTTCACTGACAGGCTACTTCATCAGTATACATTGTCCGTGAAGAGGCAAAATGATCTAGATCCAAATTCAATTACAATTAAAATTATACATGGATAATTTGTCACCTAAAGGCAAAACGATCTACATTCATCCCATCTTTTGATTTGTATTTATTTAAAAATATGTTGCTTGAAGATCATTTTGCTTGTAATCTCAAATGAATGTAAATAATTTCCCCTCTTACACTGACGCTATATGACGTTAATTTTATGCGAGAACATAATAGCTTAAGGAGCTCGGCATAATAAATAAACAAATGTTACAACTCACAAAAGATACTCAAATAAGAGTCAAAGAATTATGCAAATGCTTATTTCTTACGACACTATGGAGCTCAAAGTTCAAAGACGAGATCAAATAAAAGCTTCAATGGGATGAAATGTCTTTGGAAATTTTTATAATACTATAGTATTTATACATTGTTTAAGGTTACACTTCGGCTCTGATTTGTAATTCTAAACTAGAACGTCACTCTGTCCTGGATATGACTGTCTTCCCTTCCTGCCATGCCTCAGAGTTGACACAGCATTTACGCTAAAATTATAAATAAGTACAAACATTGAATTCAGTGCATTTTCTGGCGCTATTGACATTGAATGTTTACAAGGATTGAGTTAATCACGTTATTGTACTGGTTTGCAATTTTACAAGATTTTTATAAGTTGCCCCATTCAAACAGCGTGATACATTTGAGCACAGCTCATCAAAATCCTATTAATATTTCTGACGTCAATCCCCTCAACTTTGAACAATAACTGTTATTGTTATCTTTAACTATATACATACATACAAAAAATGTAGTTAAATATATATATGTATCAAATTTTTAGCAAAATTTCCTTTGCTATACAATATCTAAAATCCTCTTCTCTCTCTCTCTTCCTACAAAAAAAAAATACAATGAAGTGGAATAAAAAGTATACCCTTGCCTTAAGGGCAATCCTACAAGAAGCAAAATTTTCCTTATACTATAGCACATTCTCGAAAAAATCTCATTGGGGTAGACGGGAATACGTCCACGTATATTTGTGCCGCTGTTAGAGAACTTGCCCTTACAATGGATCTCTTCCAGGGAGGGTATACTGTACGTCCAGATATCTGTACTTACGGATGGATGGTCAAGGAACGGAGAATTAGTGTGGGGGAAGGGGAGTTAAGAAGAGAATCAAGGACCTACTCATGTATGTATGCCTCTGTATCTATCTGTCTTAACCCCCACTAGGATTTCTTGAATGTACAAGAATTAGGAGGAAATGTCGGCCTGAATTTCCTCGTAAGGGATTGGGAATTAGGAAATAACATGAGGCGCGAAAGGTGGCAGAAAAGTTGGAGCCGGAGTTGAGTTCGCAAGGAAGATGCTCTCCTGCTATATGTAGTTACGGAATGAAAAATGTTTTATTGTAGCTTAAGAGGAAGTAATTTCTAGGTAGAGACAGAGCGGAGGATGGGAGAGGGTGCTAACAGATGTACATATCTCCAGCCTCAATAAAAAAAAAGGGACAAGGAAATATATTACTGGTGATGTCGCAAGGGTCCAAATTGATCCCTATGTACATGACATGACTACAGCTCCTATGCGGATTTTCATACGAGTGTACAACCACCGGGAATTACCTCGGCAAGTATCTATTAACTCAAAAGCGTATATTATAAATAACTTTGTCCTGGCAGACACTGCTCCCACTAACCAGCCAACATATGTAACTCCATGTTTACTTACATCTTCCGCACATTTACACTCTCCCTGTGACATCCTCACTCCAGCGAGTGGCATTACTGACTATTTCCTACTTTCCTATCCAGATACATTGGTATCTTCTTCTGTGGGAGTGATGCTCCGTCTGTACACTCCATACACGACAGGATAGCTCAACTTGAATATAGCAAGTGATACATGCAAGGACTACATATATATATGTAGTGTACAGTAGCCCTCTATCCAGTTGCTTTTGGAAGAACCATATTGGAAGAGCAGGAGCTCCCGTGATGTACATACATACATCCCCAGGACCGACTCTGTATATTTACATGGATAGAGTCGGGAAGTGCAGTCTAGTTAGGACTCCCGGACAAGTCCACGACAAGGATCGAAGCATATATTTGGAATTGGAAGGAGACGGGAAATGAAGTACAAGTACGGAGAGCCGTAGTTAATTTTTCAATCTGGGAACCAATCTGTCACCAATTAGTCATAGTGAAACTTCATTAAGCGTGAAGAACTGGGAATTGAGTTCGTCTCCAGAGTCACCGAGTCACTTCACAGAGTCAACATTCTGCATGTGCTAGAGAGAGAGAGAGAGAGAGAGAGAGAGAGAGAGAGAGAGAGAGAGAGACTCACTCCCAATGAATGAGTCCGGAGCAACACATACACACTACACAGAACCTTCATACTTCCCATTCCACCTCCCAAGTTACAGTTCATATTTCAAACTTGGACTCCATCCATCTTTTTAGCTCCACAATCTCCCAAGTACAAACACTTGCTTCACACGTTCCATCTCCGATTCCCATCCTCTCCACTTTCCAGCGTGACAGTTTGTGCCGGATTGTGTGTGTGTATATATGTGTGTGTGTGTATGTATAGATAGAGATACATCTACTTAAAATAATTGTTTGAAACCAAACTACCGTAACAATGCTACTGTGAGCGACACTCTCGCATGCTTTTAAAAAATTAAAAAAAAAATTGCATCATCCTGTATCTACATATATATATATACAGGGCCCTGTCTCTATGTAACTTTCAGAATTTTAAGCAAGTCAAAAGTCATGGGTTGGGTGAGTTTTTTCTCTCCAATTTTTTGTTTTGGTGGGATTAGTAACTAATTGGCTCATTCGCTGGTGGCATCGGGGCAGCAGCTGAGGCTGTCCCATTAAACAAGGAAAATGTCCTAACATGAATAGAAAATAAAGATAAGGCTTGAGAATTAAATGCAAGCATTGAATTTCCTTTCACATTAAAAATTATCAGAGTTCTGTAGTAGTATGAATGATTCAACATAGTAATTATACTGTATACGCGTAATAATTTATGATGGAAATAAAAAGGATTTTCACAGCCCCCTTGAAATTGTGACACACACGAGGAGGCCGTCAGTACGAGGCAGAACTTTTAACTTTAAGACCATGGCAGATGCATAAACAAGAAGCGGACAATCGATATTTGAATATTTCTTAAAGCAAATATTGTATGTTTTAAGTTATTCAAAAATGAGGGAAAACAATGCCGAGCACGTTTTCTGACGTAAAATATTTATCAATAGATACTTAAATGTTAATACTTTGTATCGCACTTATACTTATCACTCTCATCCCCACATGCCTTCCACTGAAGCGGAGCTAATAATTGTGCCTCAGATCTCTAGCGGATCTCCTTCCGAATCTCCCTTTCAATCAGACCCAGTCTTCAAGTGCATTTTTAATTTTTGATCGTGCTCCATTCCGGAACTTGTACCAGTACAGTAAAACATGGGACAAGACTTGGATTTTGTTATTTATTGAAAGAAAGCAATAACAAAAGTCATTTCGCCCTTTGGGAGTTTATTAGTACTTTCTCAAGGTCATTCGAATACAAATCAAGTTGGATACAAAGTTAAATGCAAGAGAAGGAATTCTTTCAGTTGCTCCGAACGAGTCCTAAAAAATGAAAACAACCCTTGTTGGACTGGCCATAGCTTTTGGATTCGCTTCTGTTTTTCTATCACTCCATGGAATCGTAAGTTGGTATTTATAATCAGATTTAATGCAAAGCCAGTGGGTAAAGAGCTAGTAGCCACCAAGATACATATACTATTTATAACTTATACTAGCATATAATATTGTGACTGACATTCCTTTGGGTCATTGGATATTAATATTCTTGCAGTGGGCTCAATGACTTTACAGGGAAAAACTTATTGGTACGAGCTCAAATATCAAGTTTTTTTTTTAATACTGAAACATTATTTGTCATTATCTCTCTCATGTATTCTCATTCACAACACCCAATCATTTATTTTTCAATGAAAAGTGTACTATTTCATATTAAAAGCACCCACTAATCCAGCAATTATTGACTCTTTGCTAAAGTCTACTGTTATAACGGTAAAATTGGTGGAAATACATTGTAGTTCCCAGTAGAGAAAATACTACTATAGGGGGAGGGTCCTTGATCGTGAGAGTAGACTGTCGTCCCTCATATTCCCCTGTACGTAAATAGATAAATACATATAAGCTCTGCGGAGTAAGCAGAAAAATATATCAATGCGCAACGGTACGAAATCCGAATAACTTATTTACAAGAATCAAAAATTATTTTATAATAAAATTCCATGACAGAAAGAAATACATTATATCATTACAAAATATAAGGTTTATTTTATAAAACAAACTCCTGTTAATAATCTCTACAGCCAGCGGACATGATTATATTGCAGATTTACAAAAAATAACCCACCCATTAATTAAATGCACTGACACTCAACCAGAGCACAAGGAATCCCTAAATTTAAGTAAATATAGATTTCCATTCCCAATATCTACAGCATGGTCTCGAACTTGAGTTTCTGTAGCTACCAGTTAAGATGTAGCACTCTTCGCTATTAACCAAAAAAATGTGGTGACGATTGAAGATCAAGTACATTGTATGATGACCTCTCTGTACAAATGTGCATCCTTAAAAGAAGTCAATTTTGATTTAGTACATGAACATTCTCTTAAAAGAAGACAAATCGACAGTACGGAAGACGGGATTGTGTCCCAATATTTTGTCCTTGTAGAGGCATAATCTTACAAGGGGATCTTTCATCTCGAGTGTACATAATGTTCTCTAATAATTACTCCAACAATTAATAGAGAATTTTGTCTGGGAAGGTTCAAATAATTTGGTGGGTTCCGTTTACCTCAATGTTAATTTTCTTCTCACGACAGCATGTAAGTACAGGTAGGATGGATCACCTTATAAAATTATTTTGTACGTCCGGGAAAAATATTCCCATTCAACTCGATGTCTAATTTTTTACTGATAACATCGCAAATGCACTGGGACTCAAAGAGAAGCAGGAAATTCCCAGTGAAACAAAAATATTCGGGCACATTCGCGATTACTACCACGTTAATTTTTCTTCTTTTTTTGAGATTGGAGCAACTCAATTGTAACCCAAATTTTTGCCCCTTTTAGTGTAGATATCGTCTTATTTAGAGTGTACTCCACGAGATATTATAAACAGTCAGTTTTGAACTCGGTACTTGGCTAGTTCTAGTACTATCCAGGTTTTTGACAATCCTAACACAACCCTCCGAGTGGACATGTATTATTAGTTAGTACAAACCCACGTTTATATATTACTAAAAATAAAACTAATTTAATTCATACTCAAAATGTTTTTCAGCACGCGGAGAACGATGAAGAGGCAGATTTACTGGATGAGGAAGAATTAGATGATCTGAGGAGAGATGTCCGGCGGGTATTGAATGATACGGCAGAGGCAGCGAAGAGTATGCAAGAAGCGCTTCGTGAATTTTATGGGAAAAAATTCAAATGGTACGCCTCAGCTTCTATGAGAGAATATAAAAAAGCTAAAGCTACTACACCTAAACCACCAGGTCCACCAGGTCAACCAAATCCAACACCTCCACCAGCTAACCCATCTCCACCATAAACTAAATAAAAATTAGGAAATAAATCTGGATAAAAGTTCAATGACTCGCCAAATTTAAGGATCAACTGAATCATACTAGTGACATTTTCCTAACAATATATTCGAATCATTCCATCGCCAGAATTGACAACATGGTCCAATTTTATTTACACTAATTAATTTTTCCACAAAAAACCTCTTGCTCATTAATAACTGCTTGAAAATAATTTAAAAAATGTTAGAATATATTTTCTAAGTGTACGTACAAGATGAAAGAATAAATGTAAGGCTCGCTCACAAGGCCTTCTCGTCTGTCAATGCACATACAAATACACCTAAACTAATAATACAGAGATACAGTACTCTACTATATAGTTTCTACAGGGTAGCAATTGCAAGTCCGCGTGGTTGGAAATCCCCCCTCGACGACTTCAATCCCGAGAAATTGGTCTCGTTTCTCCTCATGAATGTTAATTTATTTTGTTGAGCGGACGGAGAGCTTAGAGAAAATCATAAATCTTACACGGTGAAAGTTAAGGCTTTTGATTCTCTCTTTTGAGGGAGAAATGAAAAATGAGAAACATGTGAAGCATGAGTTTAATGGGACTTGGAGCTTTACATCCAACTCTCACCGAGGATTCAATGTTCAAGCCACTCCTTGCCTTCTCCGTCATATCCTTTCAGCATTACCTTCGTCATTTATGTTTTTCATTCCAAGCTCTGCATCCCTCCATCGCGGTTACTATACCCTCCTCCAAGCTTAACCATAGCAACTATGAAAAATCATTAAATATCTAAGCACCGTGGATACACCTATGCACTTACTGTATACATTTTCCGTGGGAACAATTTTGAAACTATAATATATTTCCTACAATACACTCACATTATGTTCTCAACAGAAGGGCGTTCGACGGTCGGAATTTTTCAGAATTCACAGCAAAAGAGTAGCTGGACTAGCCGTAAACACACGTCCCAAAGCATTAACCATTAATGGACGAAAACTTTAACGGAACATTAATATGAGGAAGGAATCATTTACTAAAATGTAACCCCGCAGGCTTTTTTGCAAAACATTGAAACTAAATTTTTAAATTTCCACTTTGGAAACTCAATTTGAAAGATTGAAGGTTGAGAGAGAGAGAGAGCGAGAGAGAGAGAGAGAGAGAGAGCTGTATTGGAGAGTTGTTCAAGAACTATTCCTGTCATGATCGTCAGTAAAAACAGATAGGTTTTCAAAGCGTGAAGCGACTCCACGATCCAATTTGTTTACTTAGGAATTTGTTTCAGAGAGCAAAAAAAAAGGTTGTAGAGGAGTAACGTGATCTTTGCAAGTTGAGCAAGAGAAGTTTATTTTTTCCCTTGAAGAGTAAAAAAAAGATTTTGTTTCCTGGAGTACATCTCTTCCAGCCACTCAACCGCCTTGTATCAACATCAAATTATGTTTCGCTCAAAGTGTCTCATAATACGCTCTTCTCCGCCTGTACTGACTTTTCTCTCCACCCCCCCCCCCCTCCAAAAAAAGTGTAGCGAAATCCCAGGTCAAATACCCTTCACATAAACTAATCAAAGTAAATCAATAAAGTAATATTTCAATTGATATAAATTGGGAAAAGAGTGCTAAATAAAAGTCATATTGATTATTAATGAAGATTTTCCCTTCCAGTTCTACTGAGAAAAAAACTTTGACAAATAATCAAGTCTTGCATTGATTAAATTACAGTTTCGGAGTTGTTTCGTCGGCGTGTTACACTTTTACAAATGATTTTTTTTCTCGTGAAATTTCCAAACAAACTTTATCCTCTCGCTACCTCTTGACTCTTGACATTAAGCTTGAAAGATTATAGGAAGGGAAAAGCTGGGTAGGAGAGAAATACTTGGCTTTCAACTCATCTCCGTTTTGCTCCAGCTTGTATAGATTTACAAACATCACTTGTGTGTGTGTGTAGAGAGAGAGAGAGAGAGAGAGTTGTATGCCGGTGTCAAGTCATAAGGAAAAATTGCTCGTGCGGATACATTTTCCCTTCATATGATTACACTGCCTAATTTATTTTCAAGCTGCGCGAAATCTTGTTTTGCCATGGACTTGCTATACAGGGAAGTATAATATCCACATGTGTGAGTTGTCTGTTACAGCTTGGAGAGGTCCCATAATGTACAGATATTTTTGAGCTGGGCTAGGATCTGCAAAATACGCTATATTTATTATAACTTCAATACTAAAACCTTCCAATATCATTCCCAGAGAGCTCCAATCACAGGAACACCGTACGGAATTGTAAACTACAACAGACTTATTTTGCAGGGGTTACCATTCAACAAAAATACTTCACATTTTGTACAATTGTAATGTAGAAATTTGTATCCTATGGTGAGATATAACTCCAGCATGTATCCCCATGTAGATGGACACGTTCAGTGTGATAAATGCATTGGAATACATTTCAGTCAGCAGACTCACAAGATATTGACGAATTTTGGAATGGAAAGCATGACCGAACATACATATGATTTAAATTGATGTAGGGTTTACAAATGAAATAGTGCCAAAACGTGGACTTGAAGATTGAGAGCTGCCATATTTATTACGCACGGCTCAAGAAAGGATTAACGATGAAATGCATGTTTATGGACATTTTTCATGTTGCATGCACTGACTACATTTGAACCCCGCACTAGGAATATAGGGCTCTTCCAAATAAATTACATGTAACCCCAGTAACTCCACATTCGATAAGAGTAGTCCCATATAGACATGCACAGAGTCTAGCCTTCCACGGAGAGAGATACACGCACAAATGTGAGCCTGTATTTACATACATGTCAAGTTTTTACATACGAGGAACGCCGTCCAAAAGCGGCACCAACTCATACCATGTTATACAAAACATCACTCCAGAAAATTTACAGGGTTCATAATCCTTTCCTAGGATTATGAAAATACTCAAGAGTTCCTATCCATGCTCAGGAGCACTTTGACATCTGCAGTACTTTCCAGTCTCCCTATATAATATGCCTACGTCCAACTCACTCCACCAAACTGTCCTTAAAATAATACCAACTTTCATACTTGCCTATATGTATACCTACGTCCTGTTTCCCATCCCAAAAATACTCCGTTGGAATTGAAAGTAGTAGTAAAACTCTGGAATCGTTACATCTCCACTATTTTTCTAGCTCTCCGTTCCTCTTTGTAGGGGGAAAAAAAGAGTGACTAATAACGACTCAAGTTGAAGGATACTTTTCGAGGAGTTCGTAAATTTTCAGTTTCTATATCCAGCTGGTCGCTTGGAGCGTCTTCGAATCGTGCTCTTCCCAAATTTGTCTGAAAATTACAATCTAATTTATAAAAAAAATTTTTTGGACAGGGTGATTTTTTCTCCAGCAGAAAAAATCTTTTTTCATGGCTGGTGTTCCATGAAATTTCTGCAAACAAAAGATTTTTAAAAATGGGAGTTTTCCATGAGTTGTCCGCTTAAATAAATAAATATGTTGGGAGAGAGGTAGCAAAAGAGAGAGAAAGACAGGGAGAGAGAGAGAGAGAGAGAGAGAGAGAGAGAGAGAGAGAGAGAGAGAGAGGAAAGGTTGCTCAGTTTCTAGAAACTGACCGTCACAAAAGGTTTTCGGGGAAGTGAAGTACTTTTAACGCAAGCAGGGTTGAGGACTTTGTTGTGCGAATGAAGAAGGGAGGAAAGTATTTTTGGAGAAGTAATACACACACTTTCATACACCCGGACTTTCATACCGAGGTTAGTATGCACATACTTGGGAGAGAAATGCTGGAGAGTTGTCGGGAAAAGTAATTGTAAATGTGGCTCACTTTTCTAGGCTACCTTGGGTTACCCTGCGAAAGAAAACACAGTGGCTTAAGCCTTGTGAATATGACTATAGGTGCACATAAGGAAGCGACGGAGAGAGAGAGAGAGAGAGAGAGAGAGAGAGAGAGAGAGAGAGAGAGAGGGAAGAGCTTCAAGTGACCCGGGTGTTTTCCTTCGGATTACTTCTATGAGGTTTATAGTAGTGAGGGAGCAGCTGCTAGATAAATATTGGGCACACCAGAATGTTTTCTTTGCCTGTTGTAAATTTCTATTTATTCTCTTTGGTCGTGTTTATCGACAGTCGACGAGTTTAGCCTCCTCTCTCTCTCTCTCTCTCTCCGTTCCATTCCTCCTCTCCGTAGTTTCTCCACAAGAAGACCCAGAAGAAGTCTCTACTTCCGTCCCTTTACATTGACTTTTATACTTTTTCCCTTACGACAACTTTACGTGTACACACAGCCGTGTAACTGTCGCCACTGACTCAAGCACAAGCCTATATAGAGTGGATTCAAGGAGCATTACTTTCAAGTCAGCTTTCTAAGCTCGGGCGTAGAGTTTGACGTGCCTGTGACTGAAAGTGCGTACACTTGTATGTACTGTAGGCGTGTGGATACATTTCTATGGTTTTGGTGGGAGCCCGTCGGCCTTGCCACCTAAAGACTTTCGGCTAGAGCCCAAGTCACATTCCCTCCACAAACCCAGCCTCACACATATGAGATGTGTGTAATGTGTCTACGGAGGTAATACCTGCCTCTCGGCACCAATAAAAACCACTTCCATGAACGCATCTCCTGACATTCGAAATTGCCTAACAAAATCTTAACGAAATTCTTTGAAAAAGGCCATTCTAAGATTAGTTTTCTCCCCTTTCTTTTATCATTTACTACGTTCACCCTCCTACTCCTCCTCCTCTACTTCTCATACTCACACAACACACACACACACACACACACACACACACACACTACCGCACACAACCCAATCCCACACATTTGCATTTAGTGGGAAGTACATACACCCTTATCACATTACGATACAGACACCGGCTTTTCCTCAAGTCACAATATCCTACCTTCTTTCCCAAGCCTCCTCATAAACTCCATTATGTCTTCGGCCTTTCTCCCTTCAATGGAGGAGATTTAACCCCTCTTTGACAATTCACGCCCCAAACCCGTTAAGTGTGCATGTTCCTCTTGACGGATGACGATGACTGACTGTGTACGATATCTAGTACCATAGCTCAATTCATATCACCCACTAATTTTTCCCACCCAGTAAGTTTTATAAATTGTCATATTACATTACAGACACAGAAACACATGAAACTTCCCACAAATTCATTTCCAAAACAGTTTATGTGATGACAGTTTTCAACACTCTGTTCAACTCCAAGTAAAAAGTTTCCCCGTAAAATATGGTTTTATGGCGAGACCAAGTACTCAAAATCTGTACCCACACAAAAGATAGAAATACATAAGTAACTAGCTCTGCTCTCACTCTCTCTCTCTCTCTCTCTCTCTCTCTCACACACTCGCTCTGACACACATACATACAGGAGAGATTGTATGTAGCTAATTATGTGTAGATACATAATTACGTACAGATGGCTTAAGCCTTTAAAACCACCGTGAGTAAGGATGCCCTGGCGGGACGTGGAAGTAGTATCTATAGTTAAGTTCCTGGAACAGTATATACTCCAAGCTAAGGTGAGTTTAGTGGACTGGAGGCATGGAAATAACATAAATAGCACTTCTTTGTATCATTGTACTGGAAAGTGTCAGGACCAGATGAACGTCGGGATTTAATTATTAGTGCTGAGCCATTGTACCCCCGAATATGAAATCAAGCTGAAAGGCACAATGTTGGGTCAATAAGGTAAATCGTAAAAAGAATTGAAACGTAAGGATTAGTTTACTGCGTGAAATGGTACAGCAATTAAAAAACCCATAAAGACTCCAGGAACAAATAGGAAATCAGAATGCCTCAATTTTATTTGTGAAGTAAATCAGGATGTAATTTCACAACGGAGCCTTCTCCTGTCATTGACTGACTCCACTAAAGCAAGGGAGAATGGAACTTCACTTGGCCTCACGATTAGTAGGGAAATAAAATGCAGTTTTCCTTCTCTTCTGGAACGTCGTAAAAGTTTCTCTCTCTTCCTCTCTTACTCCCTTCTCTCTCTCTCTCTCTCTTTACTACTGCTCTCTACTAAAGCCCTTTCCAATCCTACCTATATCTCCTACAGTCACCATCCTCCAAACCTACCCATAGTATAATATATTCCGCACATTAATGTACTCACGAACAGCTAATGTAAATACACTGGTTGACTTGGAAATGCATACGGGAGAGAATCACTCAGCATAATATCTATCTGTGACTCCATCCCGCTCACACTCGACCCTTCATAGACAGTAACAATAAGTAGGATGGATGTAGCTATAGCCTTATACATGGGCATATCAGAAGGCGAGGAACGCCTTGTACATTCCATCATTTCGTATTGGGAGGGTGTCAGGGTGTAGAGCTTCAGAAAAAGTACCACAACGAATACGTTTTCCTTTCTTTACTACGCTCCGTGAATTTATTAGGTGGGGACAGACAGGCTACAAAAAACTACATCTTCAAATTCGGTTACTTCAGCAACAATTACTTACTTCGTATTTCATTGTTCTATTTGCAGTTACCAGGGATAGGGGTATTTATGGACAGATATCGTAGCATAGTTGTACATATTTATCCACTCCACAGTGCACAGTCACTATAAGGGACCTCATTACATCACCATTTTCTCATGAGCTAAACTTTTCTATATTTGGACAAATTTCTATTTACCATAATAATGTTACTTTTTCCCCATACACAAGATCATGCCAGTCTACTGTATAAATCAATCCCATGTATCTATGTATAAGTATATAATAGATAGATATATGTAAGACCAGTTACATTTGTTACCCCTATGACCTTAGAATTGACACTCGGAAAAAAAATTCACTCAAATAGAAAACTCATTACGTACTACGCTGGCGTTAAAAGATACATTGAACTAAAAATATCAATTGTGAGGTTGAGCCCCCGTCCTTCCTAAAGTTGCTATTATTGATTTGAAAAGTAATTTAAAACTAAAAGTTGAACGATTCGACTCCCACAAATAACTCCCATTAAGTACACACACACTAACACATCCTTGTTAGAGTTTTCCTGATACAAAACATGGGATTCCTGGGAAATCCTCTGAAAAGCATTTACGTTGAGATCAAATGCAGGGGAATCTGGGCATACATTGAAATTCGCATGTGACATGAAAGCACATTCCAGGTACACAGACCGACTGAGTGAAAGGGAGGTGAAGAAAAAGGAAAATGTACTAAACACGGATTCGCAAATCTATATCTAGTACTTGCTCTCTTACCCCGTATACAGACTTGGCATGGTTAGGGATTTCCCTCACCCCCCCCCCCGCCTTCTTTGAAAATAGTACGTACAATTACGTGCTATGACGACAGCTTTGATGCTGATTCAATCCCTTACCATGCATATGTTTTGTATGCATGAAAAGATGAGAGGGAAGGTACACTCCTTTCCCTGGATTCTCCAAAAAGGAAGACTTTGCTTGTGTAGACAGTCGGCGTGTCTCCACCCAAGTGATACTTACGGCTAAGGTACATAGGAGAACAACTGGGAAAGAGCAAAGGGTTTCTTATAGGGAAAGATGGAACCCAGATAGGAGATAACCAGGAGTAGTTTTGGTGGACTGTGCGAGAGACGGAAATTTAACATTCAGAGAGTCAGGAACTAGCCCAATTTGTCATTGTAGTTCCGTAAGCCTTGGAATAGAATAGTTGGTGAAAAACCCATAAGGTTCACGTTTGAACTTGCTGCATGGAGGGAGCTGCGTGAGTGTTACCACAGGAGAGAGCTTCTGTCCATGAGTAATGTGATGCAGTGAGCAGGAGAGTGTATGTACGACATGGGTGAGGGCAATGTGAGGCAATGCCCTCCTTGAGAAAACTAAGTATATGCATGGAGACCCAAACATACTCAGGAATCGTACTACAACCTCCAAACTAATACCACCCTTAGAAAAGTTTAGCAAGGGTGGTGGAAGTGACACGGAATTTGCGAGACGTGGTCATTTATCAAAAGGAACAAAAACTTGGGCGCAGATCTCCTTCACTCTTTGTCTCTCTCTCTTCTCTCTCTCTCTCTCTCTCTCTTGCTCTCCTCTCTCTCTCTCTGTACTTGTATACCATAGCCTAAGTACCCTCATCTTGGTGACTCACACAACTCTCTCAGTCCATCCGTTCTATCTACAACAAAACTCTGAGCCAAAACGAAACTTGGTCAATTTCTTGTTTCTTTCCATACACTCACACACAAATATCAGTGGGACTGTCTATACCAAAACATTACATGCACCATGCACAATACCGTGCATAATATCCCACTCCATAGCTAACCACCTCAGGATTTATCATATGAGCATATAAATTCCCCTTGTACTCTGACAGTGTCTATTGAGTCTAGTGCTGAGTTGTTACTCCATTCAGAGGTCCTAACGGTCAGGTCACTACTACTCTGTAGTTAATGAGGTTGGAATTATATAATAGATTATATATCTATATCTATAGAACGTAAATCCAGTATAAAAACCCAATGACAACACCATTTCTTTTAAAAAGGAGTCAACTTCGTGACTGTAGCTGTTTCATGTGCAAAGCTACGTACACATAGTATTATACACTGTAGACAACGAAGTGACTATGGTCACTGTTGGGAGTCAAAAAACTGCCAGTAACATTTTCCTTCATCGTAATTTCATTTTTCGAAGTAAGAAGCTACGGTATATGTATAAATGTAAGACAAGAGAGGAAAAACTACAAGTTATTTCATGGATACTTTATTCTTGAGAATTTCGGAGAGAATTTTATATACATAATTACATAGAGCCTGAGCACTTTTTTTTCGGGAAGGAATAACCCGATTAATTTACCATGCAGGAACACACGCCAGCATTGTCAAGACGGCTTAATAACACCGGGCAGGGGAGAAGAGCTCCACGGAGAGAGACATGGAGGGGCATGGGTGAGTAAACCGGAAAACCAATATCAAGGCTTCCTTTTCCCAACCTCCAATATTTACCGCGATTGTTATTGTTGAGTAAATCCACGTGAAATGCCCATTGCCTCGTGGCAAAGGAACAGGAAGAATAAATACATTTTCCCCAATGAATATTAACTTCCCGAAGTGTGCTTACGCACCAACAAAGTTCACAGCTTTGGGAAGTGTGCATTCGTTGAGAGGAGGAGTGGAGAGCAATCGTTACATCCGAGGGTGCTTCCAACTGCATTTTTGAAAAAAATAAAAAATAATAATAATACTCTACACACATTGAGGATTCAAAGGCAGCACATTTTATCATAATGTATTGTACACTCAGCCCATTGAATTTGTCATAGAGAAGAATAACAAATGGAAATGCAAACCAACTTCCTGCATGACTTCAACTCAATAATAGGTGTTCACCTGCTGCATCCAACTCTCAACAAGTAGATGTGCGTAAGTACTTAGGCCCGAGACCATAAATGATTCAATTGACAATACACTCTCCAGCTACACATATCCTTCAAAATCCTTCGACTCAAATCCAACAGACCCACACTCTTACTGGTAGCTCTCAGGCTGTAATGTACATACATGGTTGTATCTATGTACATGTACACGCCAGCACATTTTCCACATCAACTCTGGCACGATTTTTAGTACCTATTACTACATACTAACACACATGTGAATGTCACTTTCTTCCACCCTCCACATTCGTTGAGAGTCCCGTATTTACAGAGAGTTACTGTCCGACAAGTATTTACAGTGCGAAGTTTTAAATTCAACAGTGGCTCTTTCCTTCGGGACCCAGTCCATGCATAACATTACTGGAGTATCTACAAATACTTTCGTTATGCTGTGTATATACTTACTAGAACCTCTAAAAGAAACAAAATGTCTCCAAGAGTCTTTCAATCCTTAAGGTGACTGTTACTGCAGCAAGCGTTAGTAAAGATAAAAATTAATTTTATGACACACAATTTATTTCAGTAAGAATTTTCCCTTTAACATTTAAATAGAGACAGTGCTTTTACAAGTGTATCTAACTCTATTTGCCAGAGTTAAATGCATATCTTCGGTCCTGAGGGTAAATGATGTATGTGTCTGTAGATGTATTTTCGTTTAAAAGCAAAATACATATACATACTTGACAATTCAATGGATTCACTCTTCTTTACTTTTAATAAAAATTGGATATATAGAAATAGGACATATTGCTTCTAATCGCAAAATATGAAAATGATATGAACTCTACGGTGCATTCTTATAAAAGTATCTATTTTCCTCTCTGGGGCAATGACTCTTGGCCGAATTTGAAGTTGCCCCAATGTAATTTTTTTCTAATTATTACTGATAAAAGTATTCCGCTAAAGGGGCTAGTCTTAAAGGTACTCGGGTAGGGAGTAGACCCCGAGCATTATTTAAAATTACGCACACTCCACACCATAAGAAATTAATGTTTATGATCGTATTTTAGCATGTGAACCTACATATAGATAGGTACAGTCTGCACTGAGCATAGGATGTGGAACAGTGGAGCTAGACATACTATGATGTGAGTAATGTGAGTGTAATTAGTATGCCGAACGGCACAGTAACAACTATTATGACGGAATATCCCACAGTAAAGGCCATAATTGATGGAATAGTGAAGGAAGCATGTGTGTAGAGACGGAGAATGTAATGCATTGAAGTCAATAGGAAAAACTGAGGACGTCCGTTCCCGTACTCTGAAAAGGGAATAGAAATTTTATTGAATTGAAGCACTATCTGTATATCCCTCACCATAGGTCAAAACAAGGACTGCTTAGGCCTGGACAAGGGAGTCCAAGTCCGAGGGCCAAGTTGGTCCGGTGTTTGAGAAAAAGGAAGGAGCTTCAGAAATGATTAATCTGAAGGCACATGTTAATTTAAAGGTGGGGTGGGACCGTCATCCAATTGAAAGGTGTGCACAAGAAGAATTCCTGCTCATCATCTCGAGTCTGGAGCTTGTTTAGCTGCTGTTTATTCACCCGCTGCTACCTCAGCACACTACAACACAGACAACCGGAGCTCCACTCCAACAACAGAGTCATCCCAATGCTAAGCGCCTGGCTTCGATGTGATGCTGCTGCCGAGAATAATAAAGGCTGAATGTTCAATGAGGCATTGCCATCATCTTCCTAACATGCTCAACTCACGACTAACTCCTCTGTATGCCTCCTTAGGAAAAGAAAAAAGAAAAGAAGCTTGCTGCTCCTTCGTCTGCCTCTCTTACATATGTATCTATGTATATCTATAGATATGTATATATATATCTATATACATGTGAACGAACGGGACGTGCATTGAATACTCCAACATGTCAAGTCCTATAGGCTTCTATTCCGGCCCTGCACATTGCTCTAGGAGAGAGAGAGAGAGAGAGAGAGAGTAACTTCACAGGGGAAACACACCATACACTTGAAAACATATTCATGCTACCTTTTCACTCATACATAGACACATTACATTAAATTGCAGAACGTGTCTAGTGTCGAATATCTCATTTCTACTTCCAGTAATGCTCTTTCTATTACAAACCTCTTCCTCATACACTATCTCCTCCATAGTGGTCTGGAAGGTGCAAAGATTTCCGACATAACTATATATAAATATACGGAACTCCCAGCCAAACTCCCAAACTTCTTCCCACCTTCTTGAGACAGGCACAGACAGAGGCTCCCGTACTCATACAAATCCTCCCAGCATTCATATTACCTTCCGTTAAGAGGGAGAATCAGCTGGATCATCTATAAGATTATAGAATTTGTTTCAGAACTCAATCCTTTCACTCAGCCCGTGGCCAGGACCCGTTTACTGGAGTACAATTCCTGAGACTTATGTACTGCTCCTTACCTCCAATGTGATATGCTTCCACATGGAACTGTACAAAGTATCATAAAATTACTGTTTGCACAAAATGACGCCTCCAGTGCATCCTTGGAACATACCCCTGTCATTTACTATTCCGAAGTAAAGGCTATCGAGTGGAACTAGCAGAGTGACTTGAAGGCCTTGCATCTCAGCAGTGAACGCACACTCATATGCACACATCTGCACTTTGTTGCATGGTACTTTTGCATTATGGAAGTATTATGTAGCATCTCCACTTGAACTTTTGCTAATGCTATTATTTAATATTATTAGATACTTTTCGTGGAATCGAGGCCGGGGAAGAGGAATGGAGTCTTCAGAAGTATTCTGTCCAGATGAGTGGGGTGGAACTTTAATTGCATATACACATAATTATGTGTGGGCCTGGACGGAGAGAGTAATTGTAGCGGATACTTCACACATCCTTGATACGTTCACTGGAAGGGTTCGGCAGTAAGTTGATTATGCTTGTGTGGTGTACATATTTAACATTACGCTGATAGCATTGCCACACATACACAGACAGACACATCAAAGTAGGATAAAAGAAAAGAATTGACTGAAGTGTAATTATAATTCATGTGTGGGTACGGGTGTACATATATACCTATAGATAGATATATGCATATATATATATATATATCTACGCACGGAGGATGCACCTGAATGTGATCCGAAGGACAGTGATCAAAAGACGAATTGAATTGATAAAATCCTCCCCACAGTTTCCGCGTATGAAAACCCATCAGGAAATATTGATTAGCAATTCTCTTAACCTGCATCGCACGTCTAACTTTGTCTAGCGTCTTTTTCATCCACTTACATGATTTTTCCTAAGCACTTACCTCAGACTCTTTCATCTACATACATATGTGAGGCATAATACACCCTGGCTGGATTTGATCTCCTCCCGTCTCTCTTTTCCTATCAAGTCCCATAATGCTAACCAGGAGTGGTGGGAGAAGAGAGAGAGAGAGAGAGAAAACGAGGCAGAGAGAAAGAGAGGCCCATCAGCCAACATGTAAAATATATCAAGTTTTTTACGCTTTCATCTTCTCTCTTCATCTTTACCTTATTTACAGTCATAAAGCCCACTCAAAATTACCTTCTACCTTCCGTTCCCCGAGCCTTGCTTTAGATAACCACGAAAATCTACTCCATCAAAATATTGACATGGAACGTAATTTAATTTCTGCACAGACTTCTTCCTTCCATTCTCGTCATCCACATCACTCTCAAATCCTCAAAGGATACAAATAACGTTTTTCATTAGCATAGATTCCTCCAACCAGAGCCGAAAAAAATACCATACTATTTCGTACTTTTCCTTGAAAAAAAAATAGATACCCCCTTCACAAGTCATAATCTGCCTTCCGCGAAGTATTCCTTCTACCAGGAAACCGTCGTTCTATTTTCAGAATCTCATTCTACAGTAATACCGTAATTTAGTTTGTTCTAACTCAAATAGATAGATACATATATCCAGAAAGCCAAAATCCTACATTTCTTCAGGACAAAATCGGCAGGAAAAATGCATTCAGGACATTCTTCCCACGCTTGCTATTTCACAGTTAAGTAAGTAATAGATATATATTGAAAAAAAAAAGATTTGAGAATTTCCCATGATATTCATGCCCTGCCCTGAGTCGGTCACAAATGTCGGAAATTTATATTTGAGGAAGGTTCAGTAGACTGGAATAACTCCTTGACTATTTGGAAAGTAAACGAGCATGCAAAAAAGGACCTCTTACCACGTTCCGTAATGTTCACATATTTGTTTTAGCAGGTCCAATAGCCATCAAAACGGAGATGCTGAGGTCATGATTTCCCACAAAATAAATCCTACTGTTCTCCCAACCTCAGAGCAATTTCAGATTGAAAATAGGGAGTGAATTTGGCTACCCATGACATGCATATCTATCTATAGATACGTACAGACACTTGCATATGTACATACATGCCAGTGCGTCGATGTGCCTCCGGTTAAAAAACAGTAAGGGCTGGAAGAAAAACGCACGGATTTGGACGTACATATGTATATGTATACACTGTATATGGAGTATATATGAAATGTAAAATAAAAAAAAAAGTTATGTAAAAAGTTGCCCAGGTACAGGAGCTTACGTACACATTTGCATTTCCAGTGCAAGTAGGAAAACACCAAAGGGAAGGTGCGGGAAGGTTCCGGGCTGGAACGCCGGCAGAAAATGTCTTGGTATTACACTCAACCAAACTGGGGGAAATCAGATTAGACTATAAGGAGTACATAGTTTGAGTCAGGCATAGGATTATACGGTGGGTAGAAATTTCCTCATGAATTCATATGCATCTTTGAGCTGAATCCCATTCCCAAGTCACATATCTGACACACTTTTATCTTTCCAATTTCTCCTATCAGTCCGGTCTTTTTGCCATACACGCTTCCTCACAGAGCTCACAGGCCATGACTGTGTGCGTGTGTGTGTGTGTCTCTGTGTGTGTGATGTATGGAGTGGCTTCACATGTACTTACTTATTCCTTCGGTATGCGGAGGTATGTGCGAGGAATAATGTACAGGAGTCTTAGATATGCTCAGACTTCGGGATACTTGAGCGATAAAGAGCACCTAGGTAGTCTTCCTAGGCACATTTAAAGCAAGGTCCAAGTGGCGGGAGCTGTATAAATGCTAAGTAAAGCAATGCGGATACTTTAAGCACACGTTTAGTTCCACTGTGTGGAAAAAATTAGAGCGGAGTGAGAAAGAGTGAGCATATTCATATTATGTAGGCATAGGGTCCTGTAGGTGGTACGTGTCATCTTATAGTCTTCCATATAATCACATACATAAAAAATTCGTATGAATTCAAACACACTTATGGACATACATGTATACACACATGGAAAAAAAATTCAAGGGTGTACTTGTTCATGGAACAAGACACTTGCACGTATGTGAGCTCCTGCTCTCTCTCTCTCTCTTCTCTCTCTCTCTCCTCCTGTACACATCCCAACTACTACATGTGTGTGAATATGAATACATTAGGTTAGACACTTTGGGAGCAAAATTGCTTGGACAAAGTACGTCCTTCTTGCTCTCAGATGAGAAAAGTCATGCTGGATGAAAATGAAATTCAGACAAGGTTTCGCTCTCTCTCTCTCTCTCTCTCTCTCTCTCTCTCTCACTCGCTTGCTCTCTGGTGCTTCCAAACAGACTCCTTGTCTAGTCAACTTGTGATGGTAACTGTAGTTGACTCTCTTTACCTCTCGCTCTTTATCCTTATATATAGGTATACATATATTTTATACATGTGCATCTATAGATTTATGATGGACCAAAGGTTGAAAGGGAATGTATGCGCTATGCATGACACAGAAGGGATGACAAGAGGGATCTTCATCAGATCAAAAGAATTTAAATGTCGCATCAGTCATGACACGAACGGCCATCCGAACCTGCACCTCACCTTTCTTTGCCTATTCAAATTATCTTTTTTCTTCGAATGCTCCTTCCTACATGTGTGCGTATGCCTAAGTAAACTCTTGAGCCAGGGAAAAAAAATGTCGAGTCTCTATAGGTAGGAACTCATCTCTCCCTCATGTCCTACATCTTTACAAGTTAGCATAAAGTCTCCGGAATTAAACTTGAGAATTTTCCACAACCATGCCCCGCTCTTCACTCAGGCAGTACGGAACATTAACTCACTAGCATCAGCTCCGGCTTCTTCTTCTTCTTTTTCCTCTCTGTCCTTGTCTCCATACAGGAGAGGTATCCGGAATATTGCGTACATTTTTCAGATTAATCTAACGAGAATCTACGTCAGGAACTGTAGTAGAAACTCCAACCCTACCTTCACCTGTGCTTTTCATCACTCCTCACTCGAGTTAATCATTATTTCCACTAAACTTCATTTTCATATTTTCAAACTATACCTACTATTTCCTGTGGATGGGAAAAAAATTTCAAAGCCCTATAATGCGGGATCCTTGGAATCCGCTGAGTAAGGAAGTTCCATTGGTAGATACTTATGCTCTATGTGGATTTGGAACCCTCAAGTCATTTTTAGAACAACATCACTATAGGAATTATTTCTTACGTAAATCACACGTTCAATACCCGAGTAATAAAAATGTTTGTAGTCACGTCATCAAAAATATGAATTATCCCCCACAGCATATACTCAGCTGCGTCAGAGGAATAAAGTGTAGATATCTCTCAGAATTGCCGTGTAGTTAAAATCTCGCTTGAGGAATAAAACTGACTTTTGTGGACCACAACGTTGAGGCCCAGGCTGATGATTTTTTTTCTGAATTCTAACCCGGACGTGCTCAACATGCCCTCCTTTCCAAGTCCGAAGCCACTCTAACTATTCCAATTCTGACTGACCACCATCAGTAATTATTTTTTAAAACTTACGGTTCTCTAAATCCCTCCAAAAAAAACATGTAATGAGGCCACTGAAGGCGGAAGCTTACCTGCAGTGAGGGTTTTTAAATCTAAAGTAGTAGATTTTTTACATTAGACAATTTAATACACACAAAATGTACACTGTAACATCCGTATACTAAAGTCTCCTAATAAGAGGATTTAATCAATAGGGGACAAAAATCTCTAGACACATTTTCGTTTATGACAATATTAATTTTTTCCGTACAAAAAGCGTGCCAGTACAACAGTCATATTTTGCTCATTGAGGAGACTACCAGTGAGTATAGAATCGTATTCCGAATACCTCTTACAAAGTAGCGTCACATGTGTGTAGTCCCTTAAATGTACCTCATTACCTTACTCCCCACTTCGTATTAGTGCCTTAGAACAAGGCACAAGCGGAAAAAAACCCAGAGCATCGTAAGGAAGGAGAGATGATTTTTCCGAGCATGTTGTGCCGTAAGGTTCAATGCCAAAGACTCCTAATTAAATATTATAGATATAGATACTTACATGGGTAGTATGTACAGCAAAAAAGGGGCTATATTTATAAAACACTCATTTGAGGGAGTCCTACAGTGGAACGTATCCTTACAGAAGATGATAGAGAGGAATAGGATATGTGAAATGAAAGGAACTGAACTACAGAAACGGACTTGTGCTCCCAACTCTGACACAGACCCACGTCGGGAAGAGGGTGGCAAAAGAAAAGCTTTCAATTGGCCTAGGTATCATGTGCCATTACCGTGGCCCTCGGACGGATATGAGCCATGATGAAGTGGCATGTGCTTTTAATGTGATCTCTCTCCGGTGAAAATCAGAAAGATGCTCTTCCCCCTCAACCATCTCATCTGACCAAAAACCCAAATGGAGCACGAGGAAAAAATAGCACCGTATTTTTGCTCTACTTCTTCAACTTATTGACTTTCCTTTCTTAAAATAGTCTTCCTCCCCAACTTTAACTTCTCACCACACACACACACTCACACTCAAACATGCTCACTTCTCAGCACTGTTCTGGTAAAGAGTTCCAGTTCTATAAGTACGTACATTTAATTCCCTGGAATTCATCTCCACCGCCTGCTTCCGCAATACATATCTGAATGTAAATTGTGATCTAATCGTATTTTAAAGCCCTGGAAATGCCTGCTAGTCCATTTCAAATCTGCAATTTTTATTCCCGTGATTTCGCAACTAGCTGATAGATAACACGTACGTTGACAGTAGCAGTAGTTTCCCAGCAGTATATTTTCCAGGGTCATTTCCTTTAAGGAAAAATATATATTTACATATGGTATTGTAGCCCTTGGTAGTTTAAAGGTTTTAGATACGAGTAGATCCTCTGGTATGTATCCTGAGAGATAGGATATTCTTCATATGTGAAGCTATACGCACATATTTTCAATTGGAAGTAGAGCCATTGCCACCATCTTGACCGTTCCAAGTCTTGCACTACCATAACTCAGGGGGAAGGTCACCTTTTCCAAGTAACTTGAACTAATCCTGAAGGGGTCAAAAATATATTAACAGGAAAGGAAGATGGGTTCAGCAAGGAAGAACATGACACACGACTCTGACCATGTCATCTGATGCGGCTCCATTCAGCACTCCTCTGCACATTTTTCTGTAGAGTCGTTGTAGCAGCGCCAAGGGGAAAAAAATTGCAGCCTTTCAGTACATAGTAGTTATATACATAGCTGTAGCTTCACGGATGTAACCTACACTCACTTCTCATATCACTACTGCCAGTTCGCCAGTCGCAAGCGATTCCTTCTTTTTTTTTTTTTTTTAATATAACCTCTCAGACAGGACAGATACACAGTCCTGACTATAGGACTGGCTAGACCGATCAGGACTTCTCTCTCCTACAACTTCCTATTAAATCCCAAGTGCGCGGGAATGCCAAAAATGAGCCCTGCCTTCTGTCTACAATGTCCTGTCATAGCCAACAATAATAATTCCTGGCGAGAAAAACCCAAATGCATTTTCGGACCTACAATCACGCAATATTCTCCTCAGCTCGACTTCTTCTCTCCCAATCTATATTTCACAAGTACCAGGCTCTTCCTTGGACAGTCCTTTCACCCAAACTTCTCAAATGCTCCGTTCAAAATTAATAACTTGTCATAGGGGGAGGATTACATGCAAAATACATTTATATAATATTTAATGTTATCCTCCTTAATCACATCTTTGGATTACTGGAAAATAAACTGACAAGCTTTCTTAATTTTATATTATTTATAATATTTTTTTTCCTGAGGAATAACTTTTTTTAAATATTTTACTTGTCCCTTTTTCATGTGGATCCTTTTACATTTTAAAGCCCACTCTTCACAGCCCTGTGCACAATTCTAAATGTCGCATTTCAACAACACAAAAATTCTCATCCGGAAGGCCAGATCATTTCCCATGAATAAAAGAAAAGCACCTGGAGGGTCCTGGAAATGGTGAGCAAGGCACGGGAGGAACTTTAAAAGGGAATTTAGAAGGGAAAAAGAAGATTTGACACTGAAAAAAGAGAAGATTGTCCTCTCAAGGAAATCTCTCTGTTAAATTGACTAAAAACTTCCGGAATATGGTGAGTATAATAGCTTTCATTGTCGGAGAGAATGAGTGTTGTCATGGATACCACTCACATTCGGTGTAGTTACCCAGAGGAGGTAGATGGGAAAGGAGGAGGGAAGATTAGAGATAAAGCAAGGGGCACATCCTTACAGCCTCGTTTAATTTCCAAAGAAAGCCCCAAAAACTAGAGAGAGACTGGAGACTCCTTACGGGAAATCTGGTGGAGGTCTATAGTCACCATAAAATAGGAGGTTTAACGGCGCGGGAAGAATTCGCACTTACATAATAATAATAATAATAATAATAACAAGGAGAACTGCACTTGATGTTACATCTTGTCTCCCTGTAATTATATGTACATAGATAATGCATATGCCGTAATTCTTTCCTCTCCCATCCTTCCTTGCAATCAGATGGAAAGATAATGTTATGAAACTTTCCCATTGTACCTACATACCATCCTCCAAATTTACATCTCCTCATCTACGAGCACTTTGTTTTTTGTGGTCGACTTGTGGTAGTGTGGAGTCTCACACATTCACGCATATATTCCCTATACATGCATTCAGAGAGGGACGAGAGAGAGAGAGAGAGAGAGAAGCCCGTCATTTTTTTCTCTCTCCCACACAAACTCAGGGAAAAGTTTTACAAGAAACGCATACACTACTTAAAATGTGGAGGAACAAGTTTGTCATAAATAAAAGTGGACTCCCTCCCGCCAGCAACGTATACAGGGCTGAGAAATTTCTACATACATCCCAGCAGGCCCATATACAGACATACACTAAGTATAAGGTACAGAGAGAGAGAGAGAGAGCCCTGTGAGGGAGAGAGCGAACATTATTAATCCATTCAGAAACACTGTAATTTGCAATAGATCACAACAACTAGTTAGTTATGGCTCACATTTCTCAGCCGTTTTTTCTCATGGAGCCTCCTTCCAACTATAATACATAGTCGTGGAGGAGTCCTGCACAAGTAATAAAATCCATCCACGTGCATGTATCTATACTTGTATCATGACGTACGTATCTACATATATGTATGTACAATCCCAAGCACATGTGTATTATTACCTCCTCTGCAAAGTAATTTCCTATATATTTCCACTTTTAAAAAAAATTCTACCCTTAATTTCACCTAAAAACCAAGACCGACATTTTGCACGCAGCTATGCATAAATACATGGCTTCACTTCACACATCTGACAACTTTTTTCCTTCTTCTTTAAATTCACACTCTTGTAATTTTTTGAGAATACAGTATAGCTCATATACAGCACACACCCAGGCACTGACTCGGATTGGCTGGATTGGAAATTAAAAGGTAATTAGTGACCATTTATTTTCCCAAAGTGAGCTAATGAGAGACCAACACGTCAGTGGGAAATCCGAAAGAAGTTGTGAGCAGTTAGCAAAGGAAATAAAGGAGGGAAATAGCCAACTCAAGTCAAAAATAAAGATGTCAAGACAGAAATATAAAAACAAGGGGAAATTATGTGAAAATAAATTAAGGACATATAAAAATAAAGCAAATACTATCTCAGCTGTCGGAACTCAGGCCTAAGGGAAATTGGGGTTTTTCAATGTGCTACGACAACAATGTAAAGTCATAACTAATGGGAAAGAAAATGTGCTAAGTTAGTAGTAGACAGATGTGGACGAAAGTAAGTACAGAGATGGAGAGCGGAGATAAAAGGCTGGGTATATGCATCCACATCTCAGCTTTTCCTATATGACGACCTTAAAACTCCGGAGTCCCTCCATGGCCACCAATAGAGTACGAATATGGACACTAGCCACGTACCTACAGTAGATAGATACACGACTATAGACGTGAACGAATGTACAACTACCAGCAATCTCGACCATCTCTTATTGCAGACGATTCCGTCAAAATAAAATGCTTGCATCAAGATAAGCCAGATCCTTACATACCTATAGGTACAGATTGTGTGTGTGTGTTTATGTGCATTTATGATGTACATATACAGCTCCTATATACATATCCACATTATGTAGGTACTTACCCTACTGTGACTATTACCGTTGATCGGCAATCTGTGTAAAGTTTAACTTTCGCCCACCACAAGACGAAGAAAACTTTTCCTATAGACACATACCACCCCTGAAGAAGTAGTAGATGAGGGAGGAAAGAGGAACCCAGACGACAGAAATAGAGTATATCATGGGTCCTTTAATTAGTTTTTCCTGCTAGATTTGATTCGGAACATTGATTTCACTTTCAAGTTTTGCACACACACATTGCGTGCACAATCTTGAATTGCTGGCTTTTCTCTCTTTGAGTCTACAAGGACTTGACTGTATGTATGTATATATACACGGAGAAGGTCTCTCTCTCTCTCAAGTACATAGGCTTTACATGAGAGGTTCAAGGGAGATAAGTGCAACACAATGTACGAGAGGAATGTGTAGTAGGAGCAAGAAGTAGTGTACAAACCAAGTCATCATGTACCATGTATTAATCCTTACGGAGGGAGTCAAAAGTCCCAGCTACTTCTCCAAAAAACTTTTATACATACAGATACATACACAATATATATTTCCTTTCCAAGAGGAAAAGAGAGAGAGAGAGAGAGAGGAAAAGAAGTAAAAGGAAGAAGGAGAAGAAGAAATGGTAAAGAAGAAAGTGTGAGAGAGTGATAGAGAAAGTCACGACAGAGGGAAGTTTCCAGCATAGCGTTTAACTTGTAGGCTAATGTCCCTCTCCTCCGAGTTGTGTATAAGGCCCAAGGAAAAGGCAAAGAAGGGAAACATTCTTTCCATAAAGGAAGGAATGGACCCGCCGAGAAAACCATTGACATCAAAATGTCACTCAAGAAAATTAGACCTAATTTTTGTTGTTGCTCTGCACTCGAAGCAAGACGAATAGCTCTTTCTGTACTTTCCTTTCCTCCTCTCAACGTACAAAGTCATTCCTTGACCAACCGTCCTTCCTTGACAACTACCATAATCCCAAATATTTCATCCCAAACTATCAGCTCAAAATGTGCTCTCTCTCTCTCTGCTCGTCGTCTAACATCAACAGCCTCTCATACTCCCTCTCACAAAATAACATATGTTCTTCGGCATTAAATAACTCCAAGGATTATAACTTGTATGCAAAAGACAACACTCAGAGTCCCATGCTCTGAACTACTGATGGAGAGTGTAGCCCTACAAGTTACAGATATGTAGTACAGCGTGAGATAAATCTCATTAGCCAGGTTACTCCCAAACTGCCAACTCTTTCGCACAAAAGCAAACATGAACGGGTCATGCACCACCATGTATCATAATCCTCCCATTAGAGCAAACCCAAGATAATACATAATTGTATTTGTTGTATACGATACACCTATCTGTACCATCTATATTTATTCCATGTACACTACCAAATGTAATTATGCACATATATCATTAGAGTAAAGGAAACTATATAGCCCTATAACAATGACTACACTAATAGGTACTCCAAAGACAGAGAGTATTAGTGCCGCATTCTTGGGTCTCCGAATGTTCACGTTCTGATTGTCAACAACGACAAAAAAAAACATTAGAAATACACGCCCCTCAACCTGTACTCACGTACATGTCTCCAAGTTTATGAATATGAACGTGACAGGGAAATGATGACTGATTCCCACGTAAATCTGCACCCTCTGTCTTCGTACATTGTCATGTGAATGTAAGCCTTCATATACGTAATGTACATGTCTGCCTCTATATGTAAGCAACATGCTAAAGAATACAAGGGAATGATTCCCTTTTTCAAGGATCAAACTTGATGTTTAATCAGAACAATGACCTCATGATATCTCTAAAATTTCAAAAAAAAACTGGAAAAGTCTGTGCACAAATTATGAACGTCCTGGCAATACTTGCAAAGCTAATAAGAGTTCGTTTAAAATAAAATAATAATTTCAAGTAGAATGTATAACATCTTGGGAAAGATGATATTCCTTGTTCAATGGGGTTGAATATGTAACATGAGAAACTGTCCCAATTTGACAATACAAGCTTATATAATGAGGAGGATTCAATGATGATTTACATATGTACATGTACATGTATTACTATGCAACTCATGATGATATAGTAGCATTTGACTTCTGGCCTTTTTGATGTTTGAACGGTTAGTTCTCTGATAGGAGCTCAATAACTGGAGTTTGAGTATTCGGGACGCATCGATGAGCAAAATGTAGATACTGGGATGGTACGAGGTTTCATATATGTGTTTACTATGTAAGAAGAGGCTATTAAGTAAATAAACTTATATAGCCTTGCATTTTTCCCAAGTGCATCGGACCAAAGAAAACGCAAATGAAGGAAGTGTATCTCTATGTGCGGAGAGTTTCAGAGGAGGAAATATATAAGAGCTATTTTGACTTATGTATGCTTCATACATGACCACTAGTAGATACTTTACAAGATTACGAGGAAAAAAGGGAGAGAGAGGTAAGTAGAGAGAGAGAGAGAGAGAGAGAGAGAGAGATGAAAAACGACAGCATACGGTAAGTAGCCTGAGGCATGTGAAGAAATTCAGAGTGGAAGGTATCTCCCTAGAAAATAGTCTGAGAGAGCGAGGGCCGTCAAATAAAAAAAAACGTAACATCTTTTCAGATTCCTCTTGCAGAGTTTGGTTGGAGCCGGGATAAAAATCGCATATGTCAGCATGATCGGCTGAAGGAAGGAAAAGGAGGAGGAAGAAGGAAAGAGAGGGAAAAAAATTGTGAGCGAGAAGAGTATATTGGAGCCGAAATCGATGGATGGGTCAGTTTAGTTGAGTTAGTTGGGAGGCTCTTTTCCAGGCAATAAGAGTCATGCTGTTGACTGCAGAGAAAGAGAGAACCGAATATAAAAAAAAAAGAAAAAGAACTTGACCCCCCACTATCAGATCAGACGAGAATTTCTGAATCAAAATCCCATCTTTTCAATGGATGCGACTCAAGGAGAATAGGAGATCATCATCGGATGAGTCACCCGAGCTAGCTCCCTATAACGTCAGGACCACTGTTTCGTAGAGACATGCATTTACCTCTGTGTACAACAGCCCTCCAGACGGAACATGTACCCAATTTAAATACATATATGTAAATGCGCACTGCATTCCCAATCGTGGACTAAACCCCAACATGAGAAATCACATATTGCTACCAAATTCACTAAATTTAGCCTATTCCCCAGCTACCCTCTCAGATTCCAAAACATCTCACTTCTCAAGCACCAAAACTTTCAAATATTAACACAGGCGTACTTGCATGAATGCAGTACAGTTACAATATACATATACTCTCACTATAAGGCACACCCTCCTAAGAGCATTCTCTCTACAGGGGCAAACATGTATGAATATATTCTCGCCTACAGAAATTCTTATTTTTCTCCTCATAAGAAATCCTACAAGAGTAAATCTTCGCGCCTCAACAGATACTCTAATAGAGATGGGACACTGCATTATGCGTATTATGCAGGAATACAAATATATACAGTGAGTGCTTAAATATGGATATTCTACATGTAGACACCTTCCATTATAAATCTAAGCTTGTACATTTATAAATAAAGTGACGTCACCGGCAAAAATAAACATAAATAAAATGAACTAATTATAATAAATTGCTACCAGTTACAAATACGCATACACGGTATGTAACATGTACATATAATAGGGAAAAAAGGATACTGGCACCAGAAAAAAAACTGAATGAAATCAAGTCACTGTTCAAGAATAAAATAGATGCTTTCTCATTTTGAAAATTGCCCCCACAATTCTTGTAGCACAATAATGGGAAAATAAACTTGCCCCAAAAGCAAGCACCCATGAAGAGCTACCATTGAATGGAGCTATGAGGATGAAGCTCAAGCGTTGATAGGAGCTGAACATAGAATATCATGATGAATGTGCACTTGCTCCAGAAGAGCAAGCGGATATTATTGACAGGCGGTAAGGACCTCGAACAATGCTCAGATCTACCAAAATAGTCCATAGTAAGTAACAAATAAGGCACATGATCTTCATCTCTTTAAATGTCATCCTCTATGCATGCACAATTGGACGTGGCAGGGAAGACGGAGGAAGACACCCCACGAACTCCCTTTCGCCACATACTTGCACATTTTTCATCCCTCAATTGAATTTGAAAAGAATACATTTCAATATATATATACACAATAATATACGAAAGAGAGTCCAGGAGCTCTACAAGTCCTCACTTAATCCCTCTTTATTGACAACTACCAAGGTTTTTAAACAACTTGCCAATCTCCAGAAAGCTTTCGGATCTTCCCTGGTCCCCACGTGCGAATAATGAGAATTCTTTCTCATTTTCTCTAACCCTCCTCACATTTCTCTCCATTCCCACACAATTCCCCAAATTCCGCCCATTGTCGTCCTTGATTTTCCCAAAAACTTTTCACAGTACAAATTAACATAAAACCTCAATAAAACACATGCTACCAGTCTTACTTAAGGAACTGAGGGTGTCGCTATGCCCCAAAATTCATAGGGACGTACCTACGAACCCTCATACATAAGTGTCTAAAGAAATATTAAAAGTGAAAGAGGTATTCCCAGCAATTTTTCCTCTCCTCTCTAACTACTTTTCCCTGCCATTTTTGTGTATGCGTGGAGCTTGAGCAAGGGTTTAGACAGCAGCCCGGTCTTTTGTTGGGCTGGTGGAAGTGGCACATGAGGAATAAGATAAAATGTCTATTGACACTACTGAGGTATTGTCAGCATGTTGCGGAGGCTCTGCTCAATCTTTCTCTCACACTTGAACTCATGTTCATGCAAATGCAGAATTCCTCTGACTGTCGATGAAAGCTTCTGTTCCAGGGCTCCTCACCACTATGGACACACTAGGGACTTACATAAATCCATATTATGGAGGTACATCCTCATGATGGCGAGTGCACGGAGAGAGAGAGAGAGAGAGAGAGAGAGAGAAACAGTCAGAGGGAGAGGACTACAGCCCCGGAATAGCAATGAGTCGAGGGTGGCAAAGGGAATACGATTCGAATTGTGCCAAAGAGAGAGAAGAATTCTCAACGAATAGTTGATTTCCCGAATATGGACATAGACAGGAGGAGGTGGAGGCAGGAAACTCCTCTATGGATAGCTTCAGGAGGGTCCTACTCTATCAACACGTACGATTCCGTGTCATCAGATCAGAGGAGACTTTTTTTTCCTTATAGACATTCATTTATAGATATTATGGCTGTGCATTTCATTTACTACGAGAGAGAGAGAGAAAAAAAGCGAGAGAGGGAGAGAGAGAGAGAGAGAGAGAAAATTCAAGAGACAGAGAGAAGATGGAGAGGGAGAGGGAAGAATGAGCAGAGAGGCAGAAATGTTAGATTATAATAAGGAAGAATATCTGGGGAAAAATCACGTTGGTGGACATGAACTGACAAGGCCTGGAGTTTCTGGAATATCTCTCCGCTCCACTATAATAGTAACTACATACACATATTGAGCATGCATATATAAGTGCATACAATGGTTGAGTGTGTACACTTGAGAAGAGCACTGACTGCTTCCTCTTTGTGTCCAGTCCCATCAGTCAGTGGTAGCAGAGATGAGGGCAACGACGGATGCCATCATTACAACACAAGAACATGACGAGGATGAAAGACAGGTCTGAGAGACGTCCAGCCCCAAAATCCTGTCCCCTGTATGATTTCTTATGTATGAGGGACATGTAGGAATATTATCTCATGAAGATAATGCACTCTGCAGCAAGCCACCAGCCCTTAACCCTTTCTCTCCTCACATGTCTCTACCCACACCTTAGTATAGCTCCAAACTATATAATTATTTGCTGCTATGTCACCAAAAACATTATTTCATCTCTTGGTGGCACTATTTCCTACATAGTCCAAAGTCCTACATGTCCTCTGAGTTGACTCCAACGGACAAATACAATTTTACACACAAAAACCCACCCTGAAAATCCAGTACATGCTGATTATACAGCTCTCAGCTACCCACGCACTACTACTACTACTACTACTACTACTGACTGCCAACGACACAAGTCTCAATGATAGCAATAGGCACTTGATTTCAAGAAAGGTAGAGTTAGTACACACTTGAGCTTCGTATAATGGTACGAGTGCTCAAAACGCCGTTTACACTTTGCTAAAATAGGCTCAGCTCGGCAGTGTAAAGCTTACCCAAAATTGCATGTACATACCGATAGATACACATTCAAGCCCTCCCAAAATCACATACATACATAATACATACGTGCGAATGTACTCACCCAGCTGATTGTGAGAGCTGCAGCGAGCAAGTGCATCCTTGCAACTCATCCGGATTCAATTGATTCGATAATACCATCAAAGAGAAGTCCAGCCATTGATGTGGAAGAGGAGCTCCTGCGGTCCAATGCCATTGTGTCCAGACTGAAGAATCCCTTCGAAAAATTATCTCAACTGACTCGATTTGAACCCGAATAGATTTAAGTTATGGAGCCTCTTCCCAGATTTAACGCACTCTTGAGGGTTTCAAGTTCAAGTTTACCAAAATCTCTGCATTGTGTAACGCCAACTCAAGAAGAATGTCTGTCTTTGGGAATTGAAAGTTTCCCCATACAAATCATGTCATTAGAGGAAGTACACATGTAGCATATGGGACCAACCGCACATAAGTCCATATGTATACAGTTTCCATGTCTGGTGTAGTTCAGCTGTAGCTGAAGGAATCCTAGTTATGTCTCATCCAGACACACACACACACACACACACATGCATGCATGCATGCATATATACATACAAAGACACACCCTCATGCACTTTGCTACCTCCACTACCTCCAATGCAGTTAGTGACAGACATGTGAAGGATCTTTCACAATGATGACAATTACCCTCGATTCACTTCTTTCACCGAAGCAGAGTCAAAGGACCTAGGTGGGGGATCTGGGAACATAATGCAAAAGCTGGGAGGAAGGAATAACTGGGAATCGTACATGAGAGAGGTAATATTTACAGCCACGTCTGTGGAAAGTACGAACGGAAGTCACTCATTTCAATCCAAGCAAAAACGAGCTGAAAAGATCCAAACTTTTCTTTCATACAGAACTCTCAAGCAAGCGACACAGAGAATTTGTGTTTGTACGAGGAAGAGAGAGAGAGAGAGAGAGAGAGAGTGAGAGAGAGAGAGAGAGACAGAGAGTGAAGGGAGAGCCAAAAATAATGTAATACACATGTTGGTCCACACAGCGGTTCCACATTATTTTGTCATATACTCACAATCTACCACCCTCAACGTTCGTAATGATTACCCATGCCATGCCACACAGTGTGAGAAATGTGAGGGACGAATTTGTGAACCCTTGCCGCCACAATACGTATATACCTCCGCAATGTGAACCTTTTGAGCAAGTCTAATTGTGTAAGTGTGCGCTCACACAATGTCATCTCATCATGTAAGAATGTCGTGGTAGCGTGTCTGTCCTACACTTGTCTATCTCTAATTCATTACATTTCCCTACTTAAAAATTCTGTGAGCAGCCCGAGCTCTCCTACACGTCCTCCGTACCCTTTGCTGCCAACATTGCTTTTTCCTTTTCTACAGCAACGGCCGCACTCATCAAATAGCTCCCGCTGTACTACACTTGACAATCAAAGCTCCAATTCAACTCTGATACACGCACCTACGGAAATATTCTTGGGGTGATATAGGCGATTTATCCTACCAAATCCTATATAGATACTCATATTATACAAAATCCGGACCTTTCATACAAGACGACACCATCGAGAGAAAGAGTGAGAGAAAATTCTAGTAAATCTCCTGCACTTTAGTCAGTCAAGGTTTTGTGGCCGCTCTTCTTGATAATGATGATTACAGTGCTGATTGAAGGAGGGTGACGCCGATGTGACTTCCAATCCTTCTCATTTCATGTGACTCATCCTAACTGATATCCTTCCCATTCCCCACACTTCCACCCTTTCTCAAAAACCCCAAGTCACTTTTAACAATAAACCATTTGTTTTACACCAATCATCACATGTTCCCGATGATTATCACTCCTTTATAATTCCGATTGAAACGACGGACAGATGAACCTCTTATATTAACATGTAAATTATACCATGGGTCTGAGCTATTCCTACACAATAAAATTTAAGATTACGCCTTTACCCACACCGCAGGAATCACACCAACACTACAAGCTCTAAATATTATAATGATGCATTATATAGTAAACAAGACCACAAAATAGCCTTGGCGATTCTTCATCAAAACCTTAAAATTCCATTGGACTTTTGCTTGACCAAACCTGAGCATTTCGCAATTGACAATAGATCAAAGGGACAAAAAAATTCCTATGTGCGTCATAGTGCTTTGGACAGTGTACAAATAGTGAGTCGAATCAAGCCGACAAAAATGTCGAGACAACATTTGATAAAAGATTAGAGGTAGATACATTCAATTCAAACCAAACTCAAAAACTTCTAAAGAATCTGTCAAAATGCGCTCAATACATCTATATTAAAATATCTCACATACAAACGTATCTTCATTCATATGTCTCACCCGATAATACAGAATTCAGCCTACTCTGTACATAAGAGTAAGAGGATATCTAAAGGGAGTAAAATGTGACTCTTACATTGTCATGTTTAAGTTGAAAAATTAGCATTATGGTAAATGGGAACATATCCAAATATTGTATTTTGGTCCTATAGAGAAAATGGTCTTGGAGGGAGTTGACTCAATTGGAATCGATTCAAGGCAAAGAGTAATCACATGAAGATGGTAATTACAAAAAATTAGTTAAATTCGACTCCACAATTACAAATACTGTTTCCCGTCAATCATCGCTGCAAACGTAACGGGTATAACTGAATATAAATTGGAATTAATAGAGGAATTAAGTATTGCATATGATATAATTACGATAGCTGAATCCTGGGGGAGTAAAAGTAAAAATATTAGCATACCGTTGTGCAATTTATATGAATGTATCCGTAGTGATAGGAGAGGTGGAGGTGTAGCAATTTTTATAAAGAAATCACTTTCTTCCTTTCAATACAAGAATTTTCCCTGCTTCAACAGCAAAGCTGAATTTGAAATAGTATGTACACTGGTAAGACCTAATTATCTCCCAAAATCAGTCTCAGTCATTGCAGTAATTTGTGTGTATTTTCCACCCCAACTTGTAAAGTGCATTCACTTTAAACTTTACCAAAATTTAGTAACATTAGTTGACAATTTAAAAACCAAATATAGTAGCCCAGGAATTATCCTAACTGGTGATTTTAATCACTGGAGGTATGAAAAGAGGTTTTGTAATTCTGTTCAGCTCAAACAATTAATTTATGGTCCCACATACTTTCCACACAACTCACATGAACTTTCTACCATAGATTTAGTATTTACAAATCTAATGCAGTATTATCTAGATCCAATCACACTTCCACCACTAGACAATAAAACACATGGTCATATTATAATAAAGTATATACCAAAGCAAGATGGGTATTTGAATTGTTCCAAACAAAAAATAGTAGTACGTAATTTTTGCTATCAAAATAAATCAAAGTTTGCGGCATTATTAAAGGAGATTGACTGGTTGCCCTTATATAAAAGTAATGATATAAACGAAATGAATGACTTTTTAAATCATTCACTGATGGGTGCTTATCATGCTGCATTTCCTCTTAAAGAAAAAGTGATAAGCACAAATCAGGCACCGTGGATCACTGAAGAAATTGTCAAACTTGCTAAAGAGTTAAAGATTTCAAAACACACAAAGGATATAACATATGTGAATACCAAATCAAAGTTAAAAAGATTAATTAGCGCCGAAAAATCTAGATTCAGGGAAAATATTTGTATGAAAATACAATTAGGAAGTGTGAATTGGTACAAAGCTGTTCGTACTGTATGCAATTTGCAAAATCAATCGTGTATAGACAAATTGGCTAAAACTCTTGAAATTCCCGATAAATTAAAATTACTGAATGATCTTAATAAGTATTATTCAGAAATAAACAGTTCATATGAACCAATATTCCAGCACACTATAGATTCATGTGTTGAATTGGAATCACCGTTAGTCCTGAATGTCCTCCAAGTACTTAATTCACTAGAAGGATTGCCTAGCAATAAATCAAATATTCCAAATGGCCTACCTCCAAGTATAATTAAAGAATTCGGGTGCTTATTTACTGAACCTCTGACACATATTTTTAACTTCTCGATAAAAAACTTTATGATTCCCAAGGACTGGAAAATAGGGTATATAACTCCTGTACCCAAGTCTGAAAATGTATCTACATTTAATGACGTTAGACCAATTACCCAAACAAACCTCTTTTCAAAAATCCTGGAAAACTTTATTTTCAGTAAATTGTACGACCAAATTATAAACAAAATCGAAGTCAATCAGTATGGTACCATTCGCAATGCCTCCACATCTCACTATTTGACTAAAATCTTTGACTTTATCTATAAAAATCTAGACAAGCCTAATCACTACATAATAGTTGTACTGTTGGACCTAAAGAAAGCATTTGATCTAGTTGATCATAATACCTTAATACAAGTACTAATTGAACTAAATATTAATTCCCGTGATATTCTGTGGTTATGTGATTTTCTGAGAGGAAGGCAGCAATGCTGCAGAGATGGGAATATTTTGTCAGATGTTCTTAGCATAAATAATGGAACACCACAAGGAACCAAATTAGCCCCACTTCTATTTGTAATACTAATAAATACTGTAATAAAACAATTCAATAGTAAATATGGGAATTCGCAAAATTATGAGTCTGCTGTGTTCGTTGACGACGTAACGCTGGCTGAAGTAGTGCACTACTCCAAACCACCAACAATGCAAAGAGCACTTGACGATATTAATTCCTGGTTCTGTGAAAAGAAAATGGAACTCAATCCGAAGAAATGTGTCCAAGTTACAATCGACTTCAGCCATGACAGAAGATTCTCTAATATTGACTTGCAAATTAATGGGACTGTAATACCCAAATCAAATGAAACAAGACTTCTGGGTGTACAAGTTAATAACAAAGCCAAATGGAACAATCATATTGAAAATGCAATACTGAAAGCAAATAGAAGAATATACATGCTGAGGAAATTGAAGCAGTTCAACTTCACAAATCGGGAATTGGTTATAGTGTATAAGGCCTATATACGTGTCCTGTTAGAATACGCTTGTCCAGTGTGGTGCACTAGTTTAAACAAAGCTGACAAGCATAGATTAATCAAGTTTGAAAAAAGGTGCCTATCAATATTAATGGGGAAATATGTAAATAGGTTCAATTATATGAAAATACTTAATGAATTAAAATTACAGCCAATATTAAGTCGTCTTTCTGATCAGTGTGTTAAATTCGGTAAGTCAATATTCCGGTCCCCCAGGTTTCGTAGATTACTACAATTAAAATTTTCAACTTATAGTAAAACTAGAAGTGGTAACCGTATTTATGAAATACTATGTAAACGAGATAGGTATTATAATTCTACTATTCCGTTTCTTATTAGGCAACTAAACGGACTAGAAGATACTGAATATAACAAGCTTAACCTAAGTTATGAGATTAGATCGTTAATGTCATCTTTCTATAAATAATTGTATAAATATGTCGGCTACCTTCAACACTAATCACTTCACAGGTTATTTTCCAGGTGAATATAGTGCTAGTGTTGTGTATGCATTACTGACAATAAATCAAATCAAATCAAATCAAATTACAAAAAATTAGTTAAATACATATCGTTAGTGAAGAGACAAAATGATCTAAATGTATTTAAATCAAAATGATCTACACGCATCCTATCTTTGTATGAGCTCACGTATTCCAAGGTACAATGCATGTCTTTTGCCTTCAGGCAAAAGGTCGGGTAGATAAATTTGAATTTAATCGAAAATGCATTTAGTTCATTTGGCTCTCAGCTGCTGAAATATTACATATTTTCTTCTCCAACCAGTAGCAACCTTACTACACTATGCCGGGTAAACTCCAAAGGTACCACTTCTAAAAATACTTAATTAACCAAGGTACTAAATCGGAGCTTAAAGTACAGCTTAAATTTAAATCACATCATTTCCAGCCTCATTCCTGATGGTAATATGACAAAAGGATGGAAGCTCCATGCTTTATCCCAGTAATGCTTATGCTCCCGATATGTATGGCAACTCTCAAAATCTAAGCCGGGGCAAAGTACATATAGTTGGTTTTCAAATGAATGAAGAGAGCAAATGCAAGTAGTAATAGAGTTTGGCTAACGATTGTGCGATGATAGGAGATATGTAATTATTTAAATGCAACTGGATAGGAATTTATTATAGAAAGACTTGTGACACTCACCTGTTCCGCGTGAACTGTAGATATGGATTTCAAAAGGTTAGAGAGGTTTGAGAGAGGCCAGCACCTTGAGGAGCATTGAAGATAGGAAATCACACGGTTCTTAGGAATGCCTGTAAACACCCACAACAAGTGTAACTTGGTATGCTGCAATCATATTATGTATATAATTCTGCTACCTCACAAGGACTGGGTTCAGCTTCACCCCAGCGCGTGTTAGAACCACCGCACCACCAGAAGCAATTGGCTCTGGGACATCTACTCCATGCCTATTGGTATAAATAAGAAACCCGAACCGTCAGTATATCACATTATACGTGACAAAGGGCTGATTCATATTAAGCAAAACGATGAGGAAGCAAAGGGGGAGAGTTGAGAAACTTGAAAGACTCATTTGCACATGCCAGCCAATAATTTTAACGTCAATGTTTCAGGTGGATATTGTCGGGAAAGGAAATGACCAAATAGGAACACCCTTTAGGTCTGTACACGCTCACACACACACAACACATGGAGGACTCATTGGTAAGGGGTCAAAAAGGAGAGAGCGGACGTCTGCACGTCCGAGCAGAATAACTGGAAAGACTCAGCCATCACTCAGCCGGCCATCAATATGACAAAGAGAGTCTCTGGGAATGAATCAAAGAAAAGAGTTTAGTGACCATGCTGAGGATACAGGCCCAGTACAAAAATCAACCAGCTTACAACCCAATCAATCAGTTCTGGTGGCGGTTGGAAAACAACCATACAGAATATTTACAAGAGAATACTATTCCCAAGGAAACCTCAAGTGCAAACATGACTTTCTCATTCGTAAATGGAACTGAAACCGGATAAACAGCTCTGGCAAGTGTAAACAGAAAAATCCTCTCACAGATGAAGCATGCTCAATGTTACTCAATAAACCTATGGCTGATTAATTAAAGTACGGCACACTCCCTTAAGCCTGGCGCCATGGACCATTTATTCGGGAAATTGACGCTTCTTGAATACACAAAATTTCCCTCTAATCTGAACTCAACACAAACCATAACTGCCTCCTTGAGTCCAGGCGTTCAAGAAATTCCTCCGTAAATTTTATCACCTCAAAAATCTCTCTACATAATTTGTATGCAGATTGAAAAATTCCATATTAAATTTCACCCCGATGTGGTGTAGCGACCATTATGATAATTGCCATATTTCCTTTTTCATTCTCTCCCATTCCTCATATCCTCATGCGTTCATATGTATTAGCCTTTAGTTCACACAAGACAAGGAGATGAAGGCAGGGATGACGCGCTCTCTGCACCTTACCTTCTTTGTCAACTTCTTGACAATCTTACATCCATTACAAATTACTCTCGTATTACTTCGCAGTCCATTTAGTCCTGTCATGAGAAGCACTTCCCCAAATCCAGCCTCAACATTTTGCATAATTCCAACTTTGTAATGCCTCATAAATTAGTCTCTTTACCTTCTGAACTTTTTCGTCCTTTTCAATCTCCTTTCATTTCTCTCTCTCTCTCTCTCTCTCTCTCCCTTTTTCTCTCTCTCCAAAGTCGTACAAACACTATCACATCATTTCAAAAGTACAGCACAGAAGCAACCAAAATGTTTGCAAATGTTACTAATGATTATTATAAATTATATTATTACTGCTTCCAAAGCTCCGTTGTATTCTTCAAAGGGGCAATCTTTCGACAAAATGATATTATTGTACTTTGCCTTAATATTACCTCTACAGCAACACTAAAGAACGAAAAATGGTCCCATTTCTATAAAAATATCTAAGTGTTACATGAATTCTTTCAGGTCTGCTCTTAGCATCGTGTTAGGAAAATGCTAATGTCATAGACACAGCTATTATTAACTACAGAGGAGGCCCAGTGAGTCATATTTTGAGGCCTGGAAATTAAATATGTGTTCAATGTCCTTCATGGATTTTTTTCTCTCTCGAAAACAAAATCCTTTTCATAGGCTCCCCTGTCTTGCCATGAATGATGGTCATAATAATACGGAGTCATGCTCATGATTATAACTTTCTTGTCCAACGGTCCTCATCAATATCAAACTAATGCTCCAGTCCCCTCCAATACCAATGGAGAATTAAACCACGAGAAAAAAAAGGAATGGAAGTAATCGCCTGAGAAAATAGGAGCGCTGAGACTCAGACTGGAGTGAAGAGTGATGAAATAAATTAGACAAGAGTCTATAGCCAAGATATAGAAAGTTAGAGGAAGAAAAGTTGAAGACAGTCTTAAAAACGGATTGCTTGGGAATGTTCACTGAGAACCCAGATAAGAATTTTATATTCATTCATTGACAATACTTCTATCGGGAAAGCAATCACAATTTGCCCAAACAGTTGTCTCAAGAGGGAATCCCGAAGAAGGAAAGGAAAATTTCATTTTTTCCTCCGAACAGTCAGAAGTGAGGACATACGCCAGAGAGAGAGAGAGAGAGAGAGAGAGAGAGAGAGAGAGAGAGGAAGAGAGAGACAAAAGGAGAGAGATAGGAAAGGGAAAAAACATTGGACCATATGGATAACGATGAACAATTCATAAATATGATAGGTTAACTAAAAGAGAATCAAGTGGAACAAAAAGAGGGGAAAGCTCATGTGAGGAAGCGGGAGAGCACTCCGAGAAAAGAGAAGGAAGAAGTTAGTGCGTGAGAGTAAAGATATGTTTCTCAACTCTCCTGACATCCTCATCGTGTTCAATCCTTTAGCTTTCTTTCGTCATAAAAGTCTGCGAAAATCCATAAAGTTTCACAGATGACCTAAAACTGTCGAACTGCAAAATTGAACGGGGTCCCGTGTACTTGTTACCGAAATCCTTCCTCTCTTCCCCCTCCATTTTCAATCTTTGATAATAACGTCAAAAGTCTTGTCTTGCTCTCTCTCTCTTTTTTTCTCTCCCTCTCCCTCTGTCATCCTCACGTATTTATTCCAACTATTTTTACACACACACAAATATATTCCACTTGTTCCAGTATTTGGGATAATGTGTCCAAATCACGATGAAGAAATGCACGCTGACTATGGCAAACGGCAACTTCTTCCTTTCCCACTCCCCCTCCTTTGGATTCTTAACGATAAAACTTTATTTCTTAAGATTTCCATTCTTATTCATGCCCTCTGCTCTCCATCTGATCCCTCACTCACTAACTGTACACATATATACATCCATGGCAATAATACTACTACTACAACTACTACTGTACTACGGGAGAGAGAAAAACAAGTTGATCTTATTGCTCCACTGGTTTCATTCCAGGGCGGACACAATTATTCCCATCCGGGAGGCTTCCGGACTGACCCTTCCACAGATAATGTCCAGTTATTTACTCCAAGGATTTGCCCATGAGTATTCAAGTAAGAAAGGAAATGTGGAGGGATTTCGAATTATGCTTACGATTCAAATAAAATTCATGAGGATTTAAATTTTTTTTTCTTTGACGGAAATCCTCTCCCAAAAAATCTTTAGCTCTGAATATTTTCATACATGAAGGAGTAATTATTATGGTCCTCCTCAAATTTCCTACCGTCATCTTTTCATGCCCGGTTTTTTTCTTTACCTTGATTCTTAGGTAACTTCGATTTAGTGAGTTCGTACTCTGCAATTTTTATAATGATATAAATGCTGCAATAAAAAAGCTTAGACCGGATATCTCGTTGGACAGGAATTTCTCAAAAAAAAAGAAGAAATTCAAAGGACTTTCAAGTTGCAAGACAAAGTATCACTTGGAAAGAAGGCTTGTGCTTGGGGAATTTAGTTACTAGCCACCATATGGGTGTTAACACTGTATGTTCAATGCATTGGACCTACAAGGTTGTGTGGGGCTGTGCAGAAACTCTCTGCTCGTTCGGTAGTAATGCTGAAGGGAAGGCAGAGGTGACTGGTGGTGAGGAAGCTGGTAAAAGAATTGTGCGATTTTGTTATCTTGAAGAATTCCTACTTCCAGAGTAGGAGCAGATGTTCGATAGGCCATTGCTTATCCTCCACCAGCATGTCTATACATACCAGAACTGTCTGAATGACTGAGTGAGTTAGAGGGAGAACATGAACATGGATTTTATTTTGAGGGACAAGTGGTCAGAATGATTGATGAGCTAGTGTGGCAACCGTTTTTCTAAGTGTCTCCGTTCTTATGTAATTTTTTCCTCAAAATATATTTACTTGGGTGGACTTGTGTGTGGGGTACGAATTGTAACTTGAGCAATGGAAACCCATTGTTAAGGCTTACAAGGAGGTTGGCCAGTGTGACGGGCCAGTGAGCACCACACACACACACACATATGTACATACTAGCCTTACCTTTAGCAAACCATAAGCAAACATCATCTAACGTACATAATTATATACCTTCATATGTATCTATATAACAGTATCTACTCATATCCCCACATCTCCACTTCACGCTCGGACCGAGCTGCTTCTGATATACAGTACACTTCCATGTATGTATTAGCATATGAACAAATGTAATTATTATGTACGTGGAAAATATATACTGACCCATGGTCTCACTACCCCAAGAGCTGTATCAATCATATGGAGCTATTCAAAATAAATGAAATAGTTCCCGACTGCATAGATTACAAAAGAGTATCTACATATGTTACATACAGACAAGTTCCCCATGTTGTAGGGATAGGATTCCCTTCTTAATATAAAGTCACACAATCAGCATTAACCGGGTGTACAATGGCCAATAAAAACCTCCTAAACACTTCTTTCCCACTCTTCTATCCTTTCCTAATTCAATACTATTAAATTCGGACGTCCACAATGGCTTCAGTGAGACACTTCCCAGCTTAATTATCCGCCAGTAGCAGGCATACTAATTTATGGCTGTAACACACTACACACCAAGGTCCTACCTACCACTACTACCACATACCCACTTCCACACAAAACACACATACCAGTGTCAAATACATGGAACTTCACAAATAACAACAACAAGGCTCATTTACACTCCAGAACGCTCACACCCCACATACAAGCTACAATAATAGTGTGTTTATGTCCACACACGTGGTACAAGTCATATTCCTGGAAGGAGCCCCTCCTTCACTGTAAACATTCCTTTCAGTAACGTTCTTCCAGTATCCACATACATAGATAATTACATAATTACATATATCTATAGCAAATTCCGTAATTCCATGGGAACCTGCCTCGTTCAACAATGCTACAACTCTTCCATCACTACTGTATTATTAGTCCTGTAATTTCTTTTTAAAATTCTGTAAATGAATCCCATCAACCACGGCGCAAGTCTAGTCCTTCAAACTCCATATTCCTCATCGGCATCCAGATCCAATCATCCTTACAGTGTAATTTCAACAATTTTGCGTGAATTTAAGAACGAATTAACTAAATCCTGAGAACTTACTACAATCAAGGTTTCAGGAAGCTCAGAATATTTCAAAGGTATAATTATTAATTGTATAAACTGAGCCCATAGCGTATAATTTCCATGCGTATAAGTATAATCAAAATTTGTGCAACTGGTAATTATAAATTTTGTTCATGTGCCAGTTGGGAAATCCATGAACCTTAAGTGGGAAAAATTGGATCGAACAAGATAGTCTTAGTTGGCAGGATTGATTGTATAGTACACTCTCTTTAGAGGAGCTTCCCGAAAAGGAGTAAACTCTGAATTTCAAAGCCTTCGAGACAAGGTGAAAAGTCAACATTGTAGTAGTAGATATATGAGAATGTGTCTTAATATTTTTTCTACTATATAGAGCAGGATATTAGAAGGGGCCTCTTTTAGCCCTGTTGAGCTCTATACTAGGAGTTACAAGCTTTCCTTATAACCTTGTTCCCTGCTCACGGTCTCGAGGGAAAAATGGCAGGTCGTTAGATTTTAGTAAAAAAAAAGATGATGAAGCTTTAGCCATGAAATAATTTTTTTTCGCTGGATAAATCCCTTATCAATGGAAATCTCCGAAAGGGCTAGATTTAAAAACCAAGGAGACAAGGAAGATGACACGCACAAGTGTGCTCTTGGACTAATCCAAGAGGATGGGTCGTTGACATTGTTTAAATGGAGGAGCACATGTGTAAGTCCATTATATTAATAAATGCTATAGCCCTTCCTTTATCCTTTTAGTGAGCGGGAGAGTGGAGGAGAGGGAGGAAAGCCTCAAGTTACAAATTTCCACTGTCTCCAAGCAAGTCCGAAAACTCTGCCGAGGTTGCTAAGGAGGGAAAAAACGGCTGATTTCCCCGAGACGCTTCCCGAGAAGTTGGATTTCTCTCATCGTGGAAAAAGGCAAAAGCTTACTTTAGATTTGGATGATGATCATTACTCACGAAATGTCTATTAGTTGGAGATTACGGGCAGGGAGTTGTACGAGAAGACGACGGAAAGGGGAGGAAAAGACTCGGCTAAGGACATTATTAAAGGAAAAGACAAGGGTGATAAAGTGATCTGCTTTGATCTTCCCAACGACCACCATATCCCCAAGTTCTCGTAAATGACCTCAAAGTGAACCTTTATATTTTTCTGATTAATCCGATCAACAAATGCACTACAGAATCACAACCGATTAAACGCAAATGGTATGTGCACATTGTATGCACCCTCTCAACTCAAACACACACACACACACACACACACACAAAATAAACCACAATCACACAAATAAACCCCTCAAAAAAATACCACCCAAATCCACATACAAAATCCTCCCGAACATTATCCTTCTTATTTTTTTCCCTATATATAAGTATATGTAGGTACTTCCCCCCATAAACACGTACAGTCGCAGATACTCCGAGCCAACAGAATTTCATTTCCTTTTCACAAGACGAGAATTTTGGGTGGAAATCCCTCATTTCCTTGGGCTCTGAATAAAAAATGTCCAATTCCATCTCTCAATTTCAAATCATTATTTCCAACTATAAATCCCAGGAAAATACCATACCCTCGGAAAGATTCCCTCTCAATCTACGGGGGGGGAACTAATCCAAAGTAGAAAAAGTGCACATAATGTTCCAGGATGAGGAGAAATTCGAGCTGAATTACATTCATCTCCACTAGTGTAGATAACATATTATACGTAAATGTAATTCATAGCGTATGTATCACAGTGGACGAAGGGTTAAATAGAGCCAAATGCTATCTCTCGAAACTTCACGAAAGGAAACATGGTTTACTGGAAGTCGTACCATATGCACTATGATTACAAAAAAAATATATATAGATATAGCCATGATTGAACTCACAATATCATCAAGTAGTATAGAATGGACTTAGCCATAGTCTGACCGTCCGATCGTATCTCGGAGTCTCCGTTCTAATGGTAAATCCTCCCTGGACTTTTACACTGATTCCTTTCCAAAATGACCAATTGCAGAGTCGAGTTAAGTAAATGAATGGAAAAAGTACCTGCCAAAGTTTCCCTTCCATAATATAAATAATAAGGGGAACGTCCTTCCAGTCGGACTTTTCCATCTGATATCATCTCATCGTTTGTTATTATTGTCTCCATGTTTGATTATGAGAGTCCTAACTGTTCTTATGTTCCTCTCTCTCTCTCTCTCTCTCTCTCTCTCCTTTCGTCCACTATTTCAGATACATATGCACTACACTGTACACGCATGCATTCAAATATAAAATTATATTGCAAATTACATATAGCACCAGTAAGGACCACACAGACTCCCAGACTTGAGTAAAATGTATGACTTCCGACTTACTCCTATCTCCAGTGAGACATTATAATTTCCTCCAAGGACAGACAAAGATACTTGAGCAAATTCATTCCCAATCATAAGAAAAAATGTTTGTTGTCAAAGCGAAAAGGCCAGGCCATTGGTAACTGTAGGAGAGAAAGAAACCGGGGGAAAATGGCTCTTGTACTATTTTGAAGGGACAAGGGAGAACAAGGAATCTTTTAGCAAGTTGTGCAAAAGAGAGTCAAGTTGGAATAAATGGTCGGAGCCTGCAAAAAAAAAAAAGCATTAGTAAGTTTCACTCGGAGAGAAGATACTCGCACGTGCTTATTGCACTGCGCACATTGTAGTACCGTCCAGGCCTCGTAATGAATTGATACAAGCGTTCATTTTCCCCGGCTTTGGATTTATAGAAAAGAAACACATCCCAATTTTAATAGAGGCACCACTATGAAGCCCACGACTCAGGATGGTAAGTATTCCTGCAAAGTGTACGCAATTTAGGATAATTGTACCTATGCATATGCATACATACCCACACTTATATATACATATATGGTCATACTCCCTGGCAGTGCAGACTCGAAGACCCAATAGGTTCTGTTTATGCGTAGTCTCACCCGGACTTCATTTGCTAGTCAGTTCTTTTAACCTGACTTTAATTGCATCTCAAATTAAGGGAAAAGATGCGGAGGGAGATAAATAAGAGGATCCTATTAAGTAACACGGTATTATATATTCATGGCAGGGTAGAGGAAGGAGCGATCAAAAGAAAATTATTTTTCCCACTTGGACACAACCTACTACAAGGTTAGATGAGAGAGTGAGGGAGATGAAGAAGAAAAAAAACTCCACTCACTATATATGTATTCTACCTATAGATACATACATAGATATATTTAGATAGATAGATATGCATGCCTGATATTGCTCCAGCATCTGGAATTTCTTCAAAGCCCCCATTACCACCAATGTGGATGTGAGTAATCTTAATATTTGACTGTCTCAAAGAAATTCTCAGACCTTTTCCTACATATTATGTACACACATACATACATACATATGTACATACACTCATGGACACCCTCATGGGAGAGGAGTCAGGGAACTTGTTACGTTCATAGGTACGTGAATCCAAGGGTTGTTATGGTGATGCGATGATTCTCGGCAATGAATGAGCCATTCACGCTTTCCAATTACATTTCAGTTTAATCCAGAGCATACCTCCGTGTGTGCCCATTTAATCAAGTTCAATTACCAGTCGATTTAATTAAACTGTGAGTACAGAAGAGAGAGAGAGAGAGAGAGGGAGGGAGAGAGAGAGGCAGTCATAACATTTTCTTCTTTTCATCATCCTCCTTCAACCCACAGGAACTACACATACCATCCAAAGTGCCAAAAACCCGGAATGCCCAATTCACAAAGTTATTTCTTGCCAATGATTCCATTCAATCCCGTCACACTCCTCCAACCCTCTTATTTAGCGTCTTTTACCTCATACTCATCCCTGTAACCTACGCAAGACCCTGCATACAAATTAGTAAAGATTTCAATGTCATGACAAAACACTTCACTGTACAATGTCACTATAGGAGCGACTCCAGAAGAGAGTGATCTTGAGTCTCTTATAATGGAATCTTAATTAAGATAAATAATTAATACACATAAAGGAGCAAAATTAAAATTGGAGTAATTAATCGGAAGTTATGGTTCCTAATTTGGCCAATCATCGATGAAGAGGCACTAGATGTATTTTCGTTTCAAAGTAAATTGATCTATACATAACATTTTTACTAAAAGCAAAATGAACCATGCCATATACAAATTAAAAGGTATCATCTGTAGGGAAATTCATTGCAGAACATTTTCCTTTCAATCCTAAATCCTTCTAGTACGTTTTCCTCCTTCCGAGCAACGAAATGCTCATGCTAGGGAGTGTCTTTTAACGAGAGAGTATATGGTATAGAGACAGTGTACAGGAGCAGAGTATTGCAAAGAACGATTCCAAGTCAAAGATATGACATATAGGGAACTTCACTATGAACAGAAACAACTTTTGACAAATAGGAACCAAAACCGTAGTTTTTTTTGACATCCCTTCCCCGCGCCCAATCATCCTCATCAAAATTAAATGGCAGACAAGTGGAAACAATGAATTAAGGGCCAATTTTTCTTTACGAGAAAATCTCACAAGGTAGACTGAGACTCACGGAAGAGGATGTGAGGAGAAGGCCTGTGAGAGAAACGGGGTAGACCGCAATTGTGACCATTGCTTGATTAGCGCGAGGTGGAAGGGAGCGTGTGAAGTTGTATCAAAGTTTAATCAACTTCTGCACTCAGACTATTAACCCACAAGGAAAAGGATGCACTTGAGTAGAAAGAAAATATTTTGACAGTCAGTCTGCTCAATAATTCCGTGTACCAAGTAAGTCTTCCGTCAGAGCCCCGCACTCCCACCCCTCCCCCCTCCCTCCACTACCCTATCATCCAGCACTACCTTTTAATCAATCTTGTCCGATTGAATTGAGTCAAGAGAGACGGAGGTGGAACCTCTCCAGGAACTTTACCCAGGAAAAGTGAGTGTGTGTGTGAGTTTATATGTGAGCCATTCTCTGAATAAGCATGACTCCAATGAGAAAGTTGAGCAACAACTTTGGCAGTGTGGAGTAGAGCACACTTTCATGCCTCCTTTTTTTCCCTTCTTATAGAACCACATCCTCAACAAGTTCTAACCTACTAATACTAATTCCAGATGAATGACTTCCGCGCCTAGACGATTCTTCAACTATGGGATTTTTTCCAACGTCCTCACAATTCTCCAGACTGTTCTCCCCACGGTAAGTTTTTATACTGCTCAGTGACCATGTTTTCCCGCGCTTTCTAATTGTGACCAAACTTCCATGAACAGGGCTTTTTAAAGTGGGCTGCTTCATGTATGTGTGTGTGTGTGTGTGTGTGTGTGTGTGTGTGTGTGTGTGCTCTATAGTCTATAGTACATACATATGCAAGGTTACGTCAGATATATGATTCATTTACCAATGCTACAAAGTTCCTCCCAACTTGAGACTTATACGTTTTAAAGCCAAGCTTAATAAAAGTTTCAAGAGGTTTCCCAACAAGAACTATGAAGAAGCTGACGAAAAGAGAAAAGAAAAGCAAAGCGGTTTCAAACAAGATTTGAATCATCTCAGTGTGGGAAAGGAGGAAGATGATGATGAGGACCTTCCATAACGACTCCAAGGTCTTCGAACCAACCAAGTTGAACAAGGCCAAGAGAACAAACTTATTTAACTGCGATACATGCGGAACGTCTTTCTCTCTTGTTTCTCTTCTCTCTCTCTCGCTCTCTCTCTCTCTCGCTCTCTCTCTCTCTCTCGCTCTCTCTCTCTCTCTCGCTCTCTCTCTGTAGCTCGCTCTCTCTCAGTCACTCGGCATCTTGGGAAGGAGAAGGAACTTGTTAAGTCTATATTGATGGTTAAAGGTACGGTCTCACTCAGTCAGTCTCTCGTTCAAAGAATACTCAAAGCCCTTTGTCTGAATTTTATTCCATAGGATAAAAAGGCTGTTGAAAAGAGTTTTTCAAAGCGGGAAAACGTCAAACTCTTACTCCACTCTTACCATTCCGGCTACCACCAACTCAGAGACATAGTACTACTCTATTTGGTTTTTTTTTTCAGTTCAAAGCTAAAGTTTTAACTTGTGCATGCATCGCATTATATTTTACACATTTCTCACTTTCTCTTGCGTAACCCCGTCCAAAATCCATGTATGCATATAAGTATAGCTAGTATTTCACAAACCCTGACTCCCTCCCTCTCTTTTCACTCATCCTCTCTCTCTCTCTCTCGCTCTCTCTCTCTCTCTTATATGATGAGAATAAAAGTTTTCTTAACTGGTTGACTGACTAAGGCAGCCTGTAGGCACGCGCTGCCACAACATGAACTCACCGGCTGCGAAGATACACGAGGTATTTCTTGTGCATACATTAAATGCGTGTTTGACATCAGCCAGGAACTCTCTGTCTCTCTTTCTCCCTTGCTCCTGCTTTAAAATAACATTGGGCATAACTTGTCCTAATGAATAATGAAAATGAACCTCCAGAGCTGGTAAAAAGGAAGAGACGGTTACTCGGGGTTAAGTCATTCATGAGAGCAAAGTTGGTTTCGTTTTATACTGTCAACACATGTGAAATTTACACGTCTTTCATTATATTCCTATCACTTTCCCTTTCTCTCCTAATTTTCTCCTTCTGTCTTGTACTCAGCATTACTTTACCTTCCTCTCGCCCGGTCTTACTCTCTCACACTCTCACTCTCTCTCTCTCTCTCTCTCTATTTCTGTTCTCTGTCTCATCTCTCTTACGCCCGCCGACTCCTCACGTCACAAGGAGTCGGAGGGAGGAAAAGAGTCGGGAAGAGACAGAAACTGTCTTAGGTCTGAAGCTCACTTGTTGTGTGATGATGGCTCGTAATAACTTGGAAAGTATCAAGTGGAACCGTTACCATGTATGGAAGTACAAGGGCAGGGGTAAGCCTGGGGAAAGTCATAGGTGGAGGAGAGTAAAATGTAATGTTACGTGAAGGCATGACGCGACGTACTTAATAGTGGGATATAAATATCCAATGTGTGTGTGTGTGTGTGTGTGTGCGTGTGTCTTTATAGTTAAGACAGGGAATACTAAAAGCTTCATTAGCACTGGCCACTTGAGGTTGATGAAGAATCCGTACGCTCTTAATGAGGACGTGCGAAGAATCAACGCTCTCAAGAGGCTTTCCTCAAGTCTGACTTTCCCTTCCCCTCTCCCTCTCACACTTCTTGCCCTTCTCTTCTTTCCCTCCCGAAAGGAGAGTGTACAAGCTGTTGTTACTGGGATGACATTCCAACAAAAGATTGTGGCTTCCCCAAGTCTCCTTCCACATTCTCTCACACTTATAACTTGCTCTTCAGCACTCTTGCCCGTAACTCAAGCCCTTTTTCAGAATAAGTGGCAAATCAACAGCTAATTACTCCATTTGGCAGTCACCATTCTCCACGTTTTTTTTTAATTCCATTATTTCTATTCCGTCGCCTTCTTTATCAATTGACTCTTTTGTCTTCCCTCTCTGACTTTCTATTCCTCCTCCCTTTCTCTCCCCACCGTCTTCACTTTATCAGTCACAAAAAAAACTCTTGATTATGTCACTTCAGACGGAGATGAGTTCTCGCATCCGATTTCAATAATTATTATGATTTTCTCTCTCCTTTCCCCAAAACAAGTCCCACACGCTGACTGTACTTGAGGACGAACTCTATCTCCTCCAAAAAAAAAGAACAAAACGAATCTGACTCACATTTTTGCAAAGGGCAAATATGCTAATATCTCATTTACAGCTAGCGTCAAGCTCTCAAAAGATTTGCATATAAGTTCTTGGTAATTTGCAAGCCCCTCACAAAAACAGACTGTTAGAAAGCTCCTTTAAAATTAAAGCATGTATATACACAAATAGCAGTGGGCTTATTGCTCCTATACCCTCTCACCCTAAGAAAACACAAGTGTGTGCATATACTCATTTTAACATAATTACCTAACTTTTATACAGGAGAGTGTAAACATACCAACAAATACTTGCTCATGTAAATTCCTATTGCCCCCACAGCCCAGAGTTCTATTCAGCACGGACGATCCCTGTCAAATGGGAATGATAGATCACCCGAAGAAAACAGTACCATCTTTGACATGGATACTAATACAACGACCCCTCACCTTCCACAGTCAACGATGCTCAAGGTAAAGTGATCGCTGTGGGAGTACCAACAGTATCTAATCACATCAGCTATATAGTGGCTTCATAGACACGTAAATCCCTTCCCTTTCCTTCGATATGCCCGCCACTCAATAACATATTTATTTACTTGTTAAATCCCACTCAAATGCTACAATACAGGGGACACCTACAGAGTTGATACTATTCGTCCCAAAATACAAGACATCATTGAGATAGTCATAAATTCTCTTCATCTGGCTTCATGAGACAACGAACCGAGCAATAATAAATAATATGATGCACAATAATATACCCAATACATGGGCGGTGGGGCAATTAAATATATAGATCTATGTACATGAACAAATGTATATGTGCATCTAAATTTAGACACCCGGAGGAAAGTTTCAAGCCTGGAGGAGCAAAATAGGTTGCATATAGTTCTAATTTTGTAAATAGTGTCTGCTATTACATTACCTACTGAAAATGAAAGGATGTTAGCAGTATGCCTGTAGGCATGTAATCGGCTGGGAACCCACTTCCATACCGTCCGTAAGGAAGAGTCGGAGTAACTGGAGCATTTATGGAGGAAGTATTTAGTGCGAAATCCAGGCACTTGATATTACTGAGCAAATATGGACATATTCTGTTAATCGTGAGAAAAGAGAGAGAGAGGAGAGAGAGTGAGAGTGAGAGTGAGAGAGAGAGAGAGAGAGAGAGCGGAAAGAGAAAGGAGGGTCTTGAAACTCACTGTTGACAAACTCAATCATAATCAGAGTGTATTTAACTACAACTCGGGTCCTGATATATACGGGAGTGCCTACAGGTGCCTGGGAACCCCATGGAAACTAAAGGATAGGAAGATCTGTGTAAACATTAACTGGAATACATACTCCGGATTAGATTAAATGGATAAAATCAAATTTATAGCGAGGCCCAGGGAAGAGAATGGAACGGTTGTGATAAGTAGATTTGCTCCGATTCCCGGAATCTCGTTAAATTTCCATATTCTAATAGCAAATAAAGTGTCTAATCTTTGTTTAAAACAAACACGTCCTCTCGGTCATTTCCAAATCAATCCGTTTCCATTTCCCTCCTCTTTATTTATCTACCACTTCCTCCATGTATAAGAACCATGGCAGGGCTTTACAAACACGGGTAGGAGCCCGTTTGTTCCTCTCCTCCCAAGTCCCAGGCACTCATTCCTCCCAATTCTTTTTTTATTTATAGAACAGAGCCTCCATTCATTCCATGGAAAACACTAGGAGTACATGGGATAGCTCTTAATATGTATATATAATTACATACAATTTAAATTCAATAAAACTTCCTCCCAAATTACTTCTGTCAACAGCGCACATGGGAGGTTTAACTGGGAGAAGAAAAAAAAAGGGAAGTAAAATCAGGTATAAGTCGAAAGCCTTTTAATTCTAATCTCATCCCGATGTTAAATCTGGGAATAATTTGACATCATATAATATAATAACTACATGGAAACTCAAACAAGTAGAAGTAACTAAATCCTGTTATGCACTTCAAAGACGTGGGCAAGTAGGTGGATATGATTACTACAAGTTGGGAAGGAGCGTCAAAGGCAAAGTATATCAACTCTGCTGAGTGGAGGAGAGTCGGTGCCGGAGGAAGAACCACACTGAAAGCGTAAAATTCATCTGAAACTGAGTATTTTCCAGGAGTTTACAATTATGTGAGAACTTGAGCCAATTTAGCCTTACCCAGCAACCCAGTTCCTGGGCCAAAGGCTCCCATGCAAATATTTTATATATGCGCTATTTTATTAAAGGTATCCTACATTATTTTTTTTTCTGTTACAAATTACAGGGGAACCCCCCCACACACACACACCCACCCCCCACTCCCTCCTTCCTACATTAAAACTTGATGCTTCCAATTTTAATTTTCATGGGCTCCCCTTAATGTAACAAAATACTTCCACAGCATGCAATTTTCACTTGATAACGGGACTAAAAAGAATCATCTTCACTCTGCAAAAGTAGTTCCAAAGTAGCCCGACGCATTACAATGAGAGGAGGAAAGGAGGAAAGGAGGAGACATGGTAACTTGGGCACAGTAATTAAAATTTCAGAGTGCATCATCACAAGTGCACCTCTCCCTAATTAAATACATAGTTTCATTCACAATTAGTTCCCATGTCAGGGTAGACACTCGGTGGAATAGAAACCCGAGTGGAGTAAGGTGCCAGGACGACTCCAAAGATCAAGTACTGTGCTCAAACACTGTACTTGATAAACGACATGGAAGCAACAACGAGGAAGTCAGTTATGCTGTGCCGAGTCAAAGTGATGTTTTATCCCTGCACGTAGCCGGTGTGGAGTGGATAGTGAAGCTAAACCAGCAATTACAGTCGTCAGGTTGGTAGGAATCGTACCACTAGGAAGTGGTAGACGAGAGCAAGGAAATGACACAAGTTGAGCACAATCCTCTGGTATACAGAGACATGTAGATACATACCTACTGTAGTCCTGAATTACAGTGAGAGAGTATGATATGACTCTTGTACCTACTGTAATGTTATCACCACTGGAAAGGGTCGTATCTAGTTCATTCCGAGTATATTATTGTATGATTTGAGCCAGTGTGTCTATATCTACATAAGGGCGAATGTTATGTATCTACCTATACATACACCTGTATTTCGATACATAATGAATGGGAAGGCATCTACTACACCTATTGGTACTTGGGTATTTACGAGGGTAAAAGAGTTAAGTGAGAAGAGAGCCACAAACCAGTACATAAAACATTAACAAGACAAGTTCTGTGGTTTCAATTCCACATCTTCTCATTCTCAGTCTGACTCCTCCACGCGGACTACCACTACTACTACTTACAATTAGTTCCAGAGAGGAAATGATAAATTAAATAAATACATAGCTTAAGAAATGTGTGAGAGCGACAGAGTAAAATGTCAGCCTGGCTGTCACTGAAAGCAGTAAAACGTGGACCACGCCAACCCACAAAATTACGACCACAACAAATTCAAACAGTTGAGACGGGAGAGACTAATTTCGTATGCATAGGTAAAATGTTCGCGTCGACATTTCCTCAATGCCGTGCTTCACATAGTCAAGTATAACGTAACAGTCCAAACTGGTTTCGTATTTCTTTCGATATCCATCCTGATTTCCCGCTGTTTTCCTCTCGTATATTAAACTTTCATAATATTACATAGCCTCATGAATACGAAATATGAATAGGAAATTCTCAATGTCTGTATCATAAATATTTCTATTTTCATTCCAGCACGATTTTCTCAACTTCCCGCCTCTATAGGATACGCAACTAAATATCCCCTTGACAGTCAATATATATTCACTCCCTATATGACAAGGCTTGTACATATAGGTACATGCATAGGTACATACAAATGATAGGGATACAAAACAACACTACACATGCAAACATAACCACTCCCAACCGTAACACCACCAATGTAACATTTCAAATGGATCTGGATTCCAAAACCCTTTTGAATTCCCAGAAGATATGTTCAAAAAAAAAACAACTAGGATCATTTCAAAGGATCTCTCACGGAAATACTGTCTTACTTTGCAATTTCCCCCAAGACTTATTACCAGAGACTTATTACTTTCGGTGATATTACTACAAGAAGAGAAGTGCAAATCAGTTGTCTCAGGATGGAACAAATCAACACAACAAATCAATCCTCTTTTCCCTCTCTATCACTCCCCCGTAGTTAAATTTAAAAGCTGGACGTATTAGCATTTCAACTTTTTTCCGCTCAATTTTTTTTTTTCCTTCCAGAAATTCGTTAAATGTAAATCCTTCTCATTCATGAAAGCAAAAAGGGACAATATGCAAGTGTAGCGTCGTATTTCAATCAACGACTATTTCCCTTCCTACACAAGACATAACCCCATCAGACCATGATGAGTACAATAACAACATACATACTGATTCTAAGGCCACCTAGAAAAAAAAAGTTTCTCCCTTGACATTTGTATACTTCGAATGAATGCTGAGGTAATGAGAATTCTAATAACATGGAAAGTACCTCGTGTTCCTAACTTGTTTGTGAATTCAATATTTCATTTCCAGGGAATTACATTGCTTGTTTGCTTCCCAAAATTTCTGCAGAATGATGTTATCAATAGTGTACAAAAATCTACGTTCATGTAAGTTATGCTGGGAAGTATTCAGCATACCTATTCATAGTACATATCATCATTTCACTAATAATATGAAAGATTGTAGCAATGTGTGTCATATTTATTCGAACATATTCTATATACGTAGATACCTATATGCAAAAGTAAATTTGCAGTTGAGAGGAAATTTTCGGGGTAATAAAGGCTGCACCAGGATTCATCCAAATTTCATGACTATAACACTCAACTTAATTGGATGGGTAAATTTGCAGGTGCAGAGTTGCAAATTTGATTTCCACATCCCTTTCAAAAGTATATATGTATATTCATGCCCCCTGATAAAATTGCACTCATGAGAGTAAGTTTTAAATTGGCATCAGATTAAAGTTCGGAAAATATTTTGTAAGCATGCATCTAAACGTTAGGATTTTCTCTACAGGGAAATGCTCCAATTTATAGTAATTTAATTAGTACGTACTGCAATATGGAATAATTAATAGTAGCAACAACACCTCACGGAGAGACATCTACAATATTAACGATGTTTCTGGCTTTGAGCACTGCAAATGTGCATGCCTCACATGGCTCAAGTCCTCATTAATTATAACACTATTTCGAAAGTCATGTCCTTGTTGACTTCAAGTTCAGAGGGAAATTCCGCACGACTGTAGAACACTCGGGAAGGAGTCTTTTCAGAAACAATGGCATGGGCTGGGAATGGTACAGGGAAGCAAAGGTTAGTCAAGTCCAGTTACTAAAACAACAGCAGACCATTTATTGTGAAATGATTTTTTTTTCCGAAAGGGGCAGAGTAAAGAAAACGTGACCAGTCAACATGAAGTCTGAACGGGAGATAGACGGGAAGACAAGTGCTACAAGACCAGTGTCGAGCATAGATGAGTGTCCTGCATGCATAGTCAAGTGTTTGTGTGTGTGTGTGTATCCTCACTATATGTAGGTCGGTCTGAGGTAACAGATTCCAAGATCAGATCAGGTGAGGACTCACTATAATTTAGTATCTCGTTCTTCCCTGCTGACTACACGCATTTCAATGTCACTTCAACTTCCATGCCTCAGGTGTGAATCGTTATAGTTTACGTGGTTAAAATTGATTCAACCAGATCAATATCAACTTGTATCAGTTCCTGCAGACACACACACACACATACGAGAAATAGGAGTCCGAGGCACAATAAGCCAACTCACTCTCTCACTACTGAATCGTTGCCTCTGCCTCTGTTCAAGTAAGTCCTCCATATAAATACAGCCAAAGGGACAGAGAGTCAGCTGATCCGACAACCTCAATTCAATCATTTCAATTCTCCATCATTTCTAAATTAAAGTCAAATCATATCCAATCCAAATCTCCAAACTGATGCATCTCCACTGCTCACGCTCCTTCCTTGTTCCTAAAGGCAGGGATTCCTCTCAACTTCCAATAAATTCTCCACTCCAGAAATCTCTTCAGACTAGCATGACCTTTGCTAAATCCATGGTACTGGTTTTTTTTCCTTTTTACTCAGAGCTTATACTGATATTGGATTGAGTTCCAATCCTCCTTGTCACATTTTTTATTTCTCCTACTTTAATTTGACTCGTACTCTCAGCCCTTAAAACTCTTCGGTAAAAAGCAATTCTCGAATCTTCTCATTTCAAAAACTCTCTGCTAGAGATAAAAAAAATACTAACTACGATATTAAGAATAGCTGCTAAAAGGCATTAAAAACCGGGCTGGGAAATGTAATACTACTGGTACATGGAGAGGGATTCTAGATTCTAAGGAGAATTAAAGCCTGGAAGAGGAATTCCTGTACGCGCTTAAGAATGAGGAGAGATGAAGTGAAGAGCTTTCTGATGTTTGTAAGAAGAGCAAATATTTGTTGAACATGTGTAAAAATTGAAGTTGAGAGAGAGAGAGAGAGACTGGGAAAAAAAGGGTTACAAACAATTCTGATGGTCAATCTATAGATACATCACATGGACATCCCGAGAGATAAAATGTATGTAGACTTATCCCGTTTTTTCCTTCCCCATGTCTTCAATTCATGAGTGAAGCAACTCTTTTACATTGATCTAGACCATATGCCTGTCCACTGCTCTTAAGTCCTCTTAAGTTGTTTTAGTCTGTGCTCAATTCATTTAGGAGGATTTTTGTAGGAACGTATCTGTATAGGTATCTCCGCACAAGGTACCATCTACATGTACATATGTAATGTATTACATGTTATTTTTGTGTACGATACATAATGACATATGCATGAATGTAACTATGTAATTATATGTACTGGAAGTGTGGGGATTTAGTATGCATGTGAGAGAACAAATATGAAATGTATATATCTACATACAGACCGTGAGGAACTGTGCTATCAAAGGATGTGATGGTGTAGGAAGCGTAAACTACAAAACGTACACATTACTTCACTCACACATGACTCAAACTAGATAAATACCTGGACTGTTGTAGAAGATGTACATAAAAGATGAATGTGTCTCGAACTATCTTATCGGGAATCAGTACCTGAAAAACCGGTAAGAAGGCACATCATGAAACCCCTAGCAAATTACCCTCTCATTCCATGCCGTCATAACTGTTCGCTCCAACTTACCCTACACACACGATTATATCCCATGTCTATCTAACTCGTTAATCAATCCTCAAGTCATTAGTGGTTTCATGCAAAGTAAATTATGACTAACTAAACTTGCAAATGATTCATATTTTTTTCTTCTCACTCTCTCTCCCTCTCTCTCTCTCTCTCTCTCTCTCTCCCTCTCTTATTCTCATCTCCAGACTCCGTATCCCTTTAACAATTCATAACGTGGACCCATTCACACGTGGATACGGAGAGCTAAATCCTCCGTCATTATAATTGTTTCTCCGTCACACAAAAACTATCATAAAACAAATTACATGCTCTGATACATGCTCTCCCTCTCCTCTCTCTCTCTCTCTCACCCTCCGTACTTCAGTCCGTACATTTCTCAATGTATGTAACATTTACCCAAAAATCCCTTCATTCCATCAAACCTTCCATTATTTCTTCACCCTTTTCTCAGACAGACGGTTATTCTTCAATAGCAACTCTTCCCACAGACTCCACATCAATCCCGCAGTTTGAGCTAAATGTTTTCAAGCATATTCTCACGACTTCTCACAATTTAAATACTAAAAGTTTGCAATAACCGCAAAAATTTGAATTCATACATAATCAATTTATTCCCCCATTTAGTTGACTAGCAGGCTCTTAAAAGCATTTCAATTTCCTAATTTGTTCCTGACATTAAATACTGTACATACAAAAAATAAATTATGGAAACATTTTGCTTTTGCAGAAATATGTAAACTATAGTAAGGAATGTAATAACTGCATTCCGCTCAGAAAGTTTTCTACTAATTGTGTCTAACAGTCAAAATGTTTATCAATTTATAAAGCAACGTATAGAGCATTTCACATTAGGTTTGAATCCCCCTTATAATATTAGCATCAATTCAAACGATATACTGGACTCCGTTTCCCGAGCTTGGCTTTCAAATAGAAATTTTATCTTAATGCTTCACAAATTATTCGATTCAATTAAGTAATAATTACGTACATATGTACAAAAGACTGCAGATGCAGCGTCATGATGACTGAAAAAGCTGACGGAGCATTTAGTTAGTACAAGTTTGGTTTCATAAAACATTTTTTGCTCCTGATTTTTTCTCTGAATATTTGCCCACAAATTTTTACAATATTTACGATTCTCTTGAGCTCAAAATCGAAGACCTTTCTTCACAGGGTAAAAAAATCTTAAAAAATGCAAGGGCTGCCCTCCTTTTAATTAGATGCCCGTACATTCCTCCAGTGCCAGGAACACGTTCTTACACTTTAACATTATTGCACATGGGAACTATGTTGGCAGTGAGGTTGCAAAGAAGAATGCACAATTCAGCTACTCAACACACGACCACCATGTTTGATATCCAACGGAAACATGGGAAACATTAATTGTTCGGACATGCACATAATAAAGGATGATTCTAGTTTGGACAAGGTGAGTTATGTAACTAATAACTACTACCGCATAGTACATAGGTATGTATGTATGAATTTGTGTGTGTGTGTGTGTGTGTGAGTGCCAGTACTCTTATGTACACATCTCATATATGAGAGAGTAAGACAGCAGAAGGAAATGTAATAAAAGGAGAAAAAAAAAATGAAATCTATGAAGGAGGAGTTTGGATGTGGTAAGATTGATTTAAAGTGGATCTAAAGACAGTTGCGGTGTGTTCGCCGAGGCTCGGAGCACTTTCCACCAAGCCTCTGCTTATTCCTAATAACAAAGTGCAGGCATGCACGGTCCTTTATCATTATCAGTAATAATACCCACTTCATCCATCTTGTCCTCCAACCATCCATCCACTGAGATGCATAGTCAAAAAAAAAAGTCATATAGCCTTTACTCCTACACACACAAACACACACTTTAGGATATCTATATAGTAGATACCTTTCAAATATTTCTCGCCTTTTAGTTCCCATTTTCCCTCAGAAAAGCACGTCTCACTTTGATCAGTCATAAAGATTATCTATAGAAACGTCCATTTTTATATGTAATGGCACATCCAGATACGCTAATACTCCATGTACTTAATTATTATAATTATACAATACATAATACGCGTCTGCTTCTTCCCTGGCACAAGCAAAGTACATCAAACGTTCTTAATGTTAGAGCGATAGGTAAATACGTCCAGGTAATTTTATATAAATATATGGCAATATCAATTTCTCTCAGAGTCTCAACAAAATCAGCCCTGAAAATAATAAAATTTGACTTACAATAACTTGCTTATTTAAAATATAGAAACGCACATTTGAAGTAAAACTCGATAATTTTTTCCCCATCCGATATAAAATGCTCCTGTGAGACATTCTCTTAAAAACTGTAACGTATGCGTAATTATCCACAGGTACGAGTAGATACACCTGTCCTTCCTTTCTGATGTTGGAGAAATTACCAGAAGTAAATCCTTTAAGTAAGAAAAGCTAAAAATCTGTCCGTTCGCAGACTGCATTTCCCTATCGTACTTTCTGCATAATATGTTTTACAATTTGCATTTACTACACATAGTCATCTGCTAGAAGGAAAGAGAGAGAGGCATTAATTCATAATACTACATATCTGAGGCCTAAGTCCTCCACCGCCCACATATACATGCATTATTTGTTCATCACGAATTGCATAACAGTTGTGCGAATCCCTATCGTAACATTCGCAGAAACTGTTCTGCATTTTCCTTTCCTATCTGGTTAAATACTTCAAACGATTTTGCAGTACGGATCTAACCTAGCCTACTGGATAACAGCGTATGCCATGGAGTTATAACATTGTACACGAAAATGCAATAATGCTCCATCCTAAAATCATCCACAACCCTTTGGAGAGCCAGGGTTTAAATCTCCGGCTTACCTAACGCATGCCCTAAATACATATGTACATATGCAATTATTTAAAATCCGGGGTTGATTTTATTTTTATGCAAATTCTAAAAAATTAGGAAAAATAGATACTTTAGACTACTTTAGAATTTCCTCTTTTGGGAGGTATCAGCCTGAAAGATTTTATGACCAATTAGCGAGCTGACCTTAATTTATAAAAAATTAATTCCTTGATAATTTACGACCTCCCTTCAAAATTGGGGAAAAAAATGAATTAAATACTCACTTTATTAATTTATATCATGTCATTTTATGATAATGTAAAGACTAGTGACTTACTATATGACCATTGAGACTCAACACTACACTATTTTTCGCACTAAACAAAGACTCACACACCCTCAAAGACTTAATGTAGAGAGAAAAAAGTTGGGAAAAGTGAAGGGGTTAAGGAATTAATAGCACATTAAAATGTAATTTAACCGAGAAAAAAACTGGATTTGCTTGTAAATCTTTCAACAGGGAATCCTTGGTGATTTACAAACTACAAGCGTTTGAGTCGTACCATTAAAGCGATAAAATAGCAGTATGAGCAAAACGTAATAATAAATTGATTGAGCTGATAAAAATAAAACCAAAAGCATGTGCTTTCACGCTGGTTGAGTCTCTATTGTTGAGGTGCTGGTTTCAATGCTAGCCAACCCTATACTATATAATGCGTATAGATAGGTATACCAAAACTTGTATATACTCATTTATACATTTATACACCTACTTATGTACAGTACATAATTACATATCTATATGTATGTATATGCATTTAGATCTATGTACTGTCTGAAACGTCCTGACTCGAAGTGTATTTCAAGTAACGAGAGGAAAGTTATTCTTGTATTTAAGAGATACATGGTAGGACACCACCCAGCGTATGTATATGTATCTCTAGCAGGGACATGTGTGGGGAAGATGTATCTGCGGATAAATTGAATGGTAATTGAAACCGGTTTGTGACTTTATTATTTTACACGTTACAAAATAGAGACATGGTAAGAGTTTCAAAGTTCTTGAATACTAATCCCTACCCCGAATTACATAATGGAGCGTCAAAGAGACCACAATGGAAAGATCATAGGCATTCCTCTCCTTATTATGATATTTGCATTTACGGCCCTTTTTACACTTACGGTCATGACGTGTGTGTCTCTTGGTATTCTATTATTTGTATTTATATATGATAAGGAGATAGAGTGAGCAAGAGCTGGAGAGAGAGAGAGAGAGAGAGAGAGAGTGAGAGGGAGAGAAAAAGAAAGACAGAGACAGTAAGAGTCATGGACTGAGATTCAGAACTTGAACTTCTTAGTTCTCCGGCTCGTCTTCTCCTTTGCGTATTTCTTATCATCTCCAGTGGGTTTTTTCCGTTTCTGCCTTATTTCCCTCGTAAAATGCTGGTGTTAAGTTACCCTGATTTCCATTTTACAAGGAAACCGTTCACTTGTAGAAAATAATGCGTCTGTCGTCTTCCCCTCCTTTTGTTCTTCCTTTACAGACCAGCTCACGCTTCCCTCACATACCACATGTACACAAGACAAGGAAACCAAGGAAATCAAGGGCCGTCAAGTATTATACCGAAAAAAAAGGAGAGTTGCAAGTTTTAGGAAGTTCGCTCTTAAAAGTCAAGGAACAGGAGCAAAACGTGCAGGGAGAAAGATTGAAAAAAAAAATAGATTTCTACTTGATTTTTATACCTCTCCTCGTGAAATGCTATTTCCCATACGTACAAGTATGGTCAATACATGGCACACTAGAATGTCACAACAACTGGAGAGTTACAGGAGGATTCCAAATATATCCCTCCCTTTTGCCATCCTTTAGGTGAGTGAGAGGTCTCTCAATGAAATATATAGTGTGAATACGAAACGTCCCTGGAATACCGACTTTTTCCAATATAGAAACTCCCCACTCTGGAGATACCACGTCGAGGAGGTATTTCCAATAGAATTTTAAAATTCCAGCGTAAAAGTAGAAACTACCTCAAAGTACATAAAGGTATTAAGTGGGACCTACAAGATAAGGGAAGAGATTTCTGTCCATGTTTACAAAAGATGCACTTAGTTCAAAAATTCTCAATGTGCAGAGACTCCTACTCCTACAACTTTACAACTATGTACCTTACACCTAGAACTCCTAGAGGGATATTTCCTATATCTAGATATAGGAAATTGAAATGAGCTTTTTTTTTCGCACTTGTGCACTCCGCATTGGAATGCATTTCCGAGAAAAGAAATCACATTGTAGGTTTGTCATGGGGTTCAACGGAGGAGGCTCCTTCACCGACAAAGAATTCTTCTAAGGACAGGCAGGATGGGAGCGACTGGAATGAAAGAAAAAATATTTTCCTCTTGTTTCACCAACTAAAACCACAGTTGATTGTGATAATGCCATTGTATCACCTTATAATCAACACATGCCTTAGCAATGTCAGACCCATCGCTGTCATTTCCCTTTTCTACTTGCAATAATGACATCCCATGTACAGTCTCCTTTCAGACTGTAATCTATAGTAAGGGGAAAAAAATCCCTTCTCCTAAAAATATCACTCTCCTTCGTTCATCCATCTCTGTTACCCGCTTCCCCTGGAAAATTTAACTGGGTTTCGGACTGCCTGCCACAGGGTGGCATTAGAAAGTAGTAATGGGTCTCACCATCTAAATTAGTCCATTGTGGAATTCAAGTGGAAATGTCGGAGGAATTTCCATTTCTACTCTTGTGTCAACCAGCTATCACTCCTCCAGATCAACCTGTCAACCCGGACGGAATCAACCCAGGAAACTCCTGTACAAATACATACACATGCATGCACACACATGTAAGACCTTTGGTACGGAAACCTCAGGAGTTGGACAAAAAGTCGGACAGTTAAGACAGGATGGTGTGAGCGTGAAACAAATATAGATTTTTTTCCCATTATTCTTTCCCGTCTCCCTCAGACTATATGTTGTCACTAATTGGCGAATCTGAATGTGAGTGCAAGATTTATGAAGAGAAAATGTTTTTACCTTTTGGCTTATCAGGTGCCTGGGATGTGTGTGTAGGAAACAGAACCTGTTTATCCCTGTCAAGGACTGGAGGAGACAGTTGTTGACAAAGTAGAACGATTCCCGCCCAGATTTCCCAAGTCTCGCCTTCCCACCTCTAATGGTTCGAGCTCAACTGCAACAAATACACATGACAAACATTCAAGTTGCATTTAATTGACCACATTTTCTCCTCTCTTTCTTCCCTCAGAAACGACAAAAATTTTCCCGTGAATAGCCGTCTCTTCAGGTGATGATACAACCTCACCTTAATTCACCTATGACTATCGGAATTTTTATAACTTCAAACATTGACGTTCACCTCGCAGAGCTCATCCCTGCCATAATAGCATTTTGGCATGCATCACATTCCGGAATCCAGTACCTTTTTTTGACCTTACAGAGAGAGATACGATTAAAACCCCAAGAAGTTCAATAAGCGATGAGAGATAGTGAGACGGAGCCTTTAAAAAAATACTAGCGTCTCCTTAAAGCCTCCTAATTGATTAACCGCATTGGTATATTGATTTTCCCTATTTTTTATCCCCGAACGAAGCACACATAATAACAAGTACCTAATAATCAGTTTCAGGAATAATTCCCACTTTCAATTCAATTACGTCTGCCGAATGCCACAACTTTGAAGGAGCCCAAGCATTTTGACATAGGAATTCGTGTTTCTAGAAGCAAATAGTAGGATTATCGTAGAAAAAAGTACCGTCTACTATGTACTTAGTCGTGTACACCAAGTACGGCAACCTTGAAAGGTGGAATGATTTTAAAACCCCCATCATGTTCTGCCTACATAATACATACAGTACTTACAGATAATCAGACTTGCAAAAATTCACAACCCAAACACAGAGAGCTGAGGCGGTAACTGGTAATTGTAAGTTAGAGGCACGGAGAGATTCTTATCGTACTTAAACCTAGGGTGAATACATTAAAATAAAATACATCACACTGTACTCATTTACCCAAAGGAACCTACGAGGTACCTCCATATGACCAGAAAATATAAATACGTAAGTACATAGTTACACACTCAAATCCCCTTGTCTCATCAAAGTTCCTACATACATACAAGCATACAAACCCACGAATGTACATGTAATTACATATTATGATTGTGACTACAATTATGTACATGCATAATCCATGCACACATAAGTGCATTCCTGACAAGGTAACAAAACAAGGTAAGTGACTGGATGGCAAACTAAGTCAACTCCGTGATGCTACTCGGGAAGTGACCAGAGGGTATATCCTCACCTATACGCTCCGTATGTAATTACTCACAATAGGACATACATATACCTGTTAACAATAGGACATAAAACCTTACTGACCACAAACTAAAGATACATATTGACCATAGGATGTATGTAAGTACATAAGGGACCGTACATCGTACACTTGGAGACCATGGGCCTTCTTTTAGCTCAATTTGCACTTTTTCAACATCCAGACTTTATTTACTTATTACTGAGGCCGTTGAGCGAAAAAATAGGTACACTCATTCATGTAGTAATCAATGGCTGTAACACAAAGGACTCGGCAGTACTTAATTCCTCCTTTGCAGTCGTCTTTTCAGTATTCAATAAGCATTTGCAAACTTGACTTGTCAGAAGTCAGACCGCTACAATATCATTAGTACTTGGGAGTATTGTAAATATTCTTTTACATACTTTCTAAATGGTTACATACTCGTTGGTAAATGGTACTAATGCACGTGAGAGTAGCCGGTGAATGTCTGTACATACACAAGTTTGTGATTTTGAAAAAAAAAAGTTGCGATGCAATTAAGCTTGTTTTTCGCAAAGAGTATATCCCCTCGAGAATTTTTTCCCAACGGTCTGGATTCTCTCCCATGCTTCATTATACGGTGCTCCGCATACAAATTATCCTCTTGTACGGTACTGGCCCATGTTTTCCCAACCAACCACATATTAGTCATGATAAATTCAGTGAACATGGAATCTCTTTTCGCTACACACAACTCTACGGCTCTCTTCAAATGCTCAAAACACATCCACCGACTCACACAACATCAACAACGACTTAATACTTTTTTTTTATCCGTGTGTCTCTGCTGACTGCATGATCTTGTTCATCTCGACCAGAGAATAGATATCATTGTTAGAACACGGACACTTCAACATTTTGCACAAGTATGTCGTGACAGAGTTTACGACACGATATCACACGGTACAAATGATACCTTCAGCGAAGAGATTCCTGGGTCATTTTAAATTCCACACACATAAAGGCAGACAATTTGTAAAGTGCAAACCAGTGACCATCTACACGAAAGTCGGGAGATGTTGAGACGGGACGTGAAGAATTATGTAGATACACAAAAATTGTACAAATGCATGGGAGAATGTGTGAGGGAGGAAGTTCAAATCCCAACAAGGGTTTTTTTAAGACTCAGGAAATTATGGTTACATTTTCATTCGAGGAGATGGCAAAGTCGGAAAGATTAAATACATATGTTCGGCAAAAAGTACCAACTCCTCATATCTCAACATGTACAATTATTTTTGTTATTAGTATTATTCCCACAAGTACCGGCATATTTTAACATTATTAACAAGTCACATTTCCCATTTAACGGCCACAAAATACAGGGACATCACACACATAAACTTTTATTTCAAGTGACCATGAAAGGTTCGGGAGGTGGGACAAAATTCTGCACATTTTCATTTCTCTTCTTTTTTTGTGTGTGTGTTCCATCAAGCAGTAGGTTTCATATGTAAACTCCTCAGGATTGCTGTAAAAGCCTCCGCTTTTCCCCCAAAAAAATCAAATCGAGACTCATTCCACCCTGACATGGACGGTCATGTAAATTAGCTCTGACGTTGAATGGCAAAAGTATGGAGTCTGTCGTTACAATACACAAGATAAATTTGTGCGCAATATCTCCTTTCCAAACAAATGTTTAATAATTATTAATGTTTGAGTATCAAGGAATATATTCCGAAACAAACTCTTGCAGATGCTCATAAAGGGCTTGAATTGATTATTCCTGATGGTTGATAGTCAAACAGATATAGATGAGGCATTACGTTTTTCCTGTAGATATCCCAGCATTTATTTTTGCAGGATTCAACGCTTTGTAAAGAGACGGCAAACGATGAGACTGGACGTGTTGAGTTGTATGGATGTTAAAAAAAATTCCTAGTTGTTATTCAATTCAGGTTCGGAAAATCAATACTTGGACATTTGCATATTTGCATTTTGGATTCAGCCCTTGATTTCGTTTGACGGCTTGACGAATTAATTTAATTTAAAAATTACAATAGATAATTCAATATAGAAATCAGACGTGTCAGTTGCTGGATTCAGCCATCCTCCACACAATTGGAGCAGTACAGGACGGATTTCCACAACCAAGTCCTTTCCTCCACTGAGTATAATTATACATACATATGCACACATTTGGAAATATATATGTCAGTGGTCCTGGTGTCAGAGGCTCGAGCTCTAATTTTTGTATAAGCAAATTTTAAAGCCAGCCTGGAAATAGACGCGTACCATGTCCTTGGCACAGCTGTTGCAGTGGAAACTAATCACAGCCACACCTCAGGATTGTAATCTCCACCTCGAAACTAACAAGATCTGGTGATGCCGTAATGCCGCTAGGATGTGACAGGCCGCGGCCCTGAAAGTGTCATAGCACTTTAATACACCGTTATAATCGTCTTTAATTCATATTTTACTAGGTATTACATTGGAATTATTCTGAAATGACCAGTAAAAGCCTCGGAAACCAATATGATAACTGCTAGAACTACTTCCATGAAAGCTCACCCCTCAAAGAACCTGTCGTAACAAATACTTTTTCATTTAAATGGATTTGAATCGATTGAGAAACAGGATTATTAAAGGATTACAAACCAACTCAGGCATCATATAGCGACTCCTATTCCCGAACGTACTGTCAAGCAGAAGCGTAATGTCCAAAAAACAATCATAATTCCCGATCCCCATACAAGAACCAGTAACGTTCACATGAGTTATTACCAGGGAGTTGTATCCACCATAGTAATAAGTCTCAATGCTCTACACAACATTTTTTGACACTGCTTGGTAACAAAAAAAAGGATTAGCTCCAACAGCAAACGAGTTATATCCACTACAGAAACCATGCTCCTACATGAAAAATCCACTCTTGAGCAACTCCGACAGCCGGCAGCTAGAGAAGTAGGAATTCCCAATCAATTTTAACATCTGATTACCATTATCCCAAAATCCTGTTTGATCTAATTTCTGGCACTCCAAAAAATGTACAAGTCACAACATTTGATAAAACCTAGAATTTGTTAGTTCCACACACACACACAAAATCCATTCCATTTGTACACTTAGCTTTTTATATCCGTTAGATTCGGTACACCTTACTTTTTTTTCGAAGGCAAAGGGGGGGGGGAATGGGAAGGTGTGTAAAATATATCTTTGACAGTGTGAAAGTAAATATTGTGTTTTACCCATCCATAAATACATATGATATTCAAATTTTTCTCTTTGCATTTCTACCTATCTTAAATACTAAAGCTTGAGAACAGCTTTTTAGCAAATGTACAGAGCTTTAGCAAATGTACATACTTTTACCAGAATGTGTGTAGTTTTTTGAAATGCACATAGATTAACCTACTCCTTTTGGGGGGAAATCCCTCCATGGAAAAGGTATCTATAAGGAGGTAAAGAGAGAGAGAGAGAGAGAGAGAGAGAGAGAGAGAGAGCAAACCCAGGGAAGAGCAAATATGTGGGAAAGCTGTTCCCTGGATATAAATCCGAAGTTCGGATTCCAAACAGAGTAAATGTCATTTGAGGGTCCTTCCCAGGAAGATGGAAAGGAAAGACAGGAGAATGTTATTCTTTCTGGGAGTCAGAAAGTTGTTATATGGGGATTTTTATCATATTGGTAAAGTAAATGGGTTGAGGACATTTTTTTCCTCCCTTTTCTCCTTTCATGCATCAACATTCTCTTTCCTGTTGTCCTCCAGTCGCCACCAAGCCTTCATCTGAAAGACTGGTTTCCTTTGGGCTATGTGAGCTTTACAATAAAAGTTATTCTACCATACCTTTTACATTTCCCTTAAGTGTACCTTGCAAAACTCCATTCATTCCGGCAGGTCTGCACAGACATATCTGTCGCTATCTACCCTCCTCGCTAACCATGATGGCAAGTGTATTTTCATTTTGATATGTGTAAACCCGACTCATGTATATACGTATGTATATATCTATGTATCTATATCTACGTATAATATATCATTCGTGAAGAGGCAAAAAGATCTAGATGAATTTTCAAGTAAATTCAAATTGATTTACGTACAACTTCCACTACAATCCAAATGAGTACAATCCAACTCAAAATTAGAGTAGTAATAATTATTACAGAACACAATTTGTATATAATACATGTAGATCATTTTGTTTTTAATGAAACGGTCTAGAGAGCATTTTGCTTTAAATGTAGGTATGCCTCATATCGGCAAGTTTGCCTCTCCATCGACGATATATCTAGATATTAAGACGGGTGTTTGTGTAACAAGTTAGACGCTCCTTCAATCGGTTAATGTAACAAAACTACTTCTCTCGCCTCCCATTGTTAGCCAAAGAGGAGATGGGAGGAGGTAGGAGAGTAGGAAATCTTGTCTAAAAAATATTGCCACATACACACAATCACATATGAGTTTTTTTCAACGCTGGAACTGCCGTCATATTAACATTATTAAAGAGAAGCCATTCCAGCATCGGCTCCCTTCAAGGCTTTATACTTTATACCAACACGGCTCCATCAACATACAAAAGTTCGTACGGCAGGACAACATTCTTCACCCACGAGCCAATTGAATGGAACCGTTACGAAAACTTTATTTCGCCCTAATGCTGTCACATACATACATACATAGTTCATACCCAGCAAAGAGCATCTGCAAGGTAAAGTACATGACACATACGTTTGTATTTCGAAAGGCTCCTATGACTATACACACCTCTACATACATGCATTAAACTTTTGGATATTAGACTTGGATTTCCAGAAAGTTACAAACCACTTCACAAGTACCCAACTGCAAAACTAACTTGATGTACTACAAACCATTCAGTACCCTTTCCCGAGTATTAGCTCTCCAAGTAAATTCCTCAAAGTTTCCAATTTAATAAAATCTGCAACTACTCAACTTAGCACTAGTGAGCCAGCATAAATGATTTTGCACGCTTTTTTCTCATGCTTTTCGTGTGGCAGGATTCCAGTTATAAATTTAAAAGTATAGTGTATACTCTCACTGTAAAAGTTCTCTTTATTACAGTATTTTTCCCCCTGTAGGGCCACACAAATTGGACGTCCTCCCATTCACCACAATCATATTTTGTCTCCTCAAAATAAAAAAAAAGCATTCCATTATAAGTCCCATTTTGGTTTTTTAGGGGTGCTCTTATATAGAGACTGCACTGTTCGTTATTTTTCAGTGAATTTCTCTCGATTTCTCCACACATCTCGGAAAATGAAACACGGCAATATGATCAGCTGAACAAGAGTAAATGCTACTTTGGTCTCGCTAATACATAACAATGTCAGAGTAATGTATGCCGTATGTACGACTCTGAATAGTCCCCTTTCGTCAACCTGATCCTCGAGACTGCTTGTTGACAACACGATTTTCCAATTACATGCTAAAGCTCTTGTACCATAGTCCTTATCTGGAATTCCCAGTTCTGACACAACTCCGTCACACCAAAGTAGGGAGTACATAGTCAGGTCGTATATTTGAATTTCGAAGCCAATATAAAATTCTCATTACATTTTCATTTTTACATAACTCGAATAAAATTTCCATTTATTTAAGCTAGCTTTTATTGATTTTCCCGCATCTAATTCTGAGGCGCCAGGTAATTTCCAATTATGATTAAATTGCTTCCCACACATTTCTAAAATTCCAATTTCCAATGGAAATTGGCTTCCACTTCCAGTTCCAACTCTTACTAATAAGCCAGGAGTTCCAGGTTTCAAACATGGAGAAGTCCTTGTCAAATACCTATAATTATTTCTATATTTGCCTAGAGAAAGGTACACACATTTTATAGAAATTATTGACTAAAATTTTGTCTCATAATAGTCCCTAAGTTACTTTCTCACAGTAAGGATTAATTGGATTTTTCATACAAAATAAAGCTCCACTTAAAACTTTCACAATGTAAATATTTTTGACACTAAATGTCATACTTTTGTATTGCCAAATCCAGAGAGCCCCTTTATTTTGTTTATTAAATAGTTTGGCAACCTGAATCTATGAGAAAGTTTCATTTTTGCATACCTAACTCGACTGACTGAGTATGGAAGTAATATCAAAAGAAATACTGGAACTACACCACAACGCCCGGAATGAAACCGGAACTGGGGCTGATAGGTTGATTTGAGATTTGACTATGAAAAATCCAGGCAAATGACAAGGTACGTTAATGCCCCGACAGAGGAATGACAGTAGTAAAGTCCGGGAAGCCCAAATTCTTTTAGCATAGTTTGGGTAGTAAAAAGTGAAACAGAAGGTGTACTGTAGTGTGTACAGCATATAAAAGATTAAGTGTAGGAACATCAAGAATGTTAACGATGGGAGTGAAAAAGAGCATAAAATCAAGAAGAGCGGGTAATAGCCACGGAGATGCTGGGACTGGTAAAGGGAACTTTACAAGCACTTGCTCCGCCATCATGTGAAAGCTCCACAAATTGAAGATATATTAAGGATTTAGAGTAGATGAGACCGAAGTCGTACGTTTCCTTTCCATGGCTCAGCCTACGGGAGACGACCGAAGAGATGAGGACTAGGGTATTTTTTCAAAGTTAAAAATCACTGTGATGGGCCCCAAGAGAGACGCAAGTTGCTCCTAGTGCTCATAAAAGATTCTAATGAGAGTGTAAAATCCCTGTCAAACGACTTTCTTGGCACTTGTTCTTCCATCTCACATCCGATTCCTAACAACGCACCATTGTCTTCATGCACACACGCCGACACAAACACACACACACTCTCTCTCTTCAAAACTACTAACTCCCTTCACTAGAAGAAACTATGGCACATCAAATTATGAATAATTTGGAAAAAATAGCTGGGAAAGCTGGAGGAAATAATGAAATGGAATGTAATCTCATCACTCTTTTTTTGGTGGATTGACGTCAGATCCTTCATCCACAGCAAATAACTTTCACTCCCGCCCTGACATTTCTCCTTTCAATCATACGGAAGCACACAACAGATAAAGGCAAGGGAAAATCACAGCCAGGTAGTCAAAATGAGCCATCAAATTAAATCTGCCAAGTCCTTCTGAGCTTCTAAGTCCTCGCACACATATGGAAGTGCCTCCATCATTTGTACTGTACACTAAACAATACCCCCGTCAGAGTGAATAGTCATGAATTTCTACTCTTTCCAAAAAAAAAAGAAGAAAAAAATACGGAAAGGATTCTACTGACAGGAAAACTTAAACCTATTTTACTACTTATATAAATATCTACTAAACCCAGAATGGCTCCCCAACAACCACTGCTCCTCACAAACCAGTAAGATTGGCAATTAGGATAAGTAGTAGAAAAGGGCTTAAGAGTATGACGGGAGCTAATCATCTGTGAATACTTTAAGCTGCTCCGACAATAACTTGAAGCTCTCGGACTATTACTTGAAGCTCTGACAATGACTTGGATTCAAGCCTCTACAATGACTTCAGGAGCCTTACAAGCATATAAGAAAATAGAGACTGTTGTTACGAGGAAAAGGTCAAGCTGCTCGTGCTTGACATGAATATTCCTCTCCGATTCATATGAATACAGAGTCGTCTATATGTAAATCCGAAGGCGGAAAAGACCGGGGATGAGGGTACCCAAAAGGCAGTAACACGCCGGAGGAAGGGCATATTGTGGCATACGGACACAGAGAGAGAGACAGAGAGACAGAGAGACAGAGAGACAGAGGCAGAGACAGAGTAATAGAGGAAAGTGATATGCTATGATATGAAAGACAATATTTGAAGGAAAAACATTGATAGCATAAAAATAGAAAAATGATGCTGAAGAAGCATAAAATAGTTGAGGGAAAATATGGCAGGGCTGTAGAGTTGATGGGCCGGGTGCATCAGTTCCCATCCTCATGGCATCCAATCCAATCCTCCTGCATTGCATGACATGACATAACATTAGATACGGGATTGCATGTGTTACGCTTTACGTTATGGTTCTAGTCTGTGAGTGTACCATTTCCTCACCCCAATTCTCTTTCACTCCGTGTCTCCTCTCAGCAACTCCCGGCCACGGCACCTACAACATACCCTCCAGCCCTGACCCGTTACATAGCGGCACACACTCACGGCCACAGTCACCACATATTGAGATGACTAGTTCATATATTTCCTATATTTTACTCCCAAAATTTTTTACGCTTTTTCCCTCTTCCCCATCCCCATAGTCATCCCTGTCTGCGTGCCTTTACTTTCTGCTCCGAGTCCCCCACATAGATACGCATAACTACTATAGTAATTCCTTAACGGTAAATATTCTACATCCTCGCAGCCATGTATGTATGTACAAGGAGTAGTAGTCGCAGTAGTAGTAGTAGTAGTAGTGAGTAGTAGTAGACATCCACACATAGAATTGTCTACGTGCGTATGATAGGTTCACAAATTCAAATGAACAACATGGGTAGCTACATAATATGTAATTATAAGTCTAAGTTTTATGGGAATGTATTGGTGCTTCTTTACAATTGTTATGTACATTTATGCATGTGTGCACACCCTCGCTCTCTCGCTCTCTCTCTCTCTCTCTCTCTTTCTCTCTCTCTCTATCTCTTCCTCTGTTTCTCTCACCCCAAGACAATTCCAGTGGAGTTGCCTTGAAAGGATCCCTCACGTCACTATAGGTAACTATGTATTTACGGCCATCCTTCCGTAGATATACGTACGGCTCATTCATCTACAGAGGAAGACAGGGACTCCTGGAACTCTGAAGACAAGTCATATCCTTGAAATGATACACAAGACATAACAATGAATAGGGATCGTGTGCATACTTCCAGTTTTCAGGGAAGATGATGGGTGGAAAGGAAAGACTCGTGGTGAGTTGTCTGGCCGGGGTACTTGCCAAAAATTGCAAGTGGGTGAAAAATAGAGGGGATAGATATGGAAGGCATCTCATAATTCTACTGCTCAAGCCAAAGTGACGAAGACAAAACGATTCTCTGACTCTGTCGACGGACATAGATGAACGCCTCGCCTTTCCCTCTCGTTTCTCTCTTTCCTCCACGTAACTTCACTGATTTATCCACGTCCAGCCCAGAACAAGAGTCCCAATCAAGCTACATAATACCTTGGCCATTCAGTCCCTTCTCACACATACATCCTGGAAATATCCCTCAACAAATATGAACTGAGCCATCATCCTGGAAACTTTTTCAGGGAAAACATTGCTATATGTAGACTACTTGTTGTGTGAGAATGGGATGCGGCTCCCTCAAATATTACACACTCATTAATTCAATTCCGGCATACACAAGTCGTTCCATAGTGGTAAAGACCCTGTTTTGACCTGTAAGGATAGACTAAATCAGTCCAGCCAGATGAGCCTACCACACTTGTCGGTCTTGGAGAGGAATTTCAAGGTTCCTGTCCACAGTTAGCATCCTTGGGTATGTCAGGTTAGACAGTTCGGCAAACTGAAGCAAATATGCGTTTTGGTTAGTATCTATAGATATAAATACATCTGGATGTAACATTTTAATTCAAAATTTCTGCCCATAGAAATTAGTACTTAGAACTTATTCTAGTTATTTGAAAATATACAGCAATACATTGCATAATATCCTTCGTTGTCTATATTTTTTTCAATTCAAGCTGCTAGTGCTATTAACATCAGGTCTCTGTACAGTAGGTATTCCTCTCGTAGCGTTTCGTATTGGCTCATCCTAACGTGAACTACAGATAATTAGTTGATACACTTGTACACAAGTATACATAGAGGTGTGGATGTCTGTAAAGGAAGATAGTTCTGACATCCCAGACGTGTATCATGTGAGAAAAGCTCCGGTCTGGAAGAAATGTGTTCCCCAGGCAGCAACACATATTGTCAAACTCCGGAGCAACTGCTACAAGGGCAAACTGCATACCTGACCTCCCTCGCATTAGTGGGTTCTTATTTCCAATTTATTTCTCCTCCCATATTATTTTCAACCATCTACTGGAACTATTCTCTTTGACTATCAGAACACGTAATGGGCTCCAGGCCCTCAGCCAACGCATGAAACAAGTAGCAAGATAGCACTTCCGATTCCAAATCATACGCACGCATTGAAACCTATAGATACAGATACACACAACACGTCATATTTAACTCCCTCCGAAACATAGCAAGCTCCAAATGATAGGCCCGGATTCAAATACAACCCTTATCCCATGCATATAGTCCTTAGAACACAACCCCCAATAGCTGATGCATACTATTACTAAATATAGATACATAGATACTGAAAATAATAATAATAATGACGTTATAAACTTTCAACTTAAAAATCCTAATCACATTCCAAAATGAAAAATACCTTCTCACAGTCCACATGCAAGTACGTAGGAACATTGATGCCCACACAATTCTGCCTGCGTTATACAATCTATAAAGTAATGCGATTAAATATAGATAATTACGCAAATAGAATAGATAGCGTAACGAGTTTATAGTACTTTGATACAGAACCATACACTAAGCAATGTACAAGAAGTAGTCAATTCCAGAAGTGCTGAGTAAACGCTACCTTTTATAAAAATACCTGTAAAGTGTAAGTGTAGATATGTAATTATAGATACGCACATGTGGGATTCTAATAAGCACGTGAATAGAAATAGAAGAATCTCTGCCTTGCTAATAGTTCCAGTTTGACTATACATGCACATAGTCTGAGCCGGAAAATCCAAGATTTAGATTTGATCATCTCCAGAGAAAGTAATCAAAAGCCATTGAATTAAATAGTTTTTCAAACCGCACAAAAGGAAGCTACAAAACAGACAAACTTTTAGGAGAAATTGCAAGGAGAAACATTCATAAAAGGACAGTAACTAGAGATGTGAAATCGGATTTAACTTTCTAGAAAGGAGGAAGCGCCTTTGAGGATGGCACAGGTGGCGGGGAAAAGCGCGTATAATTACAGAGCTGCTCGAGTGAAAGGAGAAAAAAAAATGAAAAGGAAATGAGAAACGACAGAGAATTTCGCGTTTGCACTTTCCTCTTTTCTTACTCAAGAGATATTTGCACGGGCTCTGTATGCACTACACAGATCTAACTCATAAGTGCAAGATATTATGATAACTTCCCCTCTCTCCGCTACACTACACAATTGCTCCATAATCTCTCCCTGAAAGTATGTCATATGGACGATACATTTGGACCACGGTACGTCTCATACATGTGTTCACAGTGCACTGCTCCTATAGGGGACTCCCTCAACGGAGTACTGTCTCTATAGGGGCCACAACATTTGAGCACAGTCCCGTTTAACACAATGATAATATTTCTTCCTAGAATTTTCTCCCCACAAGAGCACATCATCAGAAGTGGCAAATTTTGCTCCTTCCCGAGATACTCTGCCAGAGAAAGCCTACTGTACCTATATGCATGTATTCTATGGAGATACACGTGTAGTATACGTCTGTCCGTACCTAAGGGAACATTAGGAAAGTATCGAAAGCAAAGTGTTGGTAACATTAGTTCCAGACGGAGAGGAGAGGAGAGAGAGAGAAAGCGACAGAAAGAGAGAGATTTGTATATGTATATCTATCTTCATGTGTACATAAAATGAGTAGGAAAGAGGGAAAGAGAAAGAGTGGGTAAAGCGGAAGAAGAAAGATGAGACTGAAAAAGAGATGTGTGGAAGATCCGCCCTGGGTGACGATTCGTGTAAACAGGGGAAAATCGTCTCTGCGGGTGTAGAAAAAAGGCGGCTTAAAAAGATTCTGCGAGGATCGTGTCGAAATGGAATAATTTTTCAATGTTTCTCAGGATTAATGGCAGTTCATCAAATCCATCCTTTCGTCCTCTTCTTTTCTTCTCAATAGACAGAGATAGAGAGAGTTCCGTCAGAACTTAACCACCATGGAGGCATAAGCCTGATGGCCGGGGAAGAAAACCAAGATGAAAAGAAGAAAGGAAGCACAATTTATTCAAACGGCTTCATATTCGATTATGCCCCAGCGTCCTATTCTCAAGGCCCTTGTCCTTCACACAATGCCAACAACCTATCAATTGGAATAGTTCCTCCTTGAAGCACACCTTCATTTAGCCCAATCACCATTATTATTATTATTATTATTATCATCTTCCATATCAGTAGGAGTAACATCAGAGGAGCAGCGCATCTAATCTCATCAACATTCTCCCCCCACATATGTCAGACACACACTACACTCACTACCCAGACTCTTCCCAAAGCTTGGGACTCAATCTGTAGATACTCTGGAATTCATTCTTGCCGAAGGACTGTACATTTCTCAGTTTTAAGCACTTACACCTTATCCATACTCCTGACCGTTAAAAATTCTTCAATCAATTTCAACTTAATGACTAGATACTACAACCTCGCAAATCCAGATATACCGATTAAAGTAATTGCATTTGATCCACTTGGTAAACATAAGTATATCAGCAGCATATTCTACATGTGTTGGAGTTGTAAGGTCTGGCAAGGCCAATAGATTTGCCATCAATAACCAATTACCTCCTGTTGTAAAAATTGCTAATACTTGTATAACTATAAAAGAAAAACAATTTTATAAGTTATTGCCATGTGAAACTGTCTCACATTTTATATTACCATTTTTATGGGGGAGTTGGGAAAAAAATAAAGTTTTTAATATAAAATCCCTACAAGTATTTTGTGGAAGATGCCCTCTGGAATGTTATATTAGGGTGGACAAGATGTGATTTTAGAGATGAATTTATTTAAATGGGAGGTAATATATCGCTATTGTGTATTTTAGTAATATCTCCACCGTGAAATATTCTCAATTGTGGGCATTCCCATATGAAAGCAGAAGGGTCTACAGAGACAGTCAGATACTATCGATCATGTGGAAAGAATGTGGGCCCGCTCATTGTAACAATGTCCCCTTGGACGGAGAGTCGGTAGGAAAATCCACAAGAGAAAAACCTTCACTCTCGCCCGGCTCTGTCTTCAGAGTCTGCTATGGAAGTGGGCTGACAAAGGACTAGAATTGAGAAATTCATAACTCTCTCATTTGATAAAAGGTGGTCGACATGGTGATTCATCTCTTTCAGCATCTCCGCCATTCAAATGACACCACACACATACACACATAGAGACACATCCCCAATCCCCACTTGACACTACTCGGTACTTGTACACATACACCATCATTATCACAATGACATTTTTATCCCAGAAAATTAAAACACAATTAAAGAACCATAGGAGCAAACAAAACCATCCGTCAAGTAATTTTTTCCCAAGCGGGAGAGTATTTATCATTGTCAAGTATTTGATATCACTACATTTACCTTCACCTCCAGTGACCCTCAAAGTACGACGAAAATAACTCTGAAATTAGTTGCCATAAGCTCATGCAAACACTGAGCTGTCGGTTGATTTTTTTTTCTCTCTCTCTTACTCTCTCTCTCTCTCTCTCGGGTTCTCTAAAAGTACCTCTTCAAAATAATTACACTCTGACACTATATTCTGTCATAGTCCTAAGGAATCTCTTCAGAAGTAAACCGAAATTCATGGGAAAGAGCGAAAGCGAACATTTAAAGAGCGAAAGCGTACATTTCATCAGAAGATTTAAGTACTAAGCCTACCATTTTATTTTCGCTACTTGAATGTCATGGAAGAAGAGGAGTCAGTATGAGAGAGAAAACTTGTTGACAATTCCCTAGTAACATTGTTGACAATCATTAATTTCGTTCCTCTCATACATTTTTTGTCCTGGGCCCAACCCCATGCACACATAAGGACCTTCTCCAATATCAGGAATGTAGCTCCAGTGAATCTAAGCATAGTGTCTGTATGATTTACAACCAAGGGCCGCATTTCGTTTGTAACACGTCGTCATGCTACAAGGCTCACACATATTCATCCCATTTAAGATTACAATGACAAACATGAGGAGATCAAAGTATCAAGTAGGGAACTTATCCTTCCAATAGTAAACATTAGATTATCCTTGCAAACTTGCACATTTTTTTCCCCTACCCTTGCTCCACTAAACTCCTTCTATTTACTTTCTCTTTATACTCCACATGGATAAACACAGGCGGAGGAGCCAACAAATTCATGTGCACATTCATACAACAACTGTATCCATCTTCCTCTGTGTCACTGTAAGTATCACAGCTACGTTCATTTTTTTTCTCCTGGTATTACTCAAAATCCCATCCTATAAAATTTCAAGGAAGCATTCACTTTACAGTAAACACCCTCAAAATTTCCTTCCATGTGGAGTACTTACATGTTGCATAATCTATAGATCTGTAGTCTGTAAATGTTGACCGGTGTACACTGTACGGACATAAAATCAAATGGGTAGCATAAACCGCTGCTTCAAAAACACAGGTTTACAATTCTGAAATTATTATAAAAAAAAAGGAAAAGTTGAGAATTTAAAATATGTAGGTAGACATTCTAAAGGGACGGGAAATTTCGGGAAGTTTTTTTGTATGAGAATTTATTTATTTTTTGCACGTCTCAGTTTTTATGTACATAGAGATGACTGGGTGCTTATTTTTTCCTCCGAGATTGTTGTATTGGTTTAACTAAAGTAATTGACATAAAAAATACCATCCACCACGGACAGACTCAGCCTCCACTATTAAATTCGATTAGAAGACATACAGGCACGTAACAATAAATGAAATTATTCCGCATTCCAAATCAACAGACTGTTTAACGAGGAATTGAATTACGGAGGTGGAAAAAATAAAAGAAGAGCCCTCAATGGAATAACTCATTCATGCCCTGAACGAATTGCGGACTCAAAGGATTGTCCCAAAAGAACAAAAGAAGGCATACTTCACACCGCACGCTCACTCACACTGTACACATGTTGGACCTAATGATGTTTAATTGTAACCCCTATCAGTACGCCGGCTTTCGTTATTAACAACTGTTGAGGAGAGCGGAGCAGCTGATATGTTGGGAATGGAATCTCAGAAATTTCTACGCACTTTAGCCCAGCATTTCCACACTCCCTGCCCTTCTTCCATATGACTCCATTGGATTGTGGACAGAGCCCACACCATCGCCAAGTATTTTACGCCAGGGTATTTAATATTCCCTTTCCGCATGTCATTTAATTAGCACGAAAGAATGTCTTCACAAAAGCCAACTCGGTTGATTAAATTTTTAAACCAACCAGCCAACTCTATCAGACTCATGATCACTTTGCTTGTGTCGTCCTACGATCTCCACTAATTCGTTGACTCATGCAATAATTTTTATATATTGCCCAACATTCCCAGTATTTGATGCCCTATCACGTAGGATACTCACTCACACATACATATCTATATCTATCCTTACAAAACCCCTGATGGAGCACAGATTCGACCGAGTTAGTTAAAAACAGATAAATCTCACCCATACGTAGATATATGCACATATACGTGGATACACTTATGATGACATGTACTTGAGCCACCTTGAGAGTATCTGTATACATATGTATCTATGTACATCTGCATTTACGTACTACATAGATACTTAAGCCCTGATTACGCACAGACACTATAAATGCAGACAGAGAGGAAAGCTGAAGAGCTTGAGCATATGGGGAAAAAATCCATCATTCGCAAGCGGCAGGTGCAGTTTGAGTTTGTAACATGCCTTGTTTATCATCCAAAGTAAATTGTAAATCTAAATCGGATGTTATGTATACCATTAAGAGACAGGCAAGATTCAATTGACTACATGGCTACAATTGCTTCCCCTGATTGATGATTGATTGATTTCGTAGAGCGTGCTGAGAGTGGAATCATTACTCGACACAAAGTTCACGGAGCACAAACAATAGGCAATGATCCCCAAGAGGAAACAGCCGTCAGGAGGTAACAGTGAGATAGAGAGAGAGAGCGAGAGAGAGAGAGAGAGAGAGAGAGACCAAAAAACTGGAACAACTTGCTCAACGGAAAATCACACTCAAGTCTTACAATCCACTGTCATGGCGAGGACGGGACTGGTAACAACAAAGTGAGTGCGACTCCAATCAGAGTTAGTACACTTATTACAGCCACTATGTAAATAGTCCCCCAACCTTCCTATACTATGTAAATGTACAGCTCTCCGGAATCAAAAAAAAAGTAGCTTTGCATAAGTTAGCTTGCCACTGTCAAGCCGTCCTGAACTTAAACCTTCAACAAGTTCCAGACGGACTGCTCTAAGAAAATTACATCCGCTATTTAATTAATTCTCATGGAATAGTACGTACTATAGTGCTTTGTATTTACCCTCCGCTATGTCTTAGAGCATAGAGCATCCTCCTTGAAGACCAACTAAAAGTCTACACGTCCCCATGTATAAGTAAGTCTGTGGATCTGGTTATCAGTGCTCACCGGGAAAAGGCACTAGAACCAGAAATACAGTGGAACGACAGGGAGGAGAAATAATACCTTCAATTCATTTCCTCTGATCAAACTTGTTCAATGGCAGTGCAAAGGAAACTTATCAGAATTGGATGAATAAAGAAGGTGTGAGAATCTCCTCTCTTGCTTGTATTTCATTAAGTTTAAAACAAGATTGCTCATGATGAAAGCCGGAGAGCCAAAGAGAGAGAGAGAGAGAGAGAGAGGGAGGGAGAGAGAGGGAGGGAGAGAGAGGGAGGGAGAGAGAGGGAGAGAGAGAGCGAGAGAGATGTTATGAGAGAAATCACACGTAAAGCGTTTCTATGGATATCCTCGAATTCAGGGGGAAATCGAATTGACTTGCATTATTAATGGAAATACATGTGTAGCGCCTGCGGGAGGAATGTTACTTATTAAAATGAAAAAGATCGAGGAAGTGGAAAGAGAAGATTTTCTACTTTGCACGAATAATTAAAGTGCCAGTGGTTATTAATATAGCCCATGTGCATATAGACATGTAGACTGTCTCAACCTCCATTTAAAGGAACGTACGTGTAGGGATCTCCCTAGTCCCTACACATGCCCACATATGCACTTCCCATCTCCAGCCAGCCTGGAAATGTACAACAAGATGAACCAGATCTTGAGATTTTAGCTATACTTGAGTCCCACAGTTACATGCCTTCCAAAGAGAGACGGAGGGAGTGAAGAGAGTCAGTCGCGAGGGCAGACGAGCCAAGTGAACAGAATCCGAGAGCCTAGTTAGGCATACATTAAAATTTAAGTTGTTCTTTCAGTGTGAAGAGAAGGGGAAGAAGACGATGATGATAAGGACTATGAATGGAGCAGATCTATAAACATAACGCTCCCTTATATGTCCACACATACAACAGATAGGGACATGCCGGCTCACATACAGTCATCCCAATATTCAATTCAAATATGCATTTCCACATTTCTGCACCACACACACCAGCCATGTGTACCCAGCAGACGCTCAAGATTTCCAGATTAGACTCTAAAGCTGAATACGTCATTGTTAATTTACGAGTCGATGGGAAATGAAATGGATGGGAAGAGGTGATGAAGCTTGGCCTTTCAATGAGTAACACTAACTTGGTTGGGTATGGATACACATTAAATACATGTCCAAGCCCACCATTTAGTTCGTTGAGGTCACTCTGGGAAATTTAACGATGTATCAAGTCAACTCTCGCCTACATATCTATATAAGTAAACTCATACTAAATGTAACTCTCCAACCTCAGTAACAAATGTCAGGACACATCATCGAATGACACCATTGACCAATTCTCACCCAGCGGATATCTTCCCAATCGTTTTTGTCAGGACCACTCACACACACTCACACACACACACACACTTTTCCAACACCTTCAGCACTTAGAGTGTCAATGGTACTCACCCGCTTGAATTTTTTATATGAACTTTTTATCAGTTTTGGAAATTAATCCAGCTATGTATAAAATTCAAAAGGAAAAAAAGTTGACGCGTCATGATCAAAGGATTGAAGCATCCTATTACTGGAACAGTAAATAATATACACAATAATAATTCCCCCCCAAAAAAAGCCGAGTTTGCACACACTGAAGGCTGGAGCCAGCAAATTGTGGGCCTCGACTACACACAACCATTACGGTACCCAAGCTCATTCCTTCCTCCATCCAAGATGTTATCAGTGGACATATTTCTCCCAGTTTTATGTTGATGTGTCATAGTGGGACAGAGTCATGTCGAACAGTATTAGATTGGGAAACAGTCTCGCACTCATTCAGTCACATTACTGAAGTTTTGCACTAGAAAATAGTAAGGCTAGCTTACATAAGTAGTAGAACGATTACATAAGTGTCTGTATCGGTATCTATGTATGTATATAAGACATATCAGTACTATAGTAATGATACAGTAACTGCTAACATATAGACATAGATATAGTTAGTACACAGTCGGCAAATCAGTTACAGAGTCTCCGGGACTGTCGAGGAAAATGGTAGTAGTTGCAGTAGTAGCAAAAAGGAAAATCTCATGGAGGAAAAAGTACATCAAATGGGCTTGATCGGTTGCATGTACGATGATAGTACAAGTGAAATGTTTCACCGATATAAACCCTGATGCCTGAATGAGATTCGGCTTTCCTGAGTCTCAGTTACAAGTATCCCTATCTATTTACATGTTCAATACATACATATCTATATATATATATGAGTCGGCTCACGCAACTTTCTGCATGTGGTACGTACAGGAAGGGTGTACATATGACTTATATTATGTACATACATACATAGGGAAGTGTGTGTACATGTGAGAGAAAAGGGCAGCAATAAAGGTTAGCAATAAATGCGGACTTGAGGACATAAAATGGAAGGGACATGGAGACAGATAGATAATTTGAGGGAATCTCATATGCACATTGAGCACATCAAAAGATAGGACAGGAAATAACGGAGAAGGATGAAATCAATAGATTTTTAGGGCAGCAATAATTTCATGTTCCATGAGCAGGTTATTGCGACGATCTTTGTGGCAACTGCCAAGACATTTGCCCCTTTCTCTCTCTCTCTCTCTCTCTCCCCATTCATTTATCTCATTGCACTCAGGGAGCGTTGCATTAACACAACGGCCTGAACACATTGATATATCTATGTATGTACATACAGTGAACCACAACTTTTCTGCACACGCAACTACAAACCGAGAATCTCCCCATACTCAAGTAATACTATCACCCCGTGACATTCGTACGTACGGTGCAAGTCTCATCCACACAACATATAGGATGTGGAAATGCAGACCCACACCCACCAAGGTCCACATAAAAATCCCTTCAAAACCAATTTCATATTTCCCCACTTCCACTTTAATGCTATTATTGTCCTTGCACTCCCTCCGTACAAAATACATTGGAACGTTTTCCGAGCTGAAGCAGCTCAAATATCTGTCGCATTAGTGGTTTCAAAACTGACGTTTAAATTTTTATATTTTCTCTGATACGGGTTCTTCCCCTCAAAATTTGACATCGTCACTCAACTCCAACTGAGCATCCCTACTGAAAAGTCATTACATGCCTTGAACTCCTGAACCCTCAAATAATATATTCATCTCAGTTTTTTCCTTTGAAAACAGTATCCACTTACCACACAGTAACTGTGTTTATCACACGGCCTGAACACTGACTAAACAAAATCATCTTGTAAAATAATTTTCTCTGTACAAATAAGTTTTAGGATATATTCCTATTCACCAAAATCTTAACTTGTCTTCTGTCAGGAGTATCCTACTACCTTTATGTATTAGCTTTTTTTAAAACAAAATTGCAATAGGAGAACCTCACAGAGAAAGGGTACTGTGTCTGCCTTAGTAGTATAGTGTATAGGGCTGATGTAAATGTCAGAATAAAAGATTATGTATTTTTGACCTGAAGGGGGACACTCTTACCAAAAGCTCTTTTGACTTGCCTGAAATCAAAACAATTTGGAGACAAACAAGCTCCATAAAAATTATGAAATGGAATCATTACATAAACACCCAACATAAAAGACGAAATGAAAGAAAGGGAGGAAAGTGAGGTGAAGGAAATTCTTCCAAGCCTGTGAAACCTTTCAAGTCAAATGACTCCAAAGTGAGTTCCTCACCGGAGAAGGAAAGAAAGAGAGAATGTAGTTAATAATAATTGTAATCAGGGAGAAATCTCACAAGGTTTCCTCCGGATCCACGTTCCTGGATAAAATAATAAAAAGAAAGCGTTCCTCTGTAGAAAAATTTTCCCTAACATCATCAGCTAGTGAAAGAGTTTTTGAGGAATGAAAATTAGAAGGGAAAATGTCTTGAACAAGCGGTGATGGTGCCGGAACAAAGTTAAAGAGGAAGGGGGTTGTTTCTTTTGAGTAAATAATTTTCTGTGACTTTTAAGAAGCTCCCATACTTCCGCCTTAGGTTTCAACCACAAACTGAGTAAGGATATGCGTGTGTGTGTGTGTGTGTGTGTGTGTATGTGTCGGTGTTCGCACATACAGCATCTATATGTATAAATGTGTACACAAATCCCATATGTAAAATGTATATAGACAGGGAGACAGAATGAGAAAGCTAGAAGAAGGGACGGGAAATCATTCGGATGCCATAAAAAGTTTCCAGGCTGAAACAGAGTTGGACACAATATATCATGTTGGAACCGACAGTTTTATGGTGAGGAAATATTAACTGGGAATTAGTCTCGGTGTCCCTGCACTACACCTATCGAGATAACCTCCTACACACAGACACACACACACACTCACACACACTCACTCACACACACATACAATCCCTCCAAAGATCACTTGTATGAAACTATCCCCCTCATATGCACAACTTGAGAGTACCACAAAGAGTACCAAGTCAAGTCACCCTCTCCAACAACAGTACCTCCTCACATACCAGATTCAGTTAAGTGCGCGACAAAGCCTCTGTCTACCAAACTAACACCCTTTATGATGATCAAGCAAGTATTACCACCAACTTATATTCCAAGAGTGTGTAAAAGTCGGACTTTTCCTTTCCAATTGTACCACACACCAGGATCATACATCAAGACCAAAGTCAATGCTAACAATTACAGGGGACGGAGAGAGGGAAAAAAAATAATACCCAAAAACACACTACCATATGAAAATGTGAGCGGCTACAGTTGTTGAGCCTTTTTTTTCTAACCCACTACTACGATTCCAATATACTTCCACCTTACAAGAATTAACTGGTCGAAATACATTACACTTGTCGACGGCGAGGCACAGGTTAGTCCAAGCTCCAGCTGGAGCCCACGTTCTCAAGGGACAGTGTGAGGAGTTCACTTTGGTAGAGAACTGGACAAGGCATCAATTCCTCATTAAAGTATACGAGATAAATCACTGTCATCTCCTCCCGTCATCATCTACCTCCCCAATCACCTCTTCAACAAATCTTCCACTTTGTCCTGCCTTCATTCCACACTACTTTTGTTAACTCCTGGATCTCACGAAACAATCCGTGTCACTCTCACTAATAACAACTACCAATAGTAGCCTCATTTTTTCATCCCACCACCACTCCATGGAACGAGAGCTTCTGGAGACAAGGGCCTTCCACATAACTTCCTTTTGGGCACATGCGCTCCTACAGGAGTTTACTTCCGACAAATTTTTACTATAATAACTACAAGTTATCCTTATATTCTATTAATAGCTTCATATTTCCAGCCCATAGTAGTGTGAAAAAACTTGGACAGGGAGCAGGGACTCGACGCCATCTAGACTAAAAAACAGCTGGGAATCTGAATTGGCGCAGTGTTTGCGCTATACTTATATTTCCCACAATAAGAAAGTACCCTACCGATTAGGACAAGGCTCACTGGCAATTTATATGGTAAACTGCACTGTCAATTTGGTAGATACCTCTCCACATTTGGTATGATTTGTGTGATGACGTCTTGGAGAGGAGCTATTTTTAGTAGAATTATGAAACAGAATCGACATTTTCGTTATTATTAGCAATGACATAAAAATTCACATTTGAGACTAATGTCGACAGGATCATTTGTATGTAGAAGCTCTTTAGTTTTATTTTTGAGTCAATTCAGTTCGAATTGAAAAGGATGTTGCGGAGCCCTTGGAACCAATGAGAAAATCCAGAGGGTTATTGATTTGGAATAAAGTTTGAATGCTAGTTGGAGTACTGAAAGGAATTGTGATGAAGGAAATTGCATAAGAATTTTTTTCCTGGAGGTACTTTCCTCCCTCTCTTGGAGAGAGGAGAGCAAGTACACGTGTGAAAGTACTGCTAATGTTGATAAACATGTATCGAGTCATGAAATAAAATTTCATGGATACTGCTATCTGTACTAGGTAGGTACTAACTGGTGAGTATTATGGAAACAAGTCTCCTCTGACACAACTTTCGGGAGATTTTCCTCTTTAGGTGTAACTGTAGTGGCTGGATGCTACAACAGTCCTTGGCTCCCTACCATGCGGGTAGAGAAATGGGAGATTCAAGCGGAAGCGTATAATACTTGGGAGAGACACATCTACAGTGTAGTCCCTCTTGTAGATCATCCCTACAAAGAGAAAAAAATTCAATGTAAACCAGGGATGCTCTTCTCAGGAGGCAAATTAAATCAGGGATGAACGGGAACGTGTCCCAATATTTGTGTCCCCACAGTGGGAATACAGGGACAAGGGGGTCCCAGATAGTAAGACTAGACTGTAGGCATGAGGCTCCTATACCAGCGAACATAGGTAGGTATGTACATGTACTATTTGAACAAGGACAAAGACCCATATGTATCTACATATATTGTGGAGTGTGGAGTAAGAAAATCCACGGAGCCAGGGAAAGGGAAAAGAGTGAGTGGGAAATGTGTGTAGTGTATAGCTCAAGGTGGGCATAAAGTGTGAGAAATTAGAGAGAAAGGACATATTCGAGGAAGAGCATCAAAATTCACGGCACACTCGCATGAATTTCATAATAGTCATCCTGGATTGGGAAGGAAAGGTCTTATGGAAATAATTTTCCTTACTGCTGTGTAAATGGGATTTTATTGTTTTAATATTTGTATTTTGCAGGCATCTAATGACAAAATGTGTCTACTTAAGGAGTGAGAAGGCAAGGTGTATGAATAATAATATTATTGTTTTCTGCCACACAGTCCCTGCCATCTGAATCCAGCAGGGATGATGAGAGGGAGAGAAGGAGCGAGAGTGGCAGCAGTTAATTTTCATGACAGGTTCGATCCACCCTGTGCGTGCAGCTGGATGATACGATAGCAGTTAGATTCAAGTGAGTGTCTTTGATGATGATGAAACTTGGAGTGGTCTCAGTCCCACTGGAACAAAACAATCATCATCCATGCATCTTGTTCACAGCCTTGATCTTGTTACTCCGTCTTTTCCCAACTACACACTCCCGTACACCCTTCTCTTACATTATATCTCCCCTCTTTTTTTCCCCTATTTCATTTCAATCCAACAGCCGTCCAACTCTCAAAATTTAATCCAATTCGTTTTACTCCCTCTCCGTCTTTTAAGAAAACCTAACAAATTCTTAACGCCCAAAATTAAACAACTTTTTTTTTTAAATCTTAACAAATCTCCTCATCACATCTCAATTTCAAATCTTATCGACACTTTCAAGTCAACCGACCAACCTCCCTTAACACCATATAACTTACATCCATTATTTTTACCCATTCATTTAGTAGGTCCAAGCACTCATATATTTAAATTAACAATGGGTTATGGGTCATTTATGCATAAAGGTAGGCATTGGATAAATATATCTATCTAACTTTGATGTAGCAAAGGCATGTAAATATAAAAGCTTTATTGTCACATCAACAATGAGACTACAGGGATATTTTTGAATACTTTAATTTTCGATAATAATTTTGCAAATATAATCAAATTACATATGTTTTTACAATTTGCTCTAACTTTGCACCCTAAGGAGAGCCACCTTGAAAATTCTTATGGAACTTTACCACAGCACCGACTTCCCTGCCCACTGTAGTAAAGTAATACGTTATTTATATTGTAAATATGCATGGAATAGGAAGGAAAGACTAATTTGTGAAACTTAACCGACTACTATTAGTTTGACATTTCTAATTATGGCGTGCCGAAAATGTTATAAACAGCATCCATCACTATAATTTGTTCATTTGAAAGCATCCAGGACAGAAGTAGCCACAGTTGACTGGTGTCTACTAATCTTCCCCACGTACACACCTACATATGTATGTGTGAAGGACGTCAATGGATTCCGAAACAGCGGCACTTATTCAGAACCAAGTGATCAATTATCGAAAGGAAATTAACAGGCCATTCCTGAGTAATCATCTTTTGGGAAACGTACAGGTATACGTGAGTCCAGCTTGTAATTCAATGGGATTTTCGGCACGTGCAGATGATCCAGCTTACAATATCGCATACATGTTCAACCTCCTCTCGTCACACTGACAGTCACTTGAGCCACACTCAAAGGCAAGAGTCTGTCTCTCGCAAAATCACGGAAAGGATTACATGCATGTAAAATTAGAAATGACGACATCAAGTGGCGACAGAGATATTTCAGAACTGTCAAAACACAGAAACTGCTATTATTTTGCCAAGTTAAAGACTTGAAATCCAGGGAAGCTTCCTTCCATGGTCTACAGTCTACAGAAACTGTGAAGATCCCCATCCCCTCTTAAAAGTATCCACGTTTGTAAATGTGTATGATTGGAAAATAAGTGAAATGCTACATATACAGAATGGTAGTCGTTAATGCAATGTTATTTAATGTGCATACTAAACTTTTAGCATCTCGATATTGCTCCAGCGATAATATTGCCATCGTGTTTTAGTACTATTCATGTCCTGCATAATGTTTCAGCTCGGGATAAGTGGCAGTCCTCAATGTTGTAATGTGAGTGTACATAAAAATGGGTATAAAAAAAGTGACTACGTACTCAGAGCGGATATGTATAAATACGTGGGGCTGTGGGAAAAAAACAGCAATGTTAAAATATAAAAAAAAAAGAAGGAAGAATATATTCATCCGGACAACGACCTGTTCGAATAGCTCGGATTTCTCTATCCATTTACCTCCGAAGGCCCGAAAGAGAAAGCCCTTGCCGGGGTCCTATAGTAGTCCGGAGATGCGGAACATATTCATTGGGTTAGTGAGCGTTCCGGTGGATTTTGAATAAACTGTCAAGCGAGGGAATAGAATAGGAAAGTAGGAGCGGATGGTACAGATCGCTCCAATGGGATGCTCCTGCACTTGTACCATGCAGTATGCAAATACCATTAGATTGATATCTGTATACAGATCCTTGTTTCAGAGTCAAAGAGCGGTGGGGAATTTGTTACTCATAAAACATTTTCACTTGGACGGTACATACCCCAAAAACTGGAGAGTAACTGGAAGCTACTGTACAGTAAATGCTCCAGGAAGGAAGAGGGGAGAGGGAGTGAGAGGCAAATGTCTGATTGGCCAACGACTGAGTTGATGATCCGATTCCATTGGAACAAGTTAAAAGATGAAAAGTCGGGCTTTATTCCGTTTTCGGCTTCGTTTGTTACCAGGTACACTTGCAGGAGAGAGAAGAGAAAAGAGAGATTCAAGTGGGGCATTTTGTCCAAGTGAAGTGGAGTGGAGCATCCCTCCAGAGACCAACTTTTCAATCAAGATCTCTCTTAACAAATGCTAAGGCTGAATTTTACCTTCCTATAATTTATGAAGACCAGGAGAGAGAGAGAGAGAGAGAGAGAGAGAGAGAGAGTGAAAGAGCGAACGGAATCGTATACTATAGATAATAGTACAAAAGTATCTCCTAAGTCTCTCGTATATCTCTCAAGGACCGAGTCATCTTACTTCCGATTCTTCTAGAAAGCAAAAGGTTTTAGTCAACTACTTCCAACGCTCCCTACTCCATTTCCAGACACTCACAACCCACCATTCAAGGCTAGAGTCATCAGACTCTTTCTTAACTCTTTCATCTGTTCCTTGCTAATCTTTACTATTCCATGTTAAAATCCCCTCTCAGCATCCATCAAGGCTCGTCATCAAGACTATAAAATTTCATCAGCCTCACCAGAGCCTGCTTCTTGGGGACAGTCATGAGTCTAGCACATCCAACATCTCTAAACTCCAGGGGTCTCCAGCTAACTCATTATGGATTCTTACCTACATCATATGCTACATAACCTATTATATACATACATAGACATGTGCTCCGGCCTCTAATGTACTGTCAGTAACGGACATAGATACACAACAAATGAGCCCATGGAAGTATATATCTGTACACATTCAAATATATAGTTACATATCTACAGTATACACATGACTGGAAATGTCTTCTGCCTCTTCCTGACAAAATCCGATTGAACCTACATGGATCTTTTCTCTGCTCTCCTCTTCATCATAAAAATATTTCCAATTCCCATAGTCTCAAACGTAGTTAGTCCTATTATTCTACGTAAGTAAGTAAGTAGCTAAGAAGAGATGGTTAAAGAGAACCTAAGGACTCTGTCAGGCAGGCCTTCGTAGTACATAGATATAGATACATGTATATACATGTATATACATGTATATATGTAATATTCCAAATATGCTAGCGTCAGTATATTTTTCATATTTTCTCACTTCCTCCCCAACAGCCCCTGCCTTACCATTTGATCAAATGTTTGGAGTAAAATTATGTGTATGGCAGAGTATAGTGTATGTAAAATAATATAGGCAGGATACATAATCTTATAATATATACATATATATATCTATACTTATGTAATGAGAACACATAAAACCATTCCTTCGTAGTGTGATTAGTTGAAGGAAGTAGCCAATTCGTTCCCAGAAAATTACAAAGTATCTCCAGAGGAAAACAAACTACCTCATTACGTGAGTACATACAGCAATAGGAATGGTAACGAATGCTCTGGAACCTACGCCCACTCTATCATCAACTGACATATTGGTCCTTCGAGGCGGACTCTTAAATTGAATAATGCTTTGATTGAAAGGGAATTACGGGATTTTTCCCACGCGTATCTAAATTGACATCTTCGTATTCGAAAATAATTTAGTCCTTCGACCCGGATGGCTTTATAATTCTCGAGATTCCTTCATTTAGGAAAAATTTGAACTTATACGTACATTTTATCCTTTCGTATCCCCTACATTTATTTTTATAGCACAATACATATACACACTTCATAGCTATAACTACATGCATGTAGTAGACCGTTCCATTTAACTACGCGAATATGTAAAAGGAGGACCTTCGCACAAGTGCATTGGACTTTGAACTTCTTGAAATGAAATGTCTGACGTCGAAGGATATGAGAAATTCCCCTATAAGAATGAACGGGACTATGTGCAAGTCGAAAATAGAAATTCTAGGAATTGTTGTAAAAAATATGTGCACTGTAGTAGAATTAATTGGAAGGGTTCAGGGAAGGAACTGTGCGGGAGAAACAAGTAAAGTATAATCTAAATGATTGGATTAATACGGAAAGCTCAGAACATTTGGTAAAAATTGTTCAATCTTGCCAATGACTGCCGAGATGGTCACTGAAGTAACGCCTAATCTGGACGCAAATGACTCCACAGGGACCATTTTATAACTTGACCTCAACTCTACCAAATTTCCTGTATTTACTTGGCCTACACCGTCCTTTCCTGCTCTTCCTTACGCTATCAATTCTCCTAGCCCGTATTATTTCCTTGGAAGACTCTCTCTCTCTCTCTCTTCTGTCCTACTAAAGGACCACTACGTAACAGTATACGGACAGAAGCCGCCTGATATTACTTTCAGATATCTCTCCATCCAAAACTCTTCCAATACAGTTACATAAGCATACGCCCTAGTTCCTTCCTCCACTTATGCATCCCAACTTCAATAACGCTATCTCTGTAGACACTCACACATATGTACGTGTGAATGTATGTGCATACTCGTTCGTACATATAGGCTTGCTTCTACAAAATCGGCAAGGAGGAAAAAACCTCGGGTTGTGTAAATGCCAGGCGAGCAATTCTATAGAACAATCTATTAAGATGTAACAGCCCAGTTTAGTTTGGCGTGTTCGTTTATGGTATTTCAGTAGGTTGAGTTCCGACGGCTGACTCAAGAAAAACTGGCATTCTTACTATGATTGTTCCTCACTCTCTCGCTCTCTCTCTCTCTCTCTTCTTTCGCTGCATCTCTCAAGTACATGTGTGAGTCGTGGAGAGCAAAAAGGCAACAAATATAAGTAAGTTGAGCTCTTAGCGCTACTCTTTCACAATGTTTCTCCAGGAGTAGCACTTTTAGTTGTGTATTTTTCCTCGGCCTTTCTTGTCCGTCCCATTCCAGCAGATCAAGTTGGCCAAAAAAGTCTTGAAAACTTATTCTACTTTTTTTCCACGAACTCCTCTTACTCCTTCCTTCAATGTTTACTTTAGACTTTAGTTTTGCCATGAAAAGTCCTTGGAGGAGTCGCTCCCTCCTCGCAATCTATCGGTCTCCAGAATAACTATAATTATACGTAGATAGAGTCAGTGTTACACAATGTATATACATATGACTTCAAAGTATTCAGCTCAACAGCAGCATTTGTGAAATTAGAACAAGCCTTCTCTGTCCTTCCAGTACACATTGTACTCTACAACTATTGTATCCCATACGGTACTCTGCAATTATCCCGTATGGTACTTAATGTGATTACGTATGTATGTATGTGATCAGGGCTCACGAAGCATTCCCCTTCCCCACACTTAAGCCCTACATACGAATCGTTTGATTCCTTAATTTTCAATCAAGTTTACATCCGAAATTTTCTAAGATAAGCCCATAAGAAGTTCCACAACGAGTGTCAAAAGATATTCTGGGAAAAAATTGAAAAATGGTATTTTTGAAATACTCCGATTTTGCTTGACGCTTTAATCACTGTGACCTCTAATGATTGACCCAGATTAATTTAACAAATTTTTAGAAAATCTGGGAAACAATGTGTTTAAAAATGGGGGAATCAGTTTGCTATTATTTTTTATTATCTACAGAGTTTAGGCTTAGGTTTAGGCGTGGGGGGAGGGGAATGATCTGTGGCACCCTGGTACTACATGTTAAAAATGCTAGCACCATTAGGAACCTCCTTTCATGCGTACATAGTTAGCGGACGTAAGAAGTAATGGAAGTAGTAAGGATAGGAACAGTGATGGTAGTAGGGCCGGGAATGAACACCATGGAACCCTTGACAGCGCAATTATTGCCCTCATGCCTTGTAGTAAATACCCACGGAGGTGCGCAAAACTAAAAAAATAGATGCCTTATCCTGACAGTTAATGTGAAACGAGTAATTTTGGAGCTAAAACTACGGTCTTTACGCATCTTCAAGTATTATATTGTACCTCACCATTTCATTGAAAGGGAGAGACGAAGGTAGTTGAGCCTCTCTCGGAGGAACTAATAATGGAACATGGTGTACATTACAGAGGTACATTGATACAGAAGTACTCTCAAGCCCAGACATGTTCCACCGACGGAGTCCACATTGTTCATGCCGTTTCCTCTCGACTATTTGCTCAATATGAGCCCATTTCAATTTAAAAAAGGAGTTAATCTTGGTAGGAAATATCCCAAACAACTCACATTTAAAACCCCACTCCACCCAAACGTACTCTGTAGGCCTTTCAATCACAAATGAATTTGGGGTAGACTCATGTGTCTACCCATGCATTCAGACTTGTTTGAAAATGTCGAGAGGAATTAACATTCTTCCGTCATTGAGAGACCAAATGGATTACCCTCCATGTTACTCTTTAAGTGACTTTTACGCATAAATTCAAACTACAAATACTCGGCAAAACTACAGTCTGTACACTCTCCTACCATGAGGTGTTCCACTTGGTTTTACAAATTGAACTCGAAAGAGTTAGCTCGGAAATAATCACCAACTTCGTGGTACTTGTAGTTCAGATACATTTCGTGACGAAAAATCCCCTTGCAATAGGCAAATAAATCTTCAACCTGGGTAATTAATTCTCAACCAAGTGCTTCCACATTGAAAAATCCATTTCCTCCCAACTCCAGCCCATCTCAGACATTACTTTTTAACTAGCTCCCATTGGGTTCCCCAAGTGAATGACTTCAAGAAATATCAAAATTCTAACTAAATTCTACAACTCACTTCCGTACAACAGAACAACCACTGCCCCATTTCTACGGATTTATTGTTGTACAATTTAAGGGCTGACTACGACGACACATTTTTCCCAGGGCATCTATGGACAAGCAAGAGAAGTAATGATAATGTAATTCCCCCATTTTATAGTAAGATTTCTTGAAAACCCTTTGCAATTTAATTTAATGACATATGTACATCGGTCTGTTTTCTGAGTACAGTATAGTCCAACACCTGAGTAGAAGTCAAGAGTTTGGGATAAGTTAAATTCCTTCCTGTATCACAAGATTTGTCAAATATTCCCAGATGTATTGTTTTAAACACTTTCGAAAAAAACAAACTGATTTCACACTGAAACATGAAGCCACACTTTAAGTTTTTTATTTGAACGAGAGATCATTTTTAATTCTTCTAGTGATTTATTTTCGGACCCTCTATTTGCGTCACAAGTTTTATTATAAAGAAATAAATTGTGGGAAATTTTGCCAAAAGTTGACTCTAAAATGGTACACTGGGAAATGCTATTCTTCGTTTTTGTACATACTGGACTCAAGATTGAAAAAAAGTGTGTAAATCTTGTAAGGAAACGTCTGGTATTTTATATGATGTTCTGTATAGCTTCATAATCTGGTCCTACAGTTCTTCTAATATTGACACTGACTTGCGTACAGCTTCAAGGAGTATAGTCCCCTAAAAATAGGAGAACAAAATAGTGTTCATACAATCATTCATATAGAGTAACTAAAAATAATGAATTGAACTTCAAAGAGCTTCAAATTAAGAATAACGTCAAAACCGGTAGTCTCGAAACCCCGGGTAGTTAGGAGGTTGATAGACGAGATAAATACCAATAAGTGGCATTAAATAGGCTAGGGACTGTACTGAAAGTGGATACAAGAGGAGCAAAAAATATTTGAAAAACAACTTGAAGAAAAGCTAGTATTAGGTCTATGAACAGCAGTCGCCCCCCATGATCATTTTCTTGAGGTCGTACAAAAGGTTAAAGTAAACCACGCTCAGAAGACATTCATGACGACGCCCTAAAGGAGCACAAAGAGACAAGCTGGAAATTTTTGGACACCTCAGCATCATCGTGTCATTAATCAATTAAGGTTGCGAGAGAAGAGGAAACTGTGGAAAAGTTATCACAATAGATGAAAGCCTCAGAATAAGGCCCGTATTTACGGAATCACAAGGCCATAACGATGACCCATTCTTTCACGTGTGTCTACAAGGGAAATTCCATTTTGTTCCTAACCCATCCTTGTTTTTCCCTTCACGCGATTTCTTTTATCAATAAAAATTCATTTACTCCTCCACGCATTATGAGCATGAGCCATGTGCGGGAGCGACTAAAAGAGAGGGAGAGAAAAGAGTGGAGAGAGATGGAGACAAGATTGATTGATGAGAATTATCGAGGAAGTGGATATAAAAGAGACAAAAGGAAGAGGACGGCCTCTAACTTTCCAACTAACTATCCTTTTTCGTAGTCCTCGAAGATAAGCACGTCTCCTTCTCTCTCTCTCTCTCTCCCTCTCTCTCTCTCTCTCTCTCTCTCTCGCTCTTCTTGTTCACACAAACTCATCTTGTCTCCGACGATGGTAGTTATACTTGTACCATTATATTTAGCTCTCTTTCTCTCTAAACGTAACATACTGTAATGTTGATGAGACTTTCCCTCCACACAGTCAAACAACATGTGTACAGATAGGAGGGCAGGAGGCTTCTCCTGTACAGATGACACACAGGGCCCTAATGCCTCTGATCCGCAAAAAGACCAGGGAAGTTTTATCTGCAAAAAGAGGACATGTAGGATCACATAGAGAGATTTCGCAACTTGACTGCCAGAAATTTTAGAATCATACGGTGGACTTGGTCTGAGCCCAAAGATAAGGCAGGAGCAAGAGTATACGAAAAAAAGGCTTGAAAGGAAAAGCGTCCGAAACAAACCCAAAAACTTTGCTTGTTGTTGGCACTAGTTTTTTCTTCTCTCCTTTACTCCGCTCTGTGTGTGTGTGTGTCTCTCTCTCTCTCTCTCTGTGTATGTGTGGGAGCTGAAGGATGGAAAACACTAAGACCATGATAGCCTATCAAGTCCATAAAAAATAGCAATCAACTTTTGACAATTAACTTCTAATGCCACTTACGACCAAGGGCAATACTTTGACAGAGCTGATATTTTCCGTACAGTATGGTCAATTATATCCTGTTCAATTTTATCGGCTCTAACACGTTCCTCTAACGACAACCAACACTTCATAATGACAACGTGTCAATCCAGTCTGGATTTAAGAAATGTCTATCACCCGCCTCGTTTGGTGCAAGATACTTTCTTAATATTGATACCTTCCACAATATTGCTACCTTCCCAGCACGTGGTTCTGATATCCTCCCGAGAAGTCTTTAATGTATGATATCTCTTCTATGTATGTATCATAGTAGATGTTTTTATGAGTGCCTGCCTGGAACAGTAGAGCCAAGTACGCATCTCCCCCTAAACTATGGGAAGTATGTAATTATATATATTTACTGTTTGCAAAGTTAGTGCCAGTTGTGCCTATGGTGGAGTCAGGCAGAGTACAACCATGGTCCTCATACATATATGCCCTGGGAATTTCATGTGCAGACGTATGTATGTACAAATGTATCCACAAATATGTGAATGCGAGTTGGGACTTGGGACACTCCTGAACTTGCTTGTTGATCTTGTCGCCATTTTTACCCCACGGTATAAGTTAATGTGAGGTCGACAGATAATGAGGACGAGATAGAGAAATTTGATGTTCATTTCAAGGGCTCAAGTGTCTTGTCTTAGTAAACTTAAGACTATGAGCTGTAAGATGCGGTAATTTACTCAAGTGTGTAGAGATACAGCGACAGGAGGAGAAACAGAGATAAAGATAAAGAGAGCGAAGCTTCTCAAAAGAAGACATAAATAGTATTTTGGAAAAGAAAACTCTTAGCCATCCAACGCTGTGTGTGTAACAAGATATCGAAAATTTTTCACATCAAGTCAAAGTGAGTACATCTGCGGCCTTCCCGATCCTTTTTACACGTCCATGCTGTGCATGTGCCTTGTACACGAGTATCAATACCCTTGGTCATGCCAGTCAAGCTTTCTATTAGCCAGGACTCTTGCCTCTCTCTCTCTCTCTCTCTCAGTGTCTCTCGTCTCCTTAGTACAACAACCAGAGCAAAATATCCTCTCGACTTCATAGATACTCATACATGCCTACCTCTCCCAGATAACACTACCTCGGCAGATAGGTAAGTTCTCCTTTCTTCATGTGATCCTGTGATCCCACATCTATTCATCTCTAGATGCGATCCATCAATCTTTTAGTGTCCCCCTCCCAATCCATTAGCTTACAACAGAGGCCGATCATATGTGCTGGTGCGTTTTCTTTATCTCAGGATATCTCTCAAGTCTATACAGACACACATCTTCCACTACACTACTCATGTCCTCACACTTGTAGCCAAAGTATCACTTTCTTTGCACAGGCAATTAGAACATGCACTTTTCTATATCTATATTATCCCCAGTCATACTTGTCCAACATACAATGGGTGTCAGGTGCTAAGTAAATTCTAAACACTTGGAAAAAAAACTCCGGACTCTCATCTCTCTTTCTATCTCCGTGTCCCATGGCAGTGCACGGTTAAAAAATACACAAGAAATCTTGAATTTCTGACAATCCTTTCAGAGTCTTGGACAGACAAACAAGAGGGAATGATTCAGCGGTTTCCTATTTATTATTACTATCTCTTCCCTCCGCTCTCAGTCCCCAGAAATAAATATGCATGTGCGTACGACGTACCTGCCGTACCTAAGGGGATCAAATTGGAATGAAATTTTTCGGTCATCAAGTTCTTACACACGGGGACCTTATCTGGAAACTTTCTTCCGCTGTCAGACCTAATAATCGTTCCTACCAGTGGCATAGTAAATACGAAATCACACATATCTATAGATACATGTACATGCATATTTACAAATATTATGTAGCACTGCATTTGAGAACATGCGACCCCAAAAAAACCTACACAACACTAGTTCTTAAAATGGTACGTTACGTAAAAATTCCTCACAAGGGGGGAACTACACTCTAGCTAAATATAAGGAGTGCTAAAATACACTGGAAATATTTAGTACAGTCAGAATCCAAGCTCTTTATAAAAGCATTGCTGAGAAAAGAAGTGTAAAGAATGAAAGAGTTTGTCATCCAGACAATCATCTCGATCAGAAAAATGTCAGCGTTTTTCCAATCCACAGAAATAAGTCTGCCTCATATGTACATATCTGCATATCTCTAATAATTACATATCCTTACAGTAAGAAACTACGTCTACACACTAACAAGGGAAAATTGCTTCTTCCCTAAGAACTCCCTCACAGTTACAACAATTCCCATTGAGACTGAAAGGACTGTAAATTCTTGAGGAAAATGGATTACACTCCTCAAATCAATCTTCGTCTCTCGAAAATGATCGTTTCTCCTAGAACCAGCATAACCCTCAATGCCTAATTGGTGTGAAACTACAAGATTCTCACAACATCAAATCCAGTTCTTATCACAGATAAATTCCAGCATCATTTCCTCGCACATTCCTAAACCAACTCGTCAAAGTCATATATGCCAGTTGGTGCTTGATGTTTCCCAAAATTAACACAACTTTAAATATTAGTGGGAACAAACATGAAGGGACCTCCATTTCCATACACTCCCATGAAATATGAAATGCTTGGGAAAGGACTAAAGCAAGGAAGGAGTACGGTCGGGAATAACTGATGTAGAACACAATCCGTAACATATAAGATAATACAATTATCTACACCGAAGCACAGCTCCTGTAAATGTATCTATATAAAGGAGTATGCACGCACGCACGTTTCCATGCACACACACACACACACACACACACAGGAAAGCTAAACCATAAGGAAGGGAAATAGAGTCGGAGACTAAGTGTAAATATTTTATCTCAAATTGAATCAAATCAAAGAGTTTGAAAACAACCAAATCAGATAGCTTGAGTGGAAGATTTAGTTAAAGACATTTTCCTTTCCGACACTTGTCTTGTTTTCCCTAATAAACCAACCGAGTTAAATATATTATTTGCAAACTAACCTTGTTACATGACATTCAATACGAATCCACAAAGAAAATGAGCAAAGGTTACAGGGAGAAAAAAAGGGACTGGAGCTATTTATTTGCTCAGGGGCAAAGTGCGACTGCTTCCCCAAAACAACCAAATACAAACCAGTCAAAAAAACTTCTACATACATGTACTACTTGACAATGCAAAAGCTGATTGTGAGACCACACGTAACCAGTGGTGTTTCCAAGTGGAAGTACCCAAGCAAATGTTATCCCTCTCTTTTGTACATTGACGCAAGTTATAACAACAGATTTTCCCTATTTCTTTCTCTCCTTACTTGGCTTTCCGCGGAACGAGGTGAAATCTATTTCTATGCAAATGGCAATGTCACAGCAAATTGTTATGTTACAAAACTGCACATGTGTATGCTTCTTGTCCATGAATGTGCATATGTACATATATTTGTACATGCGTGGGGGTTTGTCTCCGTTTAATTCAGTCTCCTGGATGTGTCTCCTGTATATACATATGGGCCAGTGCGTGTGGAGTGAGAAGCTTTTCCTAGTCCTCCAAGGAAAAAAATTATGTTGCTCCGGGTAAAAAGTTTGAGGGAAGACGAGAATGCCATTATAACGGGGAAATCCACATAGTATAGGGACAGAATAGCAAATGTGCTTTGTCATTTTCTAATTGATCTACACTTCAATCCAACACATTGCCTCAACTTTCCCCGAGAGTTATTCCTCCTTTAACTTACTTTAACCAATTACATTTCCATTCGTTTCATTTCTTTCAACCTCCAACCAAATACTAGTAGTACAAATGTATTTTTTTTACCCCTCCCCACACAAAACATCCGTGGTCACAGGACTTTTGGAAAACATTGAGCAAAACATGCCAAGTCCCAGTCCGCCACAGTTTATAAATCTGGGATCCCCTTACAGTGTAAACTAAATTTACCTGATTTTGCGGCCAGGCTTGACGTAAATCAAGCTCCTTTCCCAATAACATCCCCCCACAAATGCTTATATCCACTGACAGATATCCAGCTCCACACTTCTCCATTTCAGGACTTTAAGCAAACCCATTACAATACATTATTCCCTTCCACATGTATAAAACATCTAGGAAATTCAATGTTTTTATAAAATTCGCGCTTCTTTTGGATTTCCTTCCCAATTCAGACTCTATCCAGTCGTATATAAAAATAAAAGCCCAAATCCTGAAATCCCTACATATACACCTTAAATCCCGGATGCTCCTCTCTTCAAAATTCGATGAAATATAAATAAACTGTTTCCTTCAAAATATATTCTATTATTCTAGGGAACTGAGAGGAGAGAGAGAGAGAGAAAGATCTTGAATAAACTCAAGTTATCATCAAAGAAGTGAATACATATATCTCTCAAGTCTGGCAAGGATGGAACGGTAAACCCTGAGAGCTCCCAAACCACAGAAACATGCTTTTTCGCCTAACATTACTATAATTTACGCAATTAGTCCTAGAAAGTAAGAAAGTTGGCCGAAAGCGTGTTACTTGAGCTGACGGAATAGCGAGAGGCAATCTCCAAACGTTTATTTGTTCCTTCGGCTTTCCATTCAACCACGCCAGTGACTCGTGAGTGCCTCAAGTGTACCTTTCTGTTTAGAAGGAAGGGCAGAGCGCTAACTAAACTCAATAGGTACGGGTTATTCTCTCAAGTGAGACTCCCCGAATAGACGAACTAACATGCCTAGAGATACAGATTGAACTCAAACAAGCTTTCGGAGTTACTGTGGATATGCCCGACGCACCGATTTCATTTGATAGTTACAACATCCACACATATAATAACGTAATGGGCCGGGACCCGGCAGCTCACTTATAGAGCACTTACAATGAACCCTTCCAAAATCTCATTACATTATACATAAGACAGTTGCATCTAACGAGTTCGCACTCCGCTCTACAAAAGGAGATACATTTCCACATAATTAGCCCTGCATTATCAATATGAGCAACTACACGTACATTACGGATCCGACGATAGCTACCAGAACCTTCAGTTGGTAACTATTTCTCGCTAATTTCCCCCCACTAAAAATTTGTTTAAACTCATAAGTGAACACTGTTCTCCAAAACAATTACAGGAACCTTTTTGGTAATATCTCTGAACTGTACCATTGCTCCAGAACGCCACTGGCACGGATATCAAACATTGCATGATAATTTCATGTAACCCAAGATAGGTTAATGATACTACAGGGGCAGGAAAAAGCTTCATCTCACACATATGTACATACACCACTGGATTCATCATTTAGACACCCTAAGCTACCCTATATGGATGCCATATAGGATTTATCATGTACAGATTCCATTAGATATTTACATCTCATAGATACGGATAGATTGTTGGAACACAAAGACGTCATAGGATACATCTCATGGATGCCATGGGATACATGAGACAGAGACTACTCCTGTAGCATATATCAGAAGGTTGCCATAGGGCACATCTCAAAAGTGTCCTACATACACAGAGGCGGTTAAAATTGTGAAGCTGAGGAAGGGATAGCATATGCGGAGGAAAATGGAGAGAAGCTGAGCAGCCTCGTTGGACTTGATAGGTAAATAAATTTAAAGTAACCAAATCATCCAAACGATTTCCTGTTTACAAGGAACGCAAATAACAAAATGGGAATAAATCCAAGAACCAGACATGCATATCTCTCTGGCCCGGACTTCGTACGCTGGAATGACGTGGATAGTAAATAGAAAATATCTGGAGTCCATGAATGTTATGTAAGTGTGGGGGGAGAGAAAGAGGACCGAGTACGAAGAGGATAAGCAAATGAGGAGGTGGCTAAAGAGGGAAATAGCTAATTTAAAATGGTGGGCAAATGGAGAGAATGGGTTACTGCAAGTGAATATTTGAAGTGTAAATAGTAGTGGATGTATCACTCAACTTTGCATGCAAAATAAGCCCATCTACTTAATCCAAATCGGTTCGACTCTGCCTCATTTGCATTCCCACCCTTCCCCAGCTTCCCGAGTTTCCTTTGAAAATGCTTCACAGAGCCATTAGCTCTGCTCTTTCAGCCTATAACCTCCGATAATACATAACCTGAATTTACTCACATCTACAGATATAAGACTTCCCTCCTGTACATACACATAGCATTGTGAGGACCAGGGTGAGCATCCAAAGTAAAGAGAGGTTTTTAGTATGGATCACTCGTCCCCAAAACTGTCCTATGTATATACTCTCGGAGGACGAGGCAAAGATAGGAAGATTGCAAAATAGCAGTTACGTAGTGATCGCCTCATGCTATCAGACCATTCTATGGACTACGCCAAGACAAGAAAATGTGCAGTTTCAAAATTTAACAAGGTAGTTCAGATAGTTTGTTTGTATGGAGCAATAGGATCTCTAGTAGGTGCTTACCCTTGTGCGCAATTATTCCTAACCTCCGTCCCTACACATTAGACCTTACCCACTCACCAAGTATACGATACGTCCACCGAGTCCCTGATCGTCCGAAGACCTTAAAAGCAACATCATCTCAACTTGTCACGCATTCCAGGCTAGGACTAGTTCCTGTCCACCGACACTGATAGAATTTGGCGGATTCTCCACTTTAGTCCAAAGGAATTCCAGTTTTTAGAGGAGTTTCCAGTTCCTCCGAAAAATCTCATACACTTACAATGCATATGAAGAGGTGAGATACAAACCGGCATAAGTCTAGTTTAAAAATGTTACAGGATAAAAAGAATACTACGTACTAGTTATAAACAGAATTACTGCATAACTATTATAAAATTATTGACCAAACTACTGAACCCACTTCCGATCACATTTTGACCCTTAAGCCTTGCCTTTACCTATGAATGACTCTTACTTCAGAGTTATTTACTATGAAAACAAACGAAATTTCGAAAAAAATGGACTTATGCCGGTTTGCATCTCACCTCCTCATATGTACCGACCCTGTGTGCGTGAGAGCAGGGAATGTTACAATGGAACTGAAGGAACCAATAGTCTAGCTATGCTTCAACTATTCACAACACACACAGCATGAGTAGCTCCAGCTTCCTTTTGAGTACTATAGGGTTTTTTATAGTACGGAGGGGACATATAAAAATCACAGGATAGCATCAAAAACGATTTTAAAATGAGATTGTGTGAGTGGCTAGGAGGTCCGCTTTACGATTAATATGGAGCCTCAAAGATCCCCGGTGGTTTTTAAGGGACCCGGGTTTTCAAGCATACTGGGTGCTCCAGACATTGTTTTGTAAATGAGTCCCTCGTAGTTTCAGTATTAAGTGTGCATCACTAGCTATACAGTAGCTGCCATTGTTGTTTTGTTGTTAGGAATTCTCCAGGAAGATAGGAAAGGGTGGTGCGTATGGCTAATATCCAGAAGTACGATGCCAGTCGTACATATTATTTATCCCAGAGCCATTATTTTGTCTGCCTCCAATCCCATTTGCCTTTATTAGATGGTCCTTCCAATTTCCTTGGGTCGGATGTCGCTCACATCTCTTCTTCATTTTGTCAACATCCAAGTTCGCCATAGTTTCCCCACAATCAACATCTCTATATGTGCTGAGAGAGGAGTTCTGGCCCTCTCGAAGACACTTTGTAACTACCCAACTCCACAACATTTCTCTCTTTGCAAATCTACCAAGACCATTTTCGCTTTATTTCCTTCTCTCTTCTCGTCTCTATTCCTCTCTCTCTCTCTCCCTTCTCCGCTCCATAATTCTACTCTATTTCCTCTTGCAAATTTCCTTTTTCTTTATTTCTCTATGGTCTTATTACCCAGAAGAGGAAGAGATACAGCGAGGCTGAAAGAGGGAAAGGGATCCTGAGAAAACATTCATTGAAAACCAACCTTTTTTAGATTTCCTCGAGTAAACAATGGGCACATGTGTCCATTTAACATTACTTGTTTCCACCGTCAACCTAATTGCTACGAAGACAAGGCACTCAACATTAGAACCAACTGGGGGGCTCTGAGAGGAGAGAATGTGATTATAGTATTTATAGCTATACACATAGAAGCACGGATGTAAAGGACATGCATCCCTATCTGTACATGTAATCCTTACATACGTGCATACGGACATACAATTCTCAATATAAGGTCCTAACGAGTCGGTTCTGTCCGGGGATCTGACGTTCTACTAATTTCAATTGTAAATAGATATAAATTGTACATATAAATGTTTGTTCGTATAGCAAATCCCTGTATTTACTTAAGTTGAAAAATATCAATGCAAATTAAACAGCATTGAAGATGATAATACGCTGATACTCACGTAGTAGTATACTGAATTAATATTTATAAAATCCAATTAAACTTATCAGATTAGCGGAGTGCAAAGACTTTTGCAGGGCGAAGACGTTGTAGTTAAGCATGGCTTCCTCATCTCTCTCTCTCTCTCTCTCTCTCTCCCTCCCTCGACAATAATATATAAGCTCTTAAGGAAACGCGATATGTGAATAATACCCGCTTGAAATAAGTATGTATATCACGAGACTGTACATGTAGAAATGTTTCAGCAGCTAAGATTGCGATTGCAAAACTCTCGTCTCTCTCCCAAGATCTTCCCTTCCATCCCTAACTCTAGCTTTGGTATTGCATCAGGAGGAAACAACTAAACGGATTTCTAGAAAAATACCAACGTCTCTCCCGCACTTATGGATGAGTTAAAAGCCTGGACTTGATAGCTTGAGAGTTTCCTTGGGAAAAGATTTTCCATTCCCTAAACGCATTATCAACAAACTGAATTTCTCTCCTCTACGTTTTACATTGACAACACACCCACATCACGTACTGGATGAAACCTGCCCCTTTTTTTTTGGTGCTGAGAATAAAACAACATACAATTTCCCGCCAACTCTCCTACCACGTCTTCAATAGAGTTTCGACACGAGGTGTTCCTACAATTCCGTATCTATAGTCTCCTCCCGATCAACCAATGTAACCCCAGAGAAATTCAGTTTCAATTTTTTTTATCCCTCATTCCATATTCATGGTTCCCTCAAACGTTCCGTAGCAGTATACTGTCAAGTATCATTATACCAGTATGTAATCGGAGACCAACACGGCCAACGATTTTAAAGCCATGACGCATAACCTCCTGAACTCACAGTTCAGACTCTCCATTCTGACTTCATTTACGGGGGGACCAAAGGCTGGGATAAATGGGAACAAATCAGAAAAATAAATTAACCCTGAAAGTGGAGGAGGGCAAGGGAAAAAACATGGCAAAAAGTTTTTTTGCGATAAGAATAGCCTGGGGAGAGAGACCATGTCAAGATAGCGTGATAGGCGAGACCACCGGAAAAATTATTCCTGCCACAGAGTTTTGCATACTCGAGGAACAGGCGGCTCTGACTAGAAGACTTTTACTCATGAATATATTCGGGTGCATGGAACTTGTAATTACCCTTGGAGGAGTGCATGTGGAAGCCGTTTGCTCCAACAAATAGATACTCCTTCCTCTCTAGATGAGCTTCCAACTGTACATACAATATAATAGTGGCAGTACTTATAATGGGAGTTGTAGCGGGAGAAACTGGATTTATGTTTCGGTTGCAAAAGTATCATTGCAAGGAAGACAGTTTGAGTTCACTAAAGGAATCTCTGATTTAATGAAAAGCAACGAGTGAGGCGACTGTCTGCCTCAATCCTTTTGCCTTGTCTTATTGTTAGAATCTCCGAGCTTTTGCTCTACTCCCAGAAGTGCTCCTTCCCACTCACACCCCGAAAAACTTGGAAGATATGCTTTCAATAATTTACTCTAAATACTAAAACCAGTCAAATAAGACATATAGAGAGTGATACCAACAGTATCTCTGCTGAACTATGTACACTTCACCTAAACCACTTTATATGAACACCGTGAATGTAAACAGCGTGTTTTCCTGATTAAGTAACACTAGTTAAAATACATAATGAGAAATTATACGGAAGCCTATTTCATCCCAGTACTTTCATTCGAGTAAATAGTACCTATGTATCTATAGAAAAGTTGAAATTCGACGCAATGATACTTCAAGTATGGCACATTCACTCACACACACGTAGTCACATTAATGCATTTAAACAAGTAACATTTATTTAAACAAGTGAGTATGCATTTACGGAGGGGTTACTACTAGGAAATGAGAAAGCATGCCTATGCAAGTCCTACATATGTAACGGCATCACCATAACAAATGCAGATGTGATGGTGCGCTTTCAAAACCGAGTGCTTTCGTACCTATACCTAACTGTTTATAATTGAGTGTCTAAATATGCAGTCGGCATGGGAGATAAGAAGTATGTAGGGAGTATCAATTCCTACGATGCGCATCTATAGCACCGAGAAGAGTTGACTTACACTTATTTCCCAGAGAGACGCATCCAACTGTAAAGACAACAAAATGAGGAAGACTCAACTTGTTATAAATCTTCAGTGAGTCGGAGAGGGAGCATATTATTCAGCTGGTCGCTGTGTGAGGCAATGGCAATTATTTAAATTAACCAAGAATATTTTATTTGCATGTACACACTTAAATGCCCTCCACTCAACCCAAAACTGCATGCATTAGGGTATAAGTATACATGGGAAAACAAGGAATCCCAGGAACCAGCTCATAAGTTTTTGTCTGTAGTTTACCATACTGCCCATAATGTACTACCACTATACCATGTTATTACCACTAAAGTAGTTACAAGTATGCATACCTTCACCCTCGTCCTTTTTATTCATTACTTTAGCCTCCGTTAAGGAATTCCATGAACACGAGCCGATATTATTTCCCAAAGTAAAACAAACACCACTATTGTATAACTAGCATTGCTGGGCGTAATCCTCCCTATGCAAAAGGAAAAAAAAAGTCTCCATAAAATATTACAGAATACTATTTGTGAGAACTTTGCTCCAAACTGAAACCTATGGACTAACTACACAGTTCACAAACCCTCCACAAACCAGAGCCAGCTCGTAGAAATAAAAACTTACACAAATAGAGAGTGAACTCAGGTTTGAATTGCTATTTGGAGCACTTGATTGTCCCTTAACGATGATAGCTGCTACAGACAACAATCAAGCCGTAAATTTTCTGTTGAGTAATTCTTCCTAAAAACGAGAGCCAGGGTTAAAGTCAGTGAGAATTTTAAAAGTCAACAACTTTCGTGAGAGTAATTGACAACCACAATACTGGGAATCCGTCCTTCGGGAATGAGTGTGCAATACCCACAGATTCCAACTGGAGGAGATACACTCCGTGGGCATTTGTACTACAGACATTGGACTGCTGGGAGGATTCCTAGAAATTCTGATAATACGAAAAATTGCAAGAGTTTCACATCTTCATAACCTTTGATATCTCGGGTGTAATGTATGCATGCACAAAGGAATAAAGAACAAAAGTTTCCGCAACTATGCAAATATTCACAGAACTCCTTACGATAAACGAAAGTTGGGTCGGAAAAAAGAAAACGGGGGAAAGGGGGAATCTATCGAGAAATTTCTGTTCTGTCAAGACTGAGACGCCTCAAGGAAGGTCGATAATAGTAATAATAACGCACGGAGATAATGCGTCTTCTTCTACGGAAAAGTAGTATAAATGCTCCTTGCTCTTGCTACTATCTTTTTTTTTTCCAAGAGCTTCTCCCAGGACATAGAGTTTCCAAGCCTGTACTTACAGTCTGGAGACATTGAGTGAGGAGAAGACGAAAAAAGAGCCTTGGCCATTAAAGTTGACGATGTACCATCCTCCTCATACATGCATTGCCATTCCCATTACAATTTCATTGGAGTACCTCAGAGAGAGAGAGAGAGAGAGAGGATTGTAGTAGAAAGCAAGGGACATACAATATAGGAGAAAAACTCCCTAGTGATAATAAAAGTAAAGATTTGGTCGCACCCGCATTTTCCTCCCAAGGAAACTTCCCTTCTTATTCACCTTCAACATTGATTTCCTGTCATTTTCACCTTTCCATCAACTCTCAAATGAGCCTTAAGGTGAGAACTACCAACCGTCCCCTTCAACATAAGCCTAATACTTGTCAAAGTAATCCAAAATCTAACTTCGGTGGAACCTCTGTTTATACCATTTTAGCCTAGTACACTGTATCAATCACTGCGATAAACTCCAATTCATTCACTACCTCTGCAAGCACCATCTTTCACAAGAACTTGGGCTCAGTGTCGACAATACCCTGTCTGAGCATCGTGATGCTTTCACATACTGTGTAAAAAGAGGTTTCGAAGAGATAATTACCCATTCCAAATTGGGACGGTATGGTTTTACAATTAAAAAACAAGTGCACGTAAACTCTTGTTTTATTATGCTCTCGTGAGTGACGGAAGTGACGAGATGCAAAATGCGTTAGAGCGGAATTGGATGGGTTAGCACATGCATGAAAATCCAATCAATATTCATTTTAAATGTGAGCCTTGCAGAACGATTATTCTTGACAGCTCCACTGAGAAAGTAATAACGTGAGTAATCAGGGAAATAGCAAGACAATTAATATTGGAGGGGGATAGTGTTAATTACGGAAACAGCTTCATGGAACACAATTGCTACAGGAATACTCGCAGATATGATGAATATGACCCAGACATTAAGTATAGAAAATCCTATACTTCGTTGAGCATGACTAACGGAGGTGAAAAGCAGATGCATATACATACATGATTACACGGATCATTAAGTTAATGATAAATTGTAAAGGAATCCAACGACTCTCTGACGACATTCTTGGAAATTGGAAGGTATCACTTTTCCCACTATTTATCAGGCTTAAGGGAGAGAGGTTTCTTGTTTTTAATTGCAATTATTTCAATGGAAACTAAGCGGTCTGTTCCATTTTGTTAAAGTTAAATAACACTCACTGAACCAAATATGGGGAAATAACGACACTTTTTGTGAAACTGAGCACCACAAACTAAAAGCATTTTTCGTATCATGGCATTGTAGGCTTTAAAACGACGTAAAACTTCCCAAATGAATGCTAAGCCACTTTTTAGGGTGGTACAGACTGAGGATCAGGACACAAAAAGGTTAAGTGCAGCTATACGAATAAACGGAATGCTGAGAGAAAAAAAACATTCCCTTTGAAAGACATGAGTGACAGAAATGTGTTTGAACGTCATTTTAAATTTGCTACACGTCGGTACATTAGTTAATGCTAAGTACTGTATAGGGATGAGTAAGCATGCAGGACAAATTTGAATAATAATTCAAAACATCAAATTTGTAATGGAAAAAGTATGGCTTGATTGATAATAAAATGAGCGGAGACACTTCCTGCCCGGAACCCCTCTCTTGCAGGAGTAAATATGCTCTGTAGCTTAATAATATAGTCGTCAAAACGATTTCATGTCCACTTTTAATCAACTTTATGCCGAATCCCATTAACCCTTAATATTTTTATCGGAGCTCCCCCCTTGCTAGCTCATACGCTGGGACATGTTGAGAAAGTGCAGAAAAGGGTTTTGTCAGCCACCCTCTCAACAGATAAAGCTTTGAACAGGATATGTAATATGCATGATTATCATTCTGTGTAAGTGGGATTTTGTAGACACCAACAACAGCAATAGCAGTAGCAAATAGAACCGACTTGCGGCTGGTGCTCCAGGCTTTCGGGTATGATCCAAGCCCAGATATTTTCAATGGGAACGAGGTGCTATTAAAAACAGAACATTTTACATGCATGGAATCTGTTCCAGTTTTACCCTCCCTTCATCTATCCATAATCTAACCGACGGATCACACATATTTTATTTACGCCCGATCCACTCTTCACAACACTTACAAAAGGGAAAGGTCCCGTACTTTAGTTAAGGGTCGGTTGGGACAGCAACCTGGCGACGGAGAACGGGTTCTCCGAACACAGAACAGATAGCTTGAATGGAAACAAGCCTGATGAATGGATTGGTCCTGCCTTGTATTGATCAGTGCTTGGATAACACTTACAGCCTAATTTCTTTAGGCTGATTACAGACATTATACTTGTACTAGTGTAGTGGGTTGCTGCACATTAAAATACTCGTAATTATTTGCTTGATGCTATTGCTGATGTCTCGCAATAACACCACCAACTCACCCAGTTGCATTCAATGATTTTTAAAAGCTCACACCAAAGAGTCCCGATTTCGGATAACTTCGAATCTGGGAGTTGATAATCTAAGGGTGTACTCACATAAAGCATGTTTTGTCCGTACCCGTAAAATTTTTCTCCGTTACGGAGAGACCTCTCACATAAGTTCAGACCGTATGTAATTACTTACGTAAGTGTGAATGTGAGATGTCTGTTCGTAAGCGGTTGGAATGTTGTTTCCGTTTAGTTCCTTCCGTAATGCCGATAAAAATATTTACGGTTACGGATGGAACGTGTTTTATGTGAGTACACCCTAAGCCTTCAGATGCATTCCTATGCTTATATTGTATTTTATCTTTCCTAACCCACGAATAATTCACAGGTAGAAGTAATTCCATAGTTTTTTCTGTACTAGATTATTTTTTTTAACATTTTAAACCTTAATGCCCCTAATGGTTAACGCTACCAGGAGTCATTACATAGGCATATGTAAATACAGGACGCCAAAATAAACATTTAACATTATCAGGCACTGGTCGCAAGGTGAACACTGCGGATACCATCTGCAGTCTCCAACAAAGATAATTACTATCTAAGCTATCCGCTGCTGAAAAAAAATTGAACTGGGTTCAACCGTCAATTCAATCCAAACAACATGAGGTTTGCATGTCAGCTCGAGATGATGTGGACATACTGTACGGACAGAAGAGTATTTCATTGGGAGCTGGGTTACGGAAATTCCGTATGAACATTTGGAGGAAGGAAAATTGAAAGTTAAGTAACCAAAAGGAGAGTAATTAGGCAACATGTGAACTCTTTGGGCGCTCATGCACTTATTGTGGGAGGCAATTATGTCGTGGAAGTATTAATTCGGGTTCTTAATTTGGGATATTTATTTGAACAAAAAAATTGAGCACACAGCAATTAGTTGGAGAAATATCAAAAATTCACATGTAATTTCCTACTAATGAAATGCAGTGTCAGATTATTAGTTATTCAGTCAGTCACAAGCACATACAGACAGAGTTTCCCTGAGAAGCTTCCATTGTTTTATCTACCTCCAGAGAAGTGAGTATTCTAGTCCTCCACAACCCCACTCACTATCACCCATTGCAGAGCTGGGTGTTCGAGTTCTCTAACGTGTGTGGGATAAATTAAAGTCTTAAACAGTAATTAGAATGAAAAGGTTAGCCTAAAAGCAAACGTTGAATTTCAATTAATTTATGCGTGAAAAAAACCTGCAGTGGCTCAGTGGTAGCAGGGTTACCCCACCATACTACGACTAGTAGTTTATGATAGGTAACAGAAAAAATGGAGCCACAGCTTGTGCTTCAAACGTTATCTTAAGAGTCAACAAGCAGAGCAAATGATGGGTAATGGTGGAGGCAGAGATGTAGGTACTCCTTTCGGGCCCCTTTCTTCTGTTTCAAAGTGAAATAGATAATTTGATTTTAATTTATGCATATTTGATAGTGTAGATCCTGTGAGGAGAAATTAATTTGTGCTCTTCCTGTTCGAGTTCTACAACGAGATAACCAAACCTTGTTCTCCACACTCACACACACACACACACACACACACACACATAGGCAATTAGCGAGACGGAAACAGTCGACACGTTCAAGCAGGCCAATTTTCTTCTCCCATTAAAACTATACTTTTCGGCAGCTAGATACTGGCCTGGTCATTCCCTATACGATCCTATAACAATGGAGAGGCTCTTCCTGGCATTAGCAGTTTACAACTTTCATCTGCTTTACCCACATCACGGCCTTCCCTGTAACACGCAACTGAACAACTTTTTTTTACAATAATAATTCTATTTGTATTTTTCCAATCCAACCACCCAACAGAAAAAATTAGCTCCACACTAAACGACATATTTAGGATTACCAGATAGTTACGGAACAGAAGGTACGATATTAATCCGATACAGACACCGAGACTGTCTCGACCGTATCTCTGTGACACTCAACAACTAATTTGGTGTCCTGGTCGTCAATCTCTCTGATTCAGTGACAGTCATCCAGAATAAATAAACAGCCCAGGGAACAGAATACACGTCGGACTCTATAGTACTTAAAAGGCGGGGACTCCGATGCAAGCTCCCACACAATCAAAACCTAAGACAACGAAAATAATGAAATGAAACAAACTTCCATTAAAATTACCTCACCATTCAATTACCAAAATTCACTCCAAGAATAAATCCCATCTCTTTGGACTTCCAACCCAGAGAATCCCTTTGAATATCAATAATCCGGATTCTATTGCCACACCATTTAAGAATACATGCTCAAAATTTAAATCCACCTCGCGCCTCTCCAACCAATCCATGAATCTGACCCCAAATGTATAGCTTGTGTTCAAAATTATAAAAAAACTTACAACTTCCTCGGTTGTTCGAATTCTCGATCCCAGTCAAGTCCAATAAACTATACAGAGTTTATATTTGGTATGCCACAATATATTTCAAAATTGTTCATTCATTGGTTTGTACCAATAAATTATTCTTCCAAACACTTCAATGTTCCTAAAAATTCGAATTAACTCATACAGCGTTTAAACTTCGCCGATTCAAACAAGTAAGGCACACAACTCCAAAAAATATCCCGCACCAGGTCTGACCTTAAAAATTTCCAGGATGTTCTTCAGTCGATAAATAGGTCCGTCTCGGAGTCTTGATTAGCAATATTAACCTGGAATGAGTCAAAATAATACACTTCAAAATATTATTCAATACTTTGCAATAATACTCAAACTAATCCAATGGGGAATTTTTAAATGGCTGTTAATTGCTAAACACGAACTGCATAAACAATAATTGCTCAAAATATTAAAACCACTTTAATATTTTGAATGCCAAACCTATTCAACCAAACCTATTTAAAGGAAATGCAGTTCAAATCCCTACAGAATATTTCTCCATCCGTTAAATATTTGAAGAGTGTGTTGCAATTTTAGATTTCACAGTTTAGGAATTTCAAGCACTATGAAAGGAAGTAATGCTTTTTGAATATGTATATACATACATTCATCATACGTGAGAGACTTTTTCTGGAGAAAAAAAGCTCGACGGGTCTTTACTCCGGAAATGAGATTCGCTTTACATTCGGTATCTAGAGGGTGGTTCGTTGATGTGACGGAAGTTGAAAGTCCCGACCGAACTAGATGAAGAATCTTGTCGTCTTGCTCTTTCAAATCTCTATCCAACTCTTCCCAGTACACCCCTCCGTGTCAAAATATTTGTTCTGTGGCATGGCATGGGAACGTAAGTAATGTCAACTTATTGGAGTTTCTTCGTTTGAAATATATATAATTATTATGAAGCAAAAGATGAGAGAGTAGATTGAGTTTGGAAATAAATGAAAAAATCCTGGAACTTGATTCCATCTTCCGCATGCAAGTAAGTTCGCTTCCCCCCACCTTTCACTAATTCATCGATTTTTTATTTCCGTTTCTCAACTTACTTATTCAACGTCGGAACGTTTTTACGTTTCATTTGAATCAGCCGCATAGGAACTTCGATTGAGCGTACGAACTTTTTTGGGACCTTTTGGTTACAAAACGTTTGGAACTGACTTCACGGGAAGGGAACAGTCAATTAGGGAGTATGTGGTCGGTGAAGAGATCAAATGAACTAGAAGCTATGTTTTTTGTACAGCATGGAGGTCGGTTTGTCTCTTCACCGATGCTTTGCTTTTAAATATCTGAAATGATTCCGTTAAAAGAGAATCAATTGAGGGAAATTCCTTATAAGAGTCTTTCCGACTAAAATGTTTATATTCTGAGGGGGTCTCTTAATTCTGTCTTATAAAAATTACGGAGTTTATTTTGTCCCCATTCCGCAATCATTCAGGGTTCTGGGATGTTCTAAATACCTACAGTTCCTTTAAATTATTTATTGGATCAGTATTGTGATCTGTATTGTTTTCATTGTCTTGCTTTCAGTTCGAGTGTAATGCTAATAAATTGTTTCATTTTGAAGGGGAAAAATACTACAGAGATTTATTCGAAGCAACATTTCGAGCTCCCAAGATTAGCTCTACTTCCAGCAGAATAGAAGTGAGTTGTCAGATAATTCTGTTAAATAATGGGGAATTTTAATAAGTGATTTTAATAAATAATAATTAATAAGTATTTTACTTATTTTCTTACTTTGCAATATTTATTCTATAACTGGAGTATAGCGTTGTGCTACAAAGAGTTGTTGGATCCCTATTAAAACTAATGCTTCGAAGAAGATTATTTCCAGGATGTGTAAATGGATGGGGGCATGGTGAGACGGGGTAAAGTGATCCTTTATATCCCATATGTGACAGAAACTAGACTATTATTTTTATGGAAGCCCCCACAGAAGTCAATCGTTACCTTGTAGAAGACTTTTTTGATAAACGGGAAATATTAAATTGCTTTCAAAATTGTCAACGACAGTTCCGAATTTTATGGGTACATGCTCTTAATACGGGTGTATGGTTTGTCAAAGGGGGAACTTAATTATAGAGTGATTTTGTAATTTTACAAGTATTTTCATTGAGTAAACTTTTGAAATTCTGGACCAAAATCCGTAGAAACTTGGATTTTTCAAGAGGTGCAGTAATATCAATATATTTTAAAAGAATGTGCAATGAAATGACGGGCCTCGTAAGTAAATTATATTTATCCATAATTTTTTTTGTAATGCAGAAGAAATGCTAGGAACGTGCGAAATACAATTTATAGAACATAAATTAAGGAGTTGAATGCAAGTATAACATCGACATCTCATGGAGACCTTCCCTGTTTACATATGCTTACTGTACTATTCGGGCTGAATTGGTCCTACTTCTTACTATATATTAAGGAAGAGGAATTGTCAAGTTGTTATTATGTATCGACACCATTTCGGAGCTGAGGCGTAGAAGAATTCATTGGTCTGGGTCGGCGTACTTGACTGTCGATAGTCATGAGAATTTATGGCATTAGTGTAAGTAAATAATGCAATCTTCTATGATGGATCGAGCTCTTTTCCAAATGCTCTTTGCAACTGATCGTAAGAATGGTCGTAAATAAATTTATTTGCCACACAAATTACAATCATTTCACCCTCGTACAAATGTGATCCTATTTATTACCAAGGCAGTAGTCAATGGATGTATGCACTGGTTCTTGGGAAATGTATTCCAACTATGCAATTCTTGAATAGTTGCTCAGTGCTTTCAAAAAAAAAGAAGAAGAAAATTATACTCAACTTGTATGTGTATATGTACATTTTCAATTATCGTGCATACTCCATCGTTTGTACCACTAACGGCCTGGAAAGAGCAGTTACGAGTGAAACTAGCAATCTGTTGAGCAGATTCTGTTTGAATGCATTACTTTGATCTTATTATTGTGAAATCGTGGGTTGTAATCAATTTTTCCATATTTTCATTCTCAAATAACTTTGGGCAATTCCATCTCTCTGAGTTCGGTTCAGAGAACTGTTTCAATCTTTCATTGTACCTTGATTTGAGTCTCAAATAAAAATAGTTGGATTTTTTTTGTTCAATTTTTTTTTCTATTCAAACTACATTCTATTTCAAAGCTCTTTAGAATACTGAGCGGGGCATGAGTATAGTAAAGCAATCATTAAGGAAATTAATGTAGGTATACTACGTGCATGTGATTACGATGCAAAGCATGGAATGGAAAGTAAGGGAACATGAGTTAGATAAAAATTAACACATAATGAATGGGTTTTGTTAATTTTTCTTTGACACATCGTAATAAGTCATGCTCAGAGCTCATTTGGAATTGACTCATTTACTTAGCATTAAGTACCTCTGTCCATCGTACTTATCTTGTTTATGAAGTGACTGGAACTTCATATTCTAAATGAACTACACGTTTAGTACGTGTGAATATAGGGATTTGATTTACAAGCACAATACCATATTTTGGCTTTCGTATTGTCCACCCAAGTGCCAAGAATTTAAGACCTTCATGCCCAAACGGCATCTCCTTTACAGGAATACCAAATATTGAAAAGGGGGTTATAAATGTTCCTACCACACTATACACCTGTTCAGGCCCAACTCCTATAGATATTACTTTTGTATCGGTAAAGGACTTTTATACTCATACACACCTTCCAGTGTGCAATGCAGTGTGATTGTACTCCTGCCAGTGAATGAGAAACAAATGTGACGCGGAGGGGACCATTTGTCTATATATTATGTTGCTCTTATGTCTTCTGGTGGAGATATGGGGATTTATATGGAATGGTTATAAATTAGGAATTCATGTACAGTCGTAACTGACGAAACAAGTAAAAGTAATTAATCACAATAAACCGCCAGGATGAATGATAATTCACATTTAAATTCACACTGAGAGCGAGCTGAGTACCACCCAGATGGCAATTGTTTCAATTAAGCCTCCTTATATGAATTCTTTCATGGTTTATCGTCAGTTGCAACGCAGACGATCTGACACTTTGGCAATAAAGGACTTGTGGTAGATCCCATTCATTGCTTGTCCTTTATCGAAACATTATTTGTACTTTACAAGTATCCGTTTGAGTGAAGGTAAACAAAACAAAAGTGCACACACATATCGTCTCATCCTTAATTTTATCAACAGAAACTTCCACGGTTCCGTATACGGCGGCTGAACATTCCTACATTATTTCTTTCCCTCTGCCCACAAGCCGGCGGTTCACATCTGAGGCTTTTGTCGCCAACCACATATGTACACACATACATACATAGTTACAAGTAACTTAAGTGGAAAAAGTTGTCTTGGATTAAAATTGCACAGGAACCCTCCACACCTATACAGTTTGCATGAATGGATGGGACAAGGAATTGGACCTGTATTGACTCCTATACCTCCACCTGTCTCTGATCGACTTTGAATGCATTAGACTTAATTCCATATTTATTAGAATTTATTCCTCCCTAATCTCACCAAAGAACAGACATCCATGTAATCTGATGGAGTCAGAGCGGGATGTTACGATGAAATGGAACCGTCCCTTGAAATGATATTTCAACCTTCGTGACAACATGCAATAATTTCACATTTGCATACAATCAGGCATTTATTACGACACCTGACGAACAAGAACATCACATTAAGGATGTAGTCTCCCTCTAAATACAATAATAACCATACTTCTTTTCGTCGTGGTAATGACTATACAGCCTACAGTTCCTTTTGTAAACAATAACTTTAATTATTACGACGCTAATTACAAATGCGGTGCCACTCAACTCAGTTTTTATTGATTCTCGTACAATGCCAGGACACAACTGTGGGACCAGACGAGTGAGAGAGTAGTTGTTAATAATTTTAACCTCCAATCAAATATGGTTATAGTTCAGTGCTCATTAACTCTTTTGTACCTACTTCATCCTTTATCAGTCTAATCTGTTCAAAGTGAAAACATTGGAGACTCCAACTAAATAATTTAGGATATACAGAGGGATGGGATAGAGCAATGGAATTTACAATGGAATTTCTCAACTGGAGAACTTCACCGTTCACAAAAGAAGCACAGGTGCAAACGAGGGAATTAAGGGCAATGATAACCCTTGAGAAATTCCTTTGAGAAATTCTTCTGCTGGGAAATATATTGTCTTTACCCGCCCATATCCTACCCATCTCTTCCGGAGTTACAAGTGCTGCGGTTCCGCTTTCACGCTTCCCTTTGACTCAAATTATATTTTATTTCCCATTTAATAAAAATAACAAACTGAATTTACTTTGGCTCATACAGCCCCACAGGAGTCCCTCTGGTTTTACTTTCATTTGGGAATACATCCATCGCCCTCTTTGAGACGCTTACTCCATCACAAATGGTAATTCAAAATCTTTGAAATTAGCTACCGTGCCTTGACACGACTCTTGGTAAGACCCCCAAAAAGCAGTCTCAAAGACGTGCTATTTTTGAACAAAGACTTGAAATAATAATGGGTAATTATTTGAAATTAAAACGTGGATGAAAGACCCTTTGTAATGAGGGGAAGGTAAAGATGATACAAAGACGGAAATTCATAAATGGTATGCAAAGGAAAGGTCTGACTGAGTGTGAGGAAGATAAAGAGAGGCGCGGAGATTGAAGAAGCAATTCGGGGGAGTGACAGCTCTGAAAGAGCAAGTTTGATAGAAGAGAAAGGAAGTAAAAAAGAAACAACAAATAATGCTTAACCTGCTATGTAATTTATAACGCTGGAGATGTTTCGACGGGTCCATTTGAAAACAAAAGATCATTTATGGTCTCACTCAGCTTTGAATTGTTTGTCGTCTACTCTAGCTCCTCTGCTTACACGTAGTTTTTTTTTCCTTTCCATGCATATGCATGAGTTGCGTGATGGAATTGTTGCAATAAAAAAGGTTATCTTCACAAAAGTTATAAATGTGAGGCTGCGGGAATGCCAAAGATTATACTTTGAGAAAGCAGGGACGGAGATGTGAAGGATCCTTCTTCTAGAGCTCTCTCAGAAGTGAAGGAGAAACCGAGAGACGAGAGAGAGAGAGAGAGAGAGAAAAGAAAGATGAATAAATTTATTCAAGTAGGCAAAATACATGGAAAGATTCGAGGTTTGAATTTATTCACGGCAATAATAAATCAAGTGTGAATTGCATGCTATGTGCCAAAGCGGCTAGAAGAATTGCTTCCTTGTAGAAGACTGTTCCAATATTTGCCGGAACTATGCGGAACCTTCCCTGTCTAGTCTTTTTGGACACCCGCATTTCAACGAACACGAGACGTTCTATGGTGGCCATCCGTGTGTGTCAGTGGTTGTATGCATGTGAGACAGTAGGGATGCCGTGTAGCAGAGATATGTAGATACATATACCTATAGTTCCCCACATGTGGAAATACATACATACCTAAGTGTCGTGTGTGTGTGTGTGTGTACATGTGTGCCATGTGTGTACACTGTAATGGTCCTGGGAGCATTCTAGCCAGTAAGGATACAAACTTGGTGCTGGTCGGGTATATGTATCTGTTCCATTGATAACGTATGGGACGTCATCCATGATATTACTCATGTGTCTGTATGGCACGTTGGTCGGACACATGCTTGTATTTTTGGTGGAATTGAAAAACCCCGAAGTGTAACCAAGATTTCCTCTCGCTTTCTCCTATGCTCTCATTCCTACTCTCTCTCTCTCTCTCTCTCTCTCTCTCTCTTTCTCACTCACTCATATTGTCTGCTGATTGTGAGTAGAAAAAAAAGAAGCTTAAATTTATAAGGGAATTATATTCGTGGGTTTGTGCTGCTGTGAGGAGGAAGGCCCATTGCCAAGTAGTGGATGTCAGAGTGGGCTACTAAACACACGGGTGTGGAGTATTATAGTAGTTGGACAGTCTGGTTCCTGCTTACAGTCTCACTATTATTTCTCTGTAGTTGAGTGTCTGCCTGGGATTGTAGCGTCAGAGAGGGATGGTGTGTGCGTAGAGGTAGATCGTTATGGTATGATCTGATATGAGAGTGGAAAAAGGAAATGTTGAAAAATTTCATGTAGACCGACAACAAAAGGAGAAATATGGCAGTATTAACCAAATGTCTTCAATATCTGACAGGAGCTGTGAAAAGCGGCCGACGTAAACATTCAAAGACTCCAGTGTCTTTTCTTGTGCTCTTTGAAAAATTGGTTTCGTACCTCTCGTGATAGACAATACTTTCCCGGTTTTCCAACTTCTATTCTTCCCTCCGCCACGGTCCTATTGTGAGACCACTAGCTTTCTCTCCGTACACACTTTTTCCACCCCATTCCGGCCCTGGTGATCACATGATGTTCAATTCACACATAACACACTACATACGCAATTACAACTGACTTTAACGTCCTTATAGGGAGGCCTGGGAGTATATGAAACGATTACTGCATACACAATTGACAATACAATCTTCCCTACACTTTCTACATGTCTTACAATCCTGTCAATGCACCAACTCTCTTTTTCCCTCTCACATATCTACTTTTGCCAGCGTTTTTCTCACAGTTTCGTTTTATCTCCACCTTCGTTTCTCTCCCTATGCTTCATTTTTTTAGTCATCTTATTTTTCTCTTTTTGTTACCATCATTCCCACTCTTGTACTTTACATAGTAGATGCTCCTTCAATTTACATCAAGTAAAGTATCATACTTTGTATTATCATAAAAAATCATTTCTCTCTCTCTCAAAAAAATAAGAGATTGGGGTAGATTTTTACATTGGAAGTTTGAATTTGTGAAGAAATTGTCTGAATATGTGGAAGTACTCATTGTTCCCATTCAATAGTGTATGAAGACTCGGGCAAAAACATTAGTGTCCATGGGGCTTGATAAAGAAATTTTTAAATTCTCTTTTTAATACTTGTGAGAATAAGATGTTAGGAACTAAAGGGGTTTGAAAAATGTGGAAGAGGAAAGTCTAAAGTTCTCCCGTAAAAAATTAAAATTATTTCAGGTTCGGGAGCTTTTTAGTTATTGCTAGCGGAAGAAACTTTGACACACGTGGTGTGTAAAGTATGACACTGCCGGTGCAGTCACTGAGAATTTCGTTCCCCTTTGTGTCTCTTGGCTTGAGACTTTATTCCCGCGGATTTGTTGGGTCTAATCGTACGTGTGGGTGCCAGTATTCCGGCGGAGGACGGGAAATTGAAACAAAATGTAATAATTCAAATACAATTTGTCTCGTTGGGCCTTTTGGAAAAGCCAGGATGGTGAGAGAAAGTGCCATTAATTTGAAGGATGTAAGAAAGGAGGGAAAACTGGTGGGAATAAAAATAATGCTGTGCTCATCGAAACCTTTCATTGGTTTTGACAGGAGCGGTTATTGTAGTATTTGCGTGTGTGCGTTTTTGTCGTTACTTGTAAAATTGAATTTTACCACCGGGATAACAAATGAGTCTCAACCAGCCCACACTCCCAGACGCATGCAAGTACACACAAGTGTTGTTAATGTGAAGTGTAGCAATGACAGTAAAACGAATGAGCGAAAAATAATAGCAAATTCTGCAATTTATGCAAGTATGTGTGAGGTCGTAGCTTACAGGATGAAACCTACTCAAGTATTTCAACATAATTTATGACCCAAAAATTCAAGATAACCACCCTCCAAGCGTTGCTTTTTTCCCTGCTTTTTTCTTTCTTAGACATAATTCCCTTGAGCTCCTTCCCATACAACCATCCTCTGAATATGTATTATTGCTTTACCTACGTAACATTTTGTTACGCATGTAATCGCAACAAAGCTCAACTCCACTCTCCACTCAAGTTTTTTGCGTATGTATATGGTTCTAATTTTAAAAAACAAGTTGTACTTCCCTCCGCCTTGTATAGATACACATACACTATGTATTTTGTCACCTTGTGCTTACAGGGATTATTAGGTAGACAAAAGTGAGCATTTATTACCTGAGAAAGTATGTAAGTATTATGCAGGGCAGATGTTATGCGTAAAGTGGTGCTAATCCATACGCTATGATTTGATTTCAAGCCCAATCCTCCCGAAAACATTTACATGACATTTATAGTTGTTGCCCGAGTCGCTCCACTAACTAAAAATTATAGCAAAACAGCCTTTCCCCTTGCAATTGAGTTCAAAAGTTTCCTCGCCTTGGTAAATTTATTACCAGTACCACACGGAAGTGAGCCCGAAGCCTCCCTAATCTCCCTGACATGTTTGACTGCTAATCCTCGCCAAAATAAACTTGGATGTAACTAATGATATTTTTAATGATTAAATCAAGTGGAAACTCATAAATAAACCTGGCTAATACAAATACTCACTGACTCACACTTGAGCGAGTGCAAGCACCTCTTCCGACCCATGTGTCTCTAGTTTCCTTTCAACTACAAAGCAATTATGATGGGAGCAGATCCTCTGAGCCACCTCGTGGGATGAAGCCATCAGGCCTTCTCATAAATCAATGTTTCATCAATCAATCCTCTGAAGAAGTAAAAGACCATGAGGTAGCAATTTTTACTCATCTGACCGTAATATTTCACAATAATCATTTTTCCGCGAGACCAACACGCATCGGTCAACCCGTCAACGGACAGGTTGGGAGGAGAATGAGCAAGTTGGAAATTTCATGAACTTGTCCCCCCCAACACATGGCCAGTTACAGGGCATAACTTCTCCCAAAGGACAATATACTTGGAGGCGGCGGACGAGCCCAGAGACCATTAATGTCGGAGTATGTTTTAGAGTAATCGCACCCCAAATTCATCATCTTGTCCGCCCGTCAGTACAGTCGTCAATGCATGCAAATTTCCAGGAGCCCATGGCCACTCGTTCTATGAAGCAATTCCAACATGGGAATTTCAGGAGGAAGAAAGTCAGGGGGTAGGCAAGTGCAAGGGGTAGGGAGTAAAAATATTTGTGTGATAGTCTTGTATTATTTTTGCTTGAGCAAACGCTTCCATGCAGGGCTTCGCAGGAGTGTACATATGGCTTATTGTTAGCAAAAGACATTATCCTACATTGTGATAAATTTTATTCGCGTAGTTTAACCTGAATGTCAAGCTGGAGAGTAGAGGTAGGAGGAAGAGAGAGAGAGAGAGAGCGAGGGAAGTGAGTGAGTGAGTGAGTGAGAGAGAGAAGAGAAAGACAAGCCATTTTCCTTGGCCGCCTATCGTTCTCTCGGAGGTGACGCTCCGGTTTCCCAACTCAGACCTCCAAGACTTTGATTTATGGTTGATGGGCTGAAATCATGTTTGAAGTTGGAGCATTGTACATGAATTGTGTACACGGAGTTTTATGCGTGCCTTGGTAAACATGGTTTGAATTTTGAATCCAGGCAATGCTCAGGAAGAACAATGAGAAGAAAAAGAGGAAGAATGGGAGAGGAAAGGTAAGATAGGAGTTGGGAGTTCAATTCCAACCACGGGATGGAAGACCCAGAGTGAGACATGGATGTGTCATAAAGGCAGGGAAATAGAAGAGGCTTGGAGGGAAGGATGTAAAATAACATGACATTGGCCCAACATTTTAAACAAAGTTGCTCCTAATGTATAACTAGTAATTCAGGAATAGCTTTCATCTCCCCACTAATGTGCTCATCTCGAGGCGGGTCCTTCCCCATTCTCTCCCATAGATATTTTACATACTCATGGACATTCTGCTGACTGCGCCACTGTAATGAACGACCCTCCGTACATGACATAATTTCACCTAGACCGGACTAACTGGTTAATTATTACTCCCATTACACTCTATATCGTCTGAAGCTTCCCTGAAAATTCAAGAGATTTTCTCCATTAGTCACATTCACTGCGTGTACATCATTTCATATTGCAAAAGATGCTGGGCTATGGTCCCGCATACCGAGGCCCAGGCAGCAATACAATAAGACTCATAATGTGAGCACACTCCTTGAGCAACTCTCCATCCTAGAGGAGCCCCGGACCAGGAACTACAGACAATTATCTCCTATAATTCTCAAAGCTACTATGCATAAACCCAGCCGTAGTTCTTCCTCTTTTTCATCTATCATTGTTCTTTCCCATGCTTTATTTCTTCCATGAGTCAACTTTTGAATTATACTCCACACAGATACCCCCGAAACTAGAGGCTAGCCTTTTACATTACCAGGGAGCGCTCCCTATATAAGTAGATATCCCAGATTCATATCTAAAATTATTTTCCCAGCTCAGAATTATTTAAAGGGTAGTTATATATATCTAAATGTAGTCTCGGCTAAGAGGACAACGGCAGCTCTTCCCAGCATTTCTGTCAAAGGAAAAAATTAAATCTGCCAAACTTGTGAGACGCAAAAATAAAGTATTTGAGGAATGCTCACTTCCCTCACATTTTTATCTGGTGAATAGCCCCGAAGACATTCTTCCATTGCACTCCGGACACTCTACAAATCCTCAGTTGGGCTTCTTAGCCAGGGATGTAATTACTTATGTAATTATATGTGCGTGCGTATGTACAGTCCATGAGTCAAAGGGAAGGGAGATATTTTGATGGTGTGCATGTCCCGAGCAAAGAGAGCAAACTTAGTGGATTTTCTTGAGAATGACACCATTTTGTCACCGTCATCTCGTACACTTGCAAAATTCCTTTCTGTCTTCTGGTTACAATATAGACATATTCCCTCAACTTCCTCAGATCTTTCCCTATACTTAGATAGATACATGAGAGAGGGCTGGGAGACTACACGGGCAAAAGTCTTTCTTCCAGAAAGGAACATGGAGGGAAGACTCAAAACAACATGGAGGGAAGGAGAGAAGCCTTATAAATTCCCAGTGACTCATCCTATCTATGCACACTCTCTCCATCACCTTATTATACCCTGCCCTCACAGAATGAACAATTACTTAACCAAAGAGAGAATCTATGTCAAATATGCCTTGAGTTTAGGGAAAACAGCAAATGTGTTTGTGAGAGAGAGAGAGAGAGAGAGAGAGTGTGTGTGTGTGTGTGTCTTGCAGAAAGTCAACGGGACTGAAACTATTGAGCGCCAGATGAAGGGGGCTTTTAACTCAAAGGAAATGATTACGATGCCTAAGGAAAATAAATTATCAGTGAGAATGGTGGCAGGTTGAGCTAAAACTTGGTGCTTCTTCGCCAACCTGCATCTGTAACAGCCCCTTCTGTAAGTCTGCATCACATTCATTCCACCTAATTATGTAACTATATCGTTAAATCTCCGTCTAACGACGTTCTCAACCTACATAAGATATTTCTCCAAGACGCTGGTTCAATTTTCAATGATCAGTAACCGGGTCTATATTTCAGTAGCTTCGGGAGAGAAATTTTCCCCGTCGTTATGAAGACTTCCTCCATTATAATTAATTGTCAACCTTTGCACATTTCTTTTATAAGACCACAGCCAACAACAGCCTTTTATCACTTGTCGTTTCCATGCTCCCCGCTATACAAACCTCCTTCCTTGCTCTATTTTTCCCAGCACAAACTAATTTCCAAAGCTACTTTCCGCCAATAATAACAACATCAACTTATTTGCTCCTGCAAGGACCATTAAGACTTACATGGGAACAGCTCCAGTACATTCAAGGGGAGAGGTCTTGGGTAAAGGCAGTACTTAAAAACAAAGGAAAGTTTTTTTGACCAGTTTTTATTTGGTAGCCTCTCAGCTCCGTTATTTTTTTAGTATTTGCCCAAGAGATGGGATATTGTGGGAACTCCTGGAGTTTTGGATCTGCTTCTTAACCGACGTTTTCAATTTGCGGAGAAAAGCACACGCATCTAGGGATAGAGTGCCCAAGTATATGGTGTTCTAGATAGTTTATATTTGCTTATGTGGGGTAATAAGAAATATGCGTTTCGCAGCTATTGCAGACAGGTATGTACGCTCCAGTTATGTATTTAAACCCTTGGTCCATTTTCCCTCCGCAGCATCCACATCTTCCCCATCATCATTTTCAAGGATAGTGCCCAATAGATCATATAGGTCGTTTACTTCCTTCAACAGTCTCGGCCACATATTTTATTTTTCTCGACTGGAGACATTTATATAGACTAAAACCGCATCTTACAAAATGATAACAATTGTCACAAATCCTTGTCACAATAGCAAATTCAGCGAAAGCGCAAAGCCTTTTAAAGTAGGTTTAAAGGAGAATTGCCGATGTAAGGCTCCAGTCCTTCAGGATTTCTCCGACGCCTCACAATAGGAAACACGCCGAGTGTTGTCAAAGTTGGAGAAGTCAAAGTACGCTGTATATATATTTATAATTATATAAATATACAACGTGGACTATACTATCGGCAATAATGGTGCTACTATACCCCTGATCCTCCAAAGCTATAGATATAGTTATTGTGCTTCCAAAGAACTCGCCTTAATATCAAGCTGTTCATATTGTAAAAGTAAAATAAAAATAGAATACAATTTTGTTTCAGAAAATAACACCCAAGCAGAGTCTCCATGCAAAAGGGGGAAAATATAATAAGAATAGTAATAATACGATAAAAGGCTTTGGCAGCGACGGCAGCAGTATGCTGATGTTGTTTTGACACTATGTACATACATATATATGTATGTAATCATTATATTCAGCTCCTACGAATTTCAATATTTTGAGCTACTTTGAGCTGAAATTATTTTTTTACAATATCTATTTCTTTCTAAAGTGAAATGTAAGTGATGAAATTGAAACCCAATGTCCAGAAATTTAATACTGGGATTGATATATTGACATTGATTTTGAGGACTCAATAACAAATGTAATTCATTTAAGGTAAGTTTTGACCATAAACAGGATTTTTCCCTAGTACTTGAAGAAAATGCTAAAACAGGGATGAAATATAAGTACGTGAATCCCGAACAGGTTCGGCTCCTTTGATTGACATTTTAAATATTTAAGATATGTTTTGGAGGTGGTTTGAGAGCGGGGATGTGCAAATTACAATTGTGTGAAAGAATTTTTTTCCCTCTTAAATCATGATGTTTGTTTATCTGCTGACTACGTCCACGAACGTTTAATAATTACTGATATTGATTCAGTGTCATTACAGACGGGGCCAGCTGTTGTCTTGTCTAGCCCGTTGATTTGAATCAGACGGAAAAACACATATGCGTAACCAGTTCATGATATTCTTATAACTTGTTTTTTTTTATTCCAGCTCCGCAGTGTAAAATAATCTTATTGTGTTGAACGCAGTTGCATGAAAACATTTTGTTCAATTGTCAGTATACATGAAGGCATTGGCAGCCCATGGACGAAATTCAATACTTAGCGATTTTTTAAAAGATACATTCTTAAGGTTTTTTTTTCTCATCACAAGTACCCAAAGGATTGACAGGTTTTCCTTCCAAGTCTAATGACTCGTTTCCTAATTTGCAACAAAACGGATGCAATAATTAAAATGAAATAGAAACAAGCTCCACAAGTTTTACGGTTAAGTGAAGCAGAGACACGATGAGAATTGTAGATACGAGAGTGATATGGAAGGTAGTAGTTGGGACCTTAGGCGACAAAACAACTGATAGTCTTGCACTTAAAGCATGGCTAACTCCCTACGAAAAAAAAACAACGAAAGATAATACAAGAACGAGGAGCTTGGAACTTTGAGTCCGGCCAAATATTTCCTATCGCTTTCCACAGACTTGAGACAAACGGATACTTGATTCTTTTACAAAGTACAGAGGCAGGCCTGATTGTAAAAAAAATATAAAAATAGAAAGAATGAGGTTGAAACAAGATAAAGCGTAAAATTTTTCAAAGGAAGTCACTCTTTAGAAGCCAAGTGTGACGAGGAGGACTCAGGTTTTACCCAAATGTAACACCATTGTATCCTCAAGTGTCATACTCAATGCATACCTATTTCCCTTTGGTTTTAAATCATTTGCACACACTTTGCCGCTCACACAATACATCCAGGGTCTGGACAGTAAGTAATTCCTAATTCATCCCGTCAGACTACACGTATTGTGTAAGTTTCCTCCAACGACAACTAAGTAGCTAATCAAGGAAAAATACCTCACACTCAGTCACTATCAACTTTAATCAAAAAGTTAGGCAGTTCAAATGTTCTTACCGGAGACACGCATACATACTTAGTAACTCCGTTTAGTACATTATCAGAAGGTAGACTCCGTGGAATGGTACATATCTAAGCCCTGAACTTCACCGTGGAGAGTTGGTCTTTCTGGTGTGTTTTACCTTTCAGGTATATCTATCACATACGAGGTCCATATGTGTCTCTGGCGTTGGTCTTTTTGTCAGTGTGTTTGATAGAAAAATTTGAGCCTCGGAAGGTAGTCGTGGAAGTAGGCAATTGGATGTGATCATAGGTATATGGATGTAATTATAGAGTCCCCTATATAAGTGTACCTGTAAGGATTTTCTTATTACTCATCTTCTAACTCAGCTTTCTTTTATATTGGACGGTGGAAAAAATGTGCTTCCCTTTCTCTGGTCGTTAGTGTGAAACCATGCATGAGGAAAGCGTGAACCATACAGCTACCACTGGTTTTCTTGGTTTAAATCTCATTCATCTCATCACTATGGAAGAGTCGCTTGGAGACTCTTTGCACTTTTTATTATGAACACAATTTGTGGTGATGAACCTGTGTGTCACAAAGGAAACCACACACACGAAACTTTTGTCTGGCTTTAGTAACTAAAAGTATGTTGGCGTAAAAGTAGATATATATATGTACATATGGTAGCTGCATGTACTTTGGTATAAGCAGTGCTTATGTAGGCTTCGATATGTATCTTATTACGAAAGCAGGCTGCTGCCAATGTTAGACATGGTGCGAAAGTAATAGGATTCCGTACAGATTTCTCAGTATGAAATTCATCCGAAAATAGGAAATCCGCCTTTTGGCAGCTAGAGGCTTGACGCCAGGCGTCAAATTCAAATACAAGGTTGTCAATAATCTTTGCCCACCTGTGCTCTGTAGATCCTACGTGTGCAACACAATTGCAAAAGATATTTTTTAAAGAGAATTTAATTGTATAATTAATTCTATCAGTAATTTTTTGTTCAAAGAAATCGGTTTATAAAGACAGTAGTTATGATTTTATAAACTAGGTTAGAAATAACAGGAGTAACGCAAGAGAAGGGCTGCTTCTACACAGAGTTCTGACCTTGCTTAAACCTCAATTAAATCGTAAGGGATATATGTGGTTTGTGCATAGCTTGCAATAATTATTATTAATAATAATTAAAATGGAAGAAAAATTTCTGCACATATGCATAGATATTGCTGCGGAATTCGGAATGTCATCTTGGGGCAACCGGTGACTTGGTTCCTGAAAAATCCTGATAAATGAATGACCTTTCTCTGTAACCGTGCCGGGTGCTTGAGAACAGCAAAAGCTACCCAGAAACCTCTGCTAGACAACAAAATGTCCTTTCCTAGGAATTCAGAGTGTAATATCATATGAATTAATTATTTCAGCTTTTTTTTATTTCCTGGGCAATACGTCCGTATAGTTGACCAATTGTTTTGATTTTTTCCCCCTATTCGCAATAATCTCCTATACACAAAATACCTTCTACAATTATGCACCACGATTAGATCTTGGAAAATACATGAAGACAAAGGTTATTGACAACCCTGTAAGTGCACTCGAGATGTACAGAAGTGATTCAAGATTGAATGTGCTTCTCCATGCTTTGTAGTGTATTCAGATGAGATTGCAATTCGACAGCTGTTGTGTTTAGTGATTGGCCAATTTAAAGTCTGGGAATTTTTGGCAAATTCATGACAGAGGATCTGTCAGAAACCTGAGGTTTGAGGGTGGGAGCCTGTCCAGGACTGATAGTCCCAGAATGATAGAAGTATGCCAAAGAATATGCATGTGTCGATAGACTAGAAATGAAACTGATGGAGGTAAGGGATGTGAGATGTCAAGCTTAAGTAGACGTGGGTGCTTGAATGAGACGTGAAAGTGAGGTTTACGGAAACTGCAGGGACGGATGACATGGTGTTGAAAAAATGGAAACAATTTAGAGTTGAAAACATTCCCAGATTTGACAGCTCTTGGCAGGTCACGACGGCCGAGTGATACTCTCAAATCAAACGATTGAATTTGTTTAGAACCACTTGGTTTCACCATACGTTGACAGTTGGAAACAAGTATGGAATTCAATCCTCCTATAAAGAATATTCGAGAGGGAATGCAAAGTGTATGATGCTGTGATTTCTGACTGGAGAGTCGTTCGTCAGAGAGTATCCACAGTAATTCAAATGGAGTGCAGTGATTTACATTGTCAGGAGACAGGAGAGGCAGCAAGCCTCCAGACACAGGAGAACACACTGAGTCAGTCAGTGAGAGAGTGGGAGAGCAAGGGAAAAAACAAAGAGAGAGAGAGAGAGAGAGAGAAGAGTGCGGAAAAATTTTAGCGATGGAAAGATATGAGGCCGCGGATGTTACATGCTCATCCATACCTTAGGTTTGCATTATTTATATTCTCATGTGGCTAAAGTACGGTTTATGGTGTTACTTGATCTGGTTTGGCTCCTCTCTCCTCCTGCTGTTCCTAACCTGGTCGGATTGAATACTAAAAGAACATGAGGTTGAATTTTGAGACGAATCTCCTCCACACACACACACACACACACATACATACACACACATACACATACACACATACACACAAGATGCCACGTAGTCAGTACACAGAGTGAGTCAAGACAAGACACGGTGTACTCTTATATTGATTGTGACGAGAGCTCCGCACACTACTCATCTCATGCGAACAAAACATGAGTAAGTACAATAAGAGTATGTACTCACGCAGAAAGTGATCGTCACGATGCTCTACCCCACGCTGATCAAACATTTGTCTCCTGTGATTGCAAACTATTAGCTTCGCCTTATCTTCCCCTTTCACGCAACCCGAGGTATAGACCAGACCGCTGGAACCCCGTCATCCCAAGTAACCAGCCAAATGTCCTTTTAATACAGTCAGTCATGTACCTCTCCGAGTAATTACCCAGAGGATGAACCAACCTATGTGTACTTTCGGGTCATTCATACTCCTCTTCCTACACCTCTTCCCCTCCCTCTCCCTCTCCTCATCCCTAGCAAAGGTACTTGGAAACTTCGCACAGTCAATCATATTACAATAACCACAACTACTCCCACTTCCCATATTGTATGTACGTCAGCTCACTCCCAAGGACTCAAGTGTCCTATCCTTAGATATAGTAACAACCACTTTGAAACTTCCCAAGTCCTTCCCTACTTCTTTTCAATTCCCTGCTTTTTCAAAAACTTCTTTAACTTCTCCTAATGAACTATAGACATGGAACGCGGCCTTGTGGATCCACATACGAGCATTTACATAGTAAATGTCCATGTAGCCCGAGGGATGGATGTATGTCTCAAGTGGAGCCCTGTGTAAGTTAATAGGGACTCTAGTGTAACCCAGCTTATGTAAGAGAGCCCAGGAGGAGTACACCTTTGCCCCAAAAACTTGATGCATAATTCCACAAAGCAAATGGAGAGAAGTTTCCCATAGCTAAATATGTATATGTTAGGTCTCTGGACATGTGCAGATACCCGTCTACTGTATGTATGTATGTATGTATGTATGTATGTATGTAGATACATGGACCAGATATGTGGAGCAGTACCCCTGGCTTGGAAAGTATCCAAGATAATTCCTAAACAATTCCAAACTTTTGATACCATGTTTTACATTTCCCATAAATTGTTTTCACATAAAGTAGCAATAAAGCCATTTAATTAATTTTCGAACTCCTTGCGGTTTTTCCCATTCTCTCTAGCTCCTGAATTTTTCATCGTGGTCGAGGCCCCCCATATGTACACTGGTCGGGAGAGAATCCGAGGATTTGTTACAACCAAGTTGTCTGTAATGTAAGAAATATTCCGTCGTAAAAGTTTAATGCATGAATGGTACATTTTTTTTTCGAAATTACAAAAAAAAAAACGTGAGGGCAGAAAAAATGGGTAATGACTTTGGAATTAGCAAAGGGCAGTTTACTGAGCAAGTTGGAAGTAGATGACAGGTAATGATATGCAAAGTGCAGCACACGATCATTCCCGATGTAGAGCTAAAATGCTCCATATTTTTTTCCCCTGCTGCTCTTTTATAAGCGAAAGGATGTGGACGCTAGGAATATGTAAGTGATTTGGACTCCCAGTGTAATCTATAGTAGGTTAAGAAATTCCCATTGTTTGTGGTAAATTCCAGGCGTGTATAATTTGTTTTTAATGTGCTAAATCATCTCGGCTGATGTAAAAGCCGTTAAAAGAGAAATGCATGACTTCATGACAAGGAACTGCCTCTCCAAACAGAGCCAAGGAGCAAATACAACATTTCGGCAGTCTTCAAAAGGTGCAGATGCGTGTCAAAGTGTAAAACTCATCAGAGTTTGAGACAAAACCGTGTGCTTGTATTTATAGTAGAGCTCCTTTGAAACTATATCCTTTGAGTCTCCTCAACGGGTTCGTACATGCAACTTCCTTGGATCCAGGCCCTAAAAATAATCATCAATGATTCTAGACTGTGGCATGAGCACATCACCAGAGGTCCATTTACCAAATAATTTCAAGTACATAATCGGGTGCGAAGGCAATGATGTATTTTGTGACTGGCGGAGATTCTCGATCAAGATAACGAGAATCCACTTACAGCTATGACGATACATTTTTCCATGATCCCTCCACAACTTCACTGGTGAGAACACGCTCTCATTTCTCTCGATACTCTCAACAGCCTCTCCATACATCCCATTCTTCCCTACACATACATAGGTACTTTATTACACAAGTATACAACATCCTCTGAATCATGAATTGATAGCTTCCATTATGTTCCTTCAGCTATATACGCCTGGCAGCATGGATTACTTTAAAAATAATTCGTTTTCCTCTCATCCCAGCGCCATCTACTTACTCACAATTTTCCACTGAGCTTCCCTTTGACGGTATAATTTAACCCATCAGCCTAATGAAAACTAATATTGAGAGGAATCATATAAACATACGTTGTGTGTACAGTAGCAGTTATTTTTGACGCTAAAATTCGCATCAGCAAACTATTTTTGGGATGTCCAGTTCGCTTTAACTTTCATAAACTTGTAGCTTTTCTAGCACACCCAAAATACTGGCAGGCATGGAATTTCCTATGTATAATTAAGGTGTTTACTTTACTTTCATTCAGCCCTAATCGTTACCACATGCTTTTCCTCAAAACACTTTAGAAAATTATTGTATTCAGCTCGTCTTCCCAGGTTGGATTATTCCTAAGAGCGAGAATTGCTAAGTGTTCTATATTCCTATTCATGTACTAGCAGATGGCTTCATTGCTCAGTGGTTCCTTTTTCTCCCTGACTCAATCACCAGTAATTCCTTTGAATAGTTCAATTGCAGAATCCAAGCGAGTTTGAAAGAGTTGAATTTAGAGTAAGAAAAGCGGGAGAAATTTCAATAAAGTTCATTTTTTCCCTTGAAGAATATTATTATGATTATGGGTCTTGAGGATATTTTTCGCTCAGATCCCTACGTTTCATTCCGAATGTTTATCTATTTCGTCAGCCATTAAGAGTCGTGGAATGTCTATCATTTTGCACGTGTTTCATTCTCATCCATGTAATATTACGTACGGAATGGATTTACATTTACCATTTAGCCAATGCATGTAAGAGTTAATGTATTGACGAGTTGTGTTTATAAGTGTGTGCTTGTGTGTGCTTGTGTGTGTGTGTGTGTGTGTGTGGAAGAGAAGAAAAAAATAGAAAATAAGACGAAAAAAGTTACGTTGCAAGAACACTTTATCCATTATTATTATTGCTGTACTAACGCCACATGCAAGCTCATTCTCGTATAAAATATTCACGTCACATTATAAAAACCCAAGGAGTGGGGAACTTTAGGGAAGTATGTACCAGTCATGGATTAGGACTCAACTCCCGTTCTATGTATGATACAGCACTCGGGAAAAATTTCCAAAACCTCAAGATACAAGTAATTATTACCCGAGGACTCAGAAATTATTCTCTCAGGCAGATTTCCTTAGTTAGTGAATGGATGTAAGGAGGCAGACCATGGAGGTAGTAACACAGCACTTGGAAATTACAAGAGAAAAGATCTCCACAGTCAGTGCCATAAGCTCCCATGTGCTTGAGAGACAAACTCGATAAGCAAGGGAAGTGGTAATAAATGTGAACTCAGAAAATAAGGCAAATCATCTTTCCAACGAATAAAAAGCATTAACTTTATCCATTAAATCTATGGAAATTTTTACCTTTCCAGAGCTCTAACTCCTGCCTTGAACAATGATGTATGTTATGTGTTTCCCCCGTCGTGCTTAACTAGAAAAAATTAGAAACCTTCCCTTTCTTCCTCTTTTTGCTCAGGAATCCATTACAGAGTAAATGGTCACAAGAATAAACCAAGGTCTGCTGCTAAAAGCCTTGCTGTAACACTGTGCTAAAAAAAAGAAAAAAATACCTAAACTCCTGTAGGTTTGTACCTGACGTAGATACTGCAGTATTCTATTTTCAACAAATCTCATCCCAACAAATACAATTTTCAGACGCAAGCCCCATCCTTGAAATTCCTCGTAGAAATTCAAGCATCATAAATGGTGTAACAGAGTAGCACAATCCCATGCATTAAAAATGGATTTTTGACAAATATCAAAATATATTTGGAAGCTAACATACTAATGTTAATCGGGTTCCTGGAGAAAAATTGAATGATGGTGTGTACGAAATGATTCGTACATGGTTCTTTCACAAAAAGTATATATTTACATCTCGCACCCCGATGACGTTGTGTAATTTACAAGTGGTTGGCTGAGCAAGTTTGGAGGAAGACGAGGAAGACGTGGAGAGCTGATAAGACGGTCTGACAACAAGAGAAGACCCGTTCTAGGGTGTAATCTCCTTCTTGCAGTAAATTAAACAGCAACTATAATGGGAAGAGCTGAGCCACTCCATATCATCCCGAATAGAAAGAGTGGTTGAGGGAGAGAAAGTAAAAATGAGTAACGTGTCGAATTGTGTGTGCTTGTAGGTGCCATGTCAGGGAATCCACAAATTTCTGGAGTAAGTTGAGAAGCATTCCATATTGACGTCAGTAAATCCTTTGTGACGACACCTTCCCACTATATATTTGATAATGGCTCAGTTTTTTCACCCTGGATTTCTTTACCAGAGGAGAAAGGAGAGAGTGAGAGAGTGAGAGAGAGAGAGAGAGAGAGGAAATACTACATGACGTTTCTTGAAGGTGTTCGAGGGAGGTGTAAAGGTTTGGAGATTATGATCAGGTTCGAGTTGATGCTGTATTGATTCTATTCACAATATGCTGTTTGCGTCTGATTTCCCTCTGTCTCTCCTTTCCTCACTCCTTCTTTCACTCTAGAGTACTAAAATTTAAAGCAAATCTCCAAACAGGGGAATTTCATGTGAAACAAGGTTGACTTCACTGTAAAGATAGAACCCTACTGTATTCATGCTTCCAAGTCCCGTCCTCCACTTTCGCATTTGACTTTCTTTTGCCTTCCTTATTTTTTGGAGGGGGTACATCCTATAGGTATAGTAGGGCATATGTTTGTTCAAACTATAGGAACACAAGGACATGCATACATGTTACAAGCACATATATCCACAACCAAGCAGGGGAGGCGAGCAAATGATTATAATGACACGATCGAATCAAATGATGGCCGAGGCAATAAAGCACGAGCTAAGGATTAGGAAGCTAGGTGGAGGAAATAACAACTCCACCATCTTCCAATTTTCTATATACTTTTAAATGTGCATGTACTGTGATTCTTGGAAAATGCTCCCATTCCAGTTGGATACACTGCCTTTACGTGAGTCATTCTCCGTCTCGACCCAGTCAAGTGATTCTCCTGTTTCATCCCTTCCATTTCAACGTCTTCTCGTCAAATCTTCAACGACCAATCTTCAGTGGAAAGAATGAGGGGGATTTCAAAGTCCTTCACAATACTGGATTGTACACCTTCACGTCACCTCTTTCTCCGAAATCGTACCTTCATCATTTACCATTTTAAGCCTCCCTTGTGCCCGCCTCTTATCTTTTTACACTTAGTTAAGTCTTCCGTCCTTCCATTCATAAAACAGAGGAGGTGTGCGGACAAATTGTACGGTACAGTCCACAATTAAAATTAAATCTACATACATGTATATATATCTATTGTATCTATTTATAGACTCATTTCAGGAAGCAGCGATGAAATGACACATCCAGCGAGGGAAGAGACATCTTTAAAATTGGACTAATTCTAACTCCATGGAATTCCTACCCAGTGTCCTCTTACTGTAAGGTCCCTTTCATTTCTCCCCATGGGAAAGAATAATAGGACACATTCCCGTTCACGTTAGATATTTTTTCTTGTAATTACTAGTGGGTCAATATGAGATGAACTTTGCTCCTTTCAGGAGTGCTATTATTATTATAGCCACAGTGCAGAGTTCTGGTGCTAGGGAAATGAATTGACATCCCTGATTTGAGACGTGACAGTGTGGAGGAATGCAACCACCATGAATGCATATTCGAGCCTCTTATTATATGTAATATTATGGGATACTATATGAGCTTACAAATATTACAAGAGAATATTTGGTGTGTAGTACAAGTACGAACATAATTATGGGTATCTTTGGAGAAGAAATATGAACTTGATAATAACTCTTGTACAATGTATCTTCCCTCACCTAGAAGTTTCGTGATTATCACACGGCGAGAGATCCGAGTTCCCTGTGCATGCAATTATATAAGTATATGTAGAACCATACATGTGGCTAAATGAGTGCTCACTCTCCATGTAGATTTTACGTATGGAAGAGTAATCATGTCTGTAATAAGCAGATTGTGTTAACTAAGGGAAGAACATTCATCATCACATCCCATGCTGTTTTATACATGTTCAGGAAGGCCAATTATTCGAGAAAACAGCCGCCCCTTGCACAACCAATTATAGTGCTTCACTACCGTCAACCGAGAACTGTACTGTATGGAAAGTTTAAAATAAAATGCCTTCAACTATTTCCCAGCCTACACTTCCCCACACAAGACAGAGAGAAACACGAGAAAGGAAAAGTTGCTCTTCATTGCGAAGACTTACGTAGAAGGGGAGTTCCTTCTGTGTCTTTCTCCTTCGCAAGAGTTTCAAAATCTAAATTATAAAACACAAATGTATGGTTTTTTTTTCCTTGGGAGCTTTTCCTCCCTTGCAATGGAGCTCCGCTCGCTTTTCTCTGGAAGTAAGTAACTAACTTAGGAGCATGTAATGAATGCAAAGCTAGCGTATGAAAATGGCTTTCAATTTCTCAAGTTTCCCAGGGAGAGGAGGAAGAAAGTAGAAGATAGCCGAGGACCCCTGAGTTTTACATTGAAAAACTTTTCCCATACAAATAGGCCCACATTCTGGAATTATTACCATTGACAATACCATGAAATAAATAACCTTGTAATTTTACATATCACACCACCCTACGACTTATTTTCATCCCGGTCATATATGTATCTATTTTTATTGCTAATTTGTTTCCTGGCAAACTCAGTACATGGTTAATTTTTATCATGGATACAAATTTCAACAAAAATAAAAACATTTTATTTCCAGACCGTGACATACTTTCAAAAGGCTACTCATGACTGGAATGTAGTATTTATAGGAGGAATTACTACACAAAGTGAGTCGATTCGCATACATCATTACATGTAGACACACTCAATTACAAATGACATTATAATAAAATAATTTTTGTAAATGTTGTTGAACAAATGTTTTTAAATTTACCGTAGTAACTCCTTTGTGAAGATGCTAAATGGAAGATGAAGATGATTTGGAGGACGAGAGTGGAGTTTAGATTTAATTTGGGAGATGGTCGGGGGAAGAATAATAATTATCTACAAATTAGCACTATCCTAGTCTGAGCTAAAACCTATTTTTTACAAGGGAAGATTGAAATGTTCACAATTTGGTACAAATAAACAATTCAATGAGTTTCAAGCCTTTTCATTTAGAACCTTGTTAGGATTTTGGGATCAGTTAGCTATTTGTTGTCGTGAGACTTGAGGTTAGCTTGTAAAGCGTGAGCTTGTTGGCAAATTCGGGATGTTACAGTTAATTACGTGAAGGATGTACAATTATGCAGAAAAACGAACAAAAGGCCCATAACACACCAATCCCCACGTAAGTTTCCTTATCAAAACTTTTGTTTAGACAATCATAGACAGGAAGAGGGACAGTCCTGCAGGTTGTAGCAAATTTTATTGTAAATACTTATATTAATAATATAATATTATACATAATTATATATAATTAATAATAATAAAGTTAGTGATTGTCCTATTACCCAACTCGTCAAAATGCGATCCCCCAACGTAGGAGCCTCAAACCTCAAAAACAGGTAATCATTTTTCCCGTCATTAAAAATATTGTATCGAGAATTATGAACACTTTTGTCACGATATTTTCCTGACATTGGTAAAAGCGATACGACGAAACGATTTTTCTCGGGTTTTGGCAATACAACAATAAATGGCGTGTTCAATGGTATTCCATAGAATTTGCTACAACCTGGTGTCAATTTAATTTATCAACGACTATTTAAACAAAAATTCCGGCACGGAATCTCGGGTGGGGGTTGGTGTTATGATCCCTTTTGTCTGTATCTCTGTGAGTCACTGACATTTAGAGACAGAAGAACGGATGGCACAGGGAGAGAGTAGATTTGTGACAAATTGGAAGTAGTTGGTGGAGATACATGGAATAAATTAAGTGGGAGCAGACGGCGGGTACCCGTTAATTTATTTATCGGTGGGTATTGGCCGGAGTGCCGACAAAGTAGGGGCTTGTCGTTGGATAGGAATTTTCCGAATATTTTGGATTTGTGAAGTCATTGCTGGTGACAAGGGGAAACATAGCCACTCTGACTCCATTGTTACGTCTCCATTTTACTCAAGCATCAGCTCTAAAGTACAACTTCCGTCAAGCCAAAAGATAACGATAAGGTAAGAAAGTGGCAACCAGCGTATTGTGTCTCTTTGTGTTTCCTTCACTTTCTGTGTGCTTAGATGCTCGAGAAAATAATAAGATAACCACAAGAGCTTCTCTCTCTCTCTCTCTCTCTCACTTGCTTTCCGTGGCTCATTCACTGTGACTATTTGACCGTCCCCGTTATATTGTTCCGATACGTGCATTTGGAAGGAGATACACCCTTTGGTCTGATTCTCCTTGTGTATCTTTATGAGGAGATGGCAGGGAGTTGACTGTCACTACACATACCATTGGTCCTGACGATCCCAATGCTTCGTACTCATTCTGGTCTCAAGACTGTAAGTACTTGTTGGCCAGAGTCTTGACATGAGATTGCATACGGATATGTACACATTGGGAGATACAACTGTGTGGATGCATGCTTAGGGACGATTTATCGTCCAGTAACGATAATTGAGTTTCTTTTGTGTGCAGTCTCCTTTTGTGAGTCTTTGAAGAAAAGAGGACTCGAGCAAAAATGGCATTATCTTTTAAATGGGTCCATAACTGCTTCAACATGACCGAGGCACCACAATTTACTTTGTCAAGCTGAATGAAAGTGTAGCTTTTTCACTTACACTTCTTTTCTCTCTCTCTCTCTCTCTCTTCCTCCTCCTCTCACTACAAATACATGCCTTTCTCAAAACAGAGAGTCAGAATTTTTTTCTGTCACAAATGAGCAACATAAATATTATGGTCACGGCTCATTCATGAAAACTAGCGTAAACTCATTCGGTTATTTCTCTGTCGTCTTCCCTACCAAATAGACAAAGGCACAAACCTATATAAGAATATCTTCTTACCACATTCGTCATTTTCTTACCCCGCTTTTTTTCCCCCAGTCATTCAATATTTATACTCAATTTTTATAATATTCCCTCAGCGTACGTAATTCTCAATTGAATCCAACTTCCTTTCACAGGCACAACCTCTCACTTCAAAGTTCCAAAGGCAAGTGGAGGAAGAATAGGGCATTGTCAATAAAAAAAAACTCCCTTCTGCAGGTACTCCACCAGGTGAGTTGCAAGTGACGGAATGCTATTCAAAGGAAATTTATTGGTTGGGTTATTATCCTCTCTCTGTGTCAGGGGTTCCTTTTCTACATTTCCTTGGCATTGAGTAACCAAAAATGGCAAAAACGCATTTCTCTCCTCATTCTATGACCATTTTTAGGTGATAGAGACGTCGTCAACCTAATTGAAAATGAAAGGTGGGCAATTTGTATTGTGAGATTTCCTCACAGTCTTACTATTTTCTAGAATTTTCATATCTCCAGTATTTTTTAGAAACTCTCATGTATTTTTTTTTCAATTCTTTATTCCCTGCTCCATTTTTAGAGAAAGAGCTTTTTGAAATAGTTTTGATAATTACACCTATTGCGTTTTTGGAGAGTTAGAAAATTTGATAGGAACAATCTTATCCTTAATTTATTCTTAAGGTAATACATGAATTGAAGGATTTTTTACCAATGTTTTAGTTCCATTTGATTACGTTTCTGTGATGAGCTGTGGTTTGAAACTGGTTACAAATATTTTTAAAAAACTCGACTGTCTGTTAAGGATTCCGAATGGGAAATAATAAGATAAATATGGATCCCTGCATTGTCTGCGTATGTGGTTTTTTTAGTTTGAAGGAATGTTGGCTGGAACGTGGTAAAAGAGGAAGACGGGACAGACAACGGTAGATGATTAAAGGTGAGGTGGGTTGAGTACAACGTGGGACTTGTCCTATAAATCCTTGTAAAATTTCTCGAGGAATAGCTGGGTAAAGTTTTTTTTTTTCGACTCTTCCTTGCTCTCTTCTGTGATCACCCGAGCAAGTCAATTGCTTGAGATATATTAGACACCCACCTCCTACAATGGGCTCCCTAGTGAGATGGGCATGACTCGTTGCCAACATTATTCCCAAAACTAATCACCCACCAAGTTCAAGGTAAATCCAAGCATGTACTACTGTAGTGGTGTGAGTGAGTAAACTATGCCGACGCACTTATAAGTTTTTCGGATATAATATCGATCAGACCATAACAGCCCCTTTGCATCTCATTCTCCCCTGCAAAAACTTAACCCGTTAAATTCATCTTCATCTGAGAAATAATTTGCATTTTACACAACAGCCCAGCCTATTTTTGGCTTTCAGAAGCCTCCTCTTCTCCCTCACAGTTGTTGTTCTCCATTAAAAGTGCAAGCACTCCCAGTTTCCTCTTTCCCTACCAAGTTTATCAAGTTACTTCAAACATTGAGTCAACACTTGAGGGAATACAAATATACGGCTACAATAATTATCCCAAGGTTTAGGAAAGGTGGGGAACAAAAAAGAGAAGTAAATAGTAGGATTTTATCAAAATTGTAATTATTACATAAATCTTTCCTGCAGTGATAAAAATGGAGGATTTAACTCTCCTAACGGCCGTGCCTCTTGTTCCCAGTCGGCACTGTCACAAAAGCTAACATTAACAGATACGCTGACATGTGTAGTGACTGTACGTACTCATTGAGGATGTGCATCCAGTTTGACTCTGGTCTTGTCATTTGGGAAGAGCCACCGCTGTCGATGGCAGGGTAATAATGATGATGTGCTGATGAGTGTACTGGGCCATAACAATAACCCACCACTGAGTTGGCATTAAAGGCATTTTTATCTCTGTTTCATTATCATTATTACTCTGCCACCCATTATGTCTCCTGCTTAGAGAGCACATCACAGTCATCGTCCTGGCATTAAAATAGCCCCACTCTCTTCATCTTGTCAACAGCCAGAGGTATAAGGAACAGCTTTTGATATTCCTAATTTACTCCTTAACTGCCCCAATGGATTTATATCGCTACAATTCCTTCCTCTCTGCCCTTATCACATCAGACAGGATTACATAAACGAACTGGATAGGCCTCGAAGTTATGTATGTAACTACATGTGCACATGAACCAACACATACAAACGGATTCCCAGGAACTGCATCTTCTGTATATCTATAGCAAGCAACCCATGAAGATTCGAAATGATACGAGCAGTTTATCCTCATCCATCCACACTCCCTCATAAGAGATATCCTAACCCTGGACAATGTCACGCTAAATAACTCCGCCTCACGAGACAAATCAATGTTAATAGGAGACAAAGTAAAGATACTTGTAATACTAGGGCATCGTCAGCCAAACTCCCAGCATCTTCCTGACATTAACTTCATCTCATCTCCCCCAATCCAACTTCCTCAACTCTCCAAGATGAAACTTGGAAGAGTCTTGAAAATGGGAGGTAGCAGAAGGGAATGATTTTTGATGTATCTAGTATTAAGTTCCATGTTAGTTTTTCCGCCGGGGCTCCTCTCTCTCTCTCTCTCTCTCTCTATCTCCAGCTGGATATCTACACCAGAAACATCCATGGTTTACTTGGTTACTTCAATCAAAGGGAAAAGTTTTGAAATTAACTTGTTGATTGCGGTAGTTTCATTGTAATCAGTTGTTGGAATACTTTCAATTTACAAGGAAAACCTCCTGCGGTCTCTTGTGTAGTTCCTCGAACCAAACCTGCCTTAACCTGTTTTGTAATAAAATTTCCCTACGCTTATCATTGCAAATTTCAGTGTCTTGCTGATTTAAGTAGGGAAATTCCTTCCTATCATTAGCTCAAGTGCCCTCATGAGTTTGGTGGCTACCATGAGCTGCTGTGTGGTTCCTTTGAGATTGAATTCATTTAATTGCTTGATAGTGAACCATCCTCCCCGACTTCTTACTACATCCATGGCCAAAAGGAGCAACTTAAAACGTTAATCGTTTTCACCTTTGAATGCCGGCCCTCTCGCTTCCTCCGTGCCGACTCTCAATAAAAAAAAATTCTGTATTGTAACGCCTCTCCTTTTAGTATGTTTATAGTGCGTACACATATTATCACAGGGACTTTGAAATTCCCGTTTATGAAAGTTTCGTGAGAGAGAGAGAGAGAGAGACCGGCGGAGAGGTTTACTAGGAGAGGATCCATGGCAGTTTACAAACAATGCTCTGTGCATGTGAGCCTACTCAAGAGGTATATTTTTATTAAAAACTGCTTTAAAAGGCTCTTCGTGCAGGCATTAAATGGCTCAGCCTAAACTCAACATGAAATTACTCAAGTACAAGGTTATTTTCCATGCTGGAGAGCTCCTTTATGTAAAGAATGACATTACCATATTTTTCAAAGAGGGAAAAAGAATTTGGAACTTGCTTAATTTCAAATTATCCCACTACCTTTTAAGAATCTTCAAAGCTCAGGGGAGTTAATTTTTCTAGCCATTGAATTCACATGAGTTTCATATTTTTTTTACCTTTCCAGCAAATTAGTCCAAAGAACTTTTGCAAAATTCCATTGATAGCTCATACATTTACATATGTTGTGGTCACATCTGGATCCTTGTTGAAGACAGAGCCATGTCTAGGGTAGAGAACACTGAAGCATGAAGGATGCTTGTAGATATAGGAGGAAGAAGTTTTTGAAGGGATTTGAGTCCAGCGTTTCCGTGTCTTTTGAAAAGAATGAGGGTTTTTGTATTAATGTTAAATATAGATAGTCACTTGTGGAAACTCTTGAAGCATTTATGTATGGGGATTGGAGTCTGCCTCTCGGGTTTTTGTATTCCTACTCACGGCAAGGTATACAGATGCTATTCCTGAGAATGGGTTTATCGTTTGTAGGAGTAAGTTTGGACGAAAGGCATGGAGCCGTGCAGTGTACCGTTACGGAATCACTTTTTAACTTTCACAACAAAGAAACACTCTGAGTCCATCAGCACTTCGGAAAAGGCCTGACTGTAGACGTGGTTCCATTCCCATTCAACACAACATTGAAATTTGTTTTGGAGAAATCGACAGAAAACTATCAAAAGAATGTCAAACCCAAAAAGCACAGTGGCACTTGAGATACTGGTTCAGGCTACTTACTCCTTTCTATGGACTCTACACCTTCTATTAAGGAGTTCGGGTGATCGGGAGAGTCGAAGCAAGGAGCAGGCATTGAGAGATTTACTGGAAAGAATCAAGGACTTGTTACAATGACATCAGAAAGAACTCGGTCTCAATTTGTCACCTTTCACTTAAGGTTCGATCGACACTTGAAGACAAGAAAAGTATACGATGTTCTCCCCATCAGACCTTAAATTCCTAAATGTAGACAAGGATGAATTTAACAACAGTGCTTTTATTTCCCCGGCCTTAAGTAGACTTTTATACTGACACTCACATACAAACATGCATGGATTGATTTATCCCGTCCCTGTACACTACCCACTTGTTCTATCTCATTCCCTCACTTTCACACGTTCACCTCCAGTCACCAAGTTATTCTTCAAATATTTCCCAACTCAAATCAATCTCCACTAGAGTCTGTTCAGAGTCGAGCGATTCCAATCAACATGGTCCAAGTCTAGGGTATAGTCACTTCCCTACAAAAATACATCCACAATTGTATAAGTATTGGGTTCAGATTGTGGCCGTAATAAATCAAAGCTTCCAGTCCTGGTAGGGAAACTTTCCTCCACTGAGGAACTTGAGAAAAAAACTGGAGTTAAAAACTAATATAAATGCTGTGGACGTGGGTTTATACTACGAGAGCTGTAATAATAATTGTTTTATAAAGTTAAATCGAAGCTAAAATAAACATCCTCGTTGGTGGGGGAACTGGAGGAAAAAAACCATTTAAAAGGTGGGATATCGTCCTAATATTTTTTTTACAGTTAAACCAAATATTATTATTTTTAGTCATATGTTTACAAGCCAAATAGTCTAGCAGTTCAATCAAGCTATAATATTCAGCTCACTGTGAATAATATCCCGTGACTGATGATTCCTTTGAAGATGATCATATGCCAAGAGTATGCTGTATGTAGGGTGTATGGATCAATTTCATCCAACAGGTTATGGGATTCGAGAGCCCAGCCTGTATGCCGTTTATGTCCACAAACATGTCAATTGTTGTTCCATCTCACGGTGTAACCACATATGATAAACTGACATGTAGGCTGTCCTGTGTATGACGCCGACCTCAACTTTTGAATTATATCAGTTATCAGAAATATGTTACAACCCCAGAGCCACACTGCATCCTTCAGCTTTTAATATCAAAAGGTATCATCATCATGATACCAGCTATGTGTGCCAACAAGATGAGAGTTGAACATGACTAGTATCAGTTCCGAGTACTTAACTTGGCTCTTCCAAACATCTGAATATTCATTATGGGCAAACATGCATATCCTAAAAAGTAAACCAATGCATTTCTCAATTTGAGTATCATGGACCCCAGTGCATGAATTGTTTTATCATCATATCATATGCACGTACACAAACGACGTCCTCACTCTCTCCTGTAACACTCATCTTCAGAAACATCCGCTCATTGACTTTTGCCGCACCAAAATAAATAAGCTTTTAAATCAGTTATTACCGTAGAGCTTATCAAGCGACTCATTGACAAGTGACAGGGCTCCTTTATAAAACCCGACATTGCGGTCGTACAGCATTTCCCAATTGGTTAATCTACTGAAATTTCAACTCTCACTGTTAGTCAATGATTGTCACAGGAACTTTATGTACACCTCCACGACAGGATCCTGTGAGCTGTCACAGGGTGCCCCGTAAAAAAAGAGTTCATAATATTGAAAATCCAACCTGGCCCTGTCACAGCTTGCCCCGTCTATGTGCATACAAAAAAATCTTTCTCAATCTCATGATTTTTACATTTCTTATAATCGTACAAATACTCCTTACAAGTTAAGACTCACAACAGCTCCGTTACAAATGCTAAATATTCTTTAACTGGTTAGCTTTCAAATTCTACTGGCCTACTGGTATTTCTTTGAAGGCTCCGAAGGAATATGTTTACATTCATAAAATTCTAATAATATTGTTGATAAATTTACTCTTGTGAGCTCCTTTTTCCATTTCACGTTACTTCCCTTGGAAACAATTTGAGAACTAACCTACTTGAGAAAGAAAATCGTGGAAACCAGTGGATGTCATGTATGCCAAACAAATAAGGGAGTAAAGAGCGGGAGGATCCTTACACTAAATACATAAATACAAAATTCGAAATATTGTAAAACCATCTGGTATTGAGTTAGACAGGACCCAAGGGAAGCTCAGCTTGTGGTGAGCCAACGTTGGAGGTACCTTGGGCTGATAAGGTGCATCCTACAGTTTACCTGGTTTATGATTCCACTTACTTGGAAGAGCACGTTGGGCTCGTCCTAAGGAATGAAGAAGGTAGGTAAATGGAGGGAATAGTTTTATGAAGAGAAAATGCAATAGTACTCCCAAATCTTCCTCGTAAGTAAGCACATTTACGAGCCGGCACTGTCACCCTTTGTAAAGTAACTTGGTAGTTTTGTTTTTAGTTTATTATTTCCATAAAATTCCTCTGTGTGAACTCTGGCTACCAGTCTTGGGACTTTAATAAGCAAGTCCCAGCCCGAGCACGACTCTATACATACAGGGTGAGTAGACCAGTTCAAAAGTATACTTATTATTAGCGATATACGGGCCCGAGTAAAGGACTCCGTAATATGGAACGCATCACTCACGCCCCATAATATGTAGATACGTTGTTAGGTATAATGAGCACCGTATGTACTCACAGTATGGGGAAAAAACATAAGAAATTATGACTCGTCGCTCAAAACTGACTTTAATTTAATTTGAAACTGCAAAATCCATTATCATTTGATTCAATATAAATGCAGAGAGGGATAAAGGTTGCGGATATTTGGCATGCATGTACATACATATGGACATATCTCTTTCTCTATGGAAACCTTCATTATGTATTTACTTATCTGGATTGTTGTACTCACCACGGCAAGGGAACAACACAGGGGAAAAAAACAACTCCACCCAAAATCTTGTTTAACAATCCCTCTCAAATGAGCATACATACTTCCTAATAACAAGGACTGGGAGATTCAACGTCCCCATACACAGTACTCACAACTTTAAACCTGACTCACTTGATAATAAACCAACTTTTCTCTGAGTAAATTACGTTCCTGAGAATTTTTTTTATCAAGAAATTCAATTTTTTCCCGTCATTTTTATATTCAATTTGTAAGTTTATGCCATGAACAATTACCACACCATGATTCAATCCCTTGTATGAGAAGTACATATATGAGACAATCCTCTTCCTTTACTATTGGCATGAACACCGGCTCATTATTATTGTACTCGTTATGCAGGAGTTTACCAGTCTCCAGGGACGTATATATAGTAAAATAGCAAGTAACCATCAGTTTTGATACTGAGGAATAATTTTTTCGCGTACACATACACACACACACACACACATACACACAAACACACACCAAGAAATTAAGCCCTGTTTCGTGTGATAACCTTCCCGTACAAAGAAGTCGTAGTGCATTCATCATCGTGTTTTCATTTGTTGTGATTACTAAAAAGTTAGTCATTGAATTCAGGCATCTTACCTTTTTGGCCTGATGCTCATTGGGACGTATAGGAACTGTGAATAGCATTATTAGTTGGAAGTGTATGGAACTACATGCTAGGCGTCCTGGAAATGATGGGCATAACGCAATGTATCATTATGATCCATAGCATTATATTTATTCATCGGAAACTATAAGTGACTCAACTGCTTTCCGGAACGGAAATTTTTCACTTTACTTTTTTTTCTCTCTCTCAATGCTCACTGACGCTGAATTTGCCAGCTGTTGGCTAATTCTAGTAACAGAACCACCACCCAAAGAACTTACCACCCTTACGCAACCATAAGGAGTTACCAAACAATTATCCCCGCACGTATCTATTATTATTTTTATTCCCTTTCTTCTCTCTCTCTCTCTCTCTCTCTCTCTCCCAACAACTCCTGTCGGAGGATGCCTGTGTAACAGACAGGACTTGTTAGAGGCAGCAGACAAATTCCAATGGATCTCCCCATATAATTATGTACTTTACTGCAGCCTACTGAAATCCTGCGCCAAAATGTCTTCAAGGCTTGTAATTGCAATGTTCTGTCGTCTCCTGTTTGATGTCCGTCCCAGGGCTTGAAACAAGAGTGACGGAGGTCCGTAAATTATAATTTCAACTCAGAGGGGACCAGGATCCCAGCCCACATTAACAGCTAAAGATGTACGAGAATCTGTCGAAAAAAAAACGGTTTGGATTTTACTCGAGAAGGATTTATTGATTCCGTTTTTGGTGGGATGTACAGAGTCCCTCGCTTTTGGGTAACTTTTGTTGTTCTTTATTCTGGGAAGAGGAGTCTTGCGGGATAGAAAGATCCTATACGCCGTACAAATACTTATTACAAATTCCAAGGATTTTGTATTCCAAGGTTTTAATAATGCAAATATTTTCAATAAATTCAGTGTTCGTGCCGGCACCAAACATATGTTGCAATGTTCGCAACTATGATTGAGGAACGTGGTATTTTTTTTTATGTCCCGGATAATTATTACTTTGCAGTCAACAAACCAGCTAATGAAGGATTCGGCAGAGGATCAAAATCTACTTTCTTGTTATTAATTATTATTTCTACATGATGATCGTCCCAACGTGCCAGTGGTGTCTCAGAGTGAGGAACATGTATGAGTCTATTTAAGTGAAGGGAGTCTCGGGCTCTCGCCATTTAGCTAAACCTCAGCACCTTTCAGAATAATTGGCAAACTACATGGGATGAGTTGAGTGAAGGGACTACAGCTCGAGGGGGGAATCAAGCAACAAGTGTAATGTTGATTGCAACTTGCAAAATTACCATTAATTTTTCATGACTGGGAATCAAACCACAGAGGAATTATTACAGCGTGGCAATCAGACAATTGCAGTGTAATGTAGCCCACCAAAGCTGTGAGAGAACCGGCGATAAAAAGGGCAACTCGTTCAACTCCTGTCTACCTCCCAGCCTACGCTGTCTGAACGTAGATACTTATAATCACCCAACACAAACGCACACATATACACACACACACATATACACACACACACACACAACAAGGTATCGAGTCTATTGGGACCTTCCCTATACAAGCTGAATACACACAGGTAACAGCTACTTACGGCCATAGATGAACAATCATGACAAAATCAACTCCCATTTTAAAACTGGTCGTTAGTTTTTACCTGACGTCAGAGCTCTTCCCTGCCTATTTTTAAAATGTGATTTCGTAATTGTGGGGATAAAGTTACGACCTGACTCATCTCATATTCTACACGGATACAAAATTTATGATGAATGGGTACTGCAATTTTATTACTCCGTCAACTTTTTTTTTTCTCCTCCGCTATTAACCGTCATGCAAAGGTAATTGTACACAAATAACCCTGGACGTCCATTTATGATTAAAGAGTTTTTCCGTGGTACAGTCACTGCCGGTGTGTGAACAGATAAGCGATTAATGTTGTTCGTGCGCCCATTCACACTGTCTCTTGTACTACAGACACGGACTCGAGACTACAACAAACACCATAAAAATCTTCGAAACCGGAGCAATGACACTTCCCTCCGTATTTGTCATCATCATTTCATTTTATAGCTTCAACACGAAACAAATTACTTGCTACCAAAAATTACGTAATGCTATTAAGACCAATTCAAATAATCCTGATTGTTATTTTTAGCAATGCGATTTTATCACACACATGCATTTCAATTATATTTCTCAGACATGATTCACATTTCTCAGGGAGGTGACTCACAACCAGATATTAATTTCAATGGATTTCCATTATTGTGAATGTAATTATTCTGGAAGAATTTCAACAACTTTTTTTTTAAATTTAGTTTTTTATCTCACTGTGGTCCATTCATTCGTCATGTATTTTCCTTATCAATTGTGCTCCATGGATTTCTCTGATGATTTCTGCCTCATGCATTTTTTGAATGAATGATTATTCGTCTTCATGGAATTTTCTTATGAGTTTGGCTCGACGGATTTTTCCTCATAGATTTTTTCTGAGACTTCTGATGCGTTGACTCTGATTGATATGCAGCGATGCAGCCCAATTTTAAATATGATATTTGCTCTTGAAATGTGACGTGATTTAGATATCATGTATGCAGGTCACGCGACTGACATGACTCCCTAGCGCCTCCATCCTGTACAGCTCTCAATGGTCGTAATGGTGAAGTACAAAAGCCACATTACCGTCACCATCATCCGCATCATCATTATCAATTCCCTCCATGAAGCATTTGTCTGCATCTCATATATTTACTTTACGACCCGTCCTCGGTGTGCACTTAGCCCGGTCCGAAGAGACCGGATATCCAATATGTATACGTGACGTGGTAGAATTTGCTCAACCACAGACTCCTGAACGTTTCAACCCATAACTCTGGAGTCGGAGGGTGTACGCACGTTCCCTTTTTTTTTTGTGTCAGCACATTATGTAACAAGTGCGTACACACACGAGTCCCTGTATTTAAAAGATACTTTAATCATTAGCTGATGCTGTTGGAGCAGGCATAATTCATACCAAAGAGAAAATTTTGCTCCTCGATTCTTTTTACATGGCTTGCTTCATTCGTTTCGGCTTTCCCATCCTCATTGTTACTCTAAAGGTTTTTTTTTACCCATCACATAGCGGAGCTCATATACCACCCTGGAATGATTCCTTCCCATAATTATTATTTGCTCGATGAATAAACGGAAATGTGAATCGTCCTTTTTTATTTCTGAAGCTCCTCTCTTGACTTCTAGCTTTCATCTATTAACTGTCGATGTAGGAGTCAGATACTTGATTCGAATAAATAGGGAAATGTAGCTGCACTATTGTGTCTCAGCATATTTGTTGGCTTATTTGTGGAAGTGGAAAATACATACGCACATTCTCGGAGGAACCTACACAAAACTGAATAGATGAGTTAGCAATTTCGATGAATTACCCACTCACTGAATAATTAGATGACACGAGCTTTGAATTTATTCATGTTAGGCTGGAGCAATTTGGACGCTCCTGAGCTACCAAAAGTACCCGTATTTTTAAGTCTATAGTGGCTTGTGCCACTAACATATAATTGCGTGGAGGATCATGGAGTCAATTGGAGGATTATGGGGAAGAATAGAATGAACAGAGTACTCTCGTATATTTTGTAGTCTAAAATAGACTCCCTTGTGCTGAGCAGAAACATCGAGTATCATTTTAATTGGACTTACTCAATTTCTCCGCTGCCATTATTGAAGGATATTATGTCGTTCCTAATTTTTCCCTTCCACTCCCCTGCAATTTGGCTTACCATTGCATTGCAAATGTTGCGTGCCCACGTAAGTTCAAGCTTCCAACTGAGCTAATCAAACTGAGCATATAGTCTGGGTATGTCTCATATAATGACTATTATTCAACATACCAAAAAAAAAACGAGAAACTTCACGTTTTGCAAACCGCACGTTCGTTAGGTTAGGAATTCGGTTTTTAACGGGTCCGTACCTACGGGGTACCTCGAAACACCTCATCCTCTGGCTCAGGGGAGCAGAGGAAGCTAAAAGTATCCTTTCCTCAAATTTGAATGCAAGTTTAACTCTGGATTTTTACATATTTGCTTCCTAGACTTGAGTTAACAATGGCGGACACATTTATTTATTTCCACAGTACGCTCTCCTTCCTACCCGTATTTTTCTCCATGACATATTCTGGGCTTTTAAGTTTTTTACTTTACAAGTTACATCCCTGGAAATTTTAGTCACCGAATTATAAAATTTGGAATAATCACATTTTTCGGGACCAGAAGTGAGCAAAATTTGGAGGAGCAAAACCGTGTTATATTTTCATTGCATGGGGCAATAATTCTAGAGTAAAAATTGTTCAACCCATGTAATTTTAACCAAAATTTTTAGAGAATTCTTGAAACTTATTTAAGGAGCATGTGTAAAAATTTCTGGACGTATTTGACCTGAGACATTATTATTTTTTAAAAAGTTCTCACAAAAATATATGTTTTTGTCTTACCTTACTGTTTGCCCAAGTGGTAATAATAATTATTGACTTGTGTCAGTGAAAACAAAATTATAAAATCCGCAGCGTAATACAAAACAAAATTAAAACATAATGTATGCTTACTTCACCTGCTCACCAGCTGGAAGGGGACTATGTTTTGTGGGGCCCTTGCACAGAAGAGTACTATTTTTACTCCACGCGCGTCCATGAACCTCAGAAAAATATGTATAATAAACTTTCCTCCAGACGGATTCCCCATCCCATGAAGTACATAATTACATAAGTTGGGACTATGTATGTATATAAAATTGCAGTGTATCCGAATCCGAGTGATTGAACGGACAGAGGATTATTTGATATGCATGGGAAATCCATTTAAGCGTGCCGGAGCTGCTGTGTGTGCAGTAAAGGGACAGTAGTAGAAATTAATGATGGCTACATCCTCTCCTGACTCCATCTGACTTGTAACATATACTTGGGCTGGAAGACCGACAGAGAATTGAACAGTTGACATTGATATGATGAAATTGTTTGATGAGGATCATATTAGGATTAAATGCAGGCGGAACTGAAATGGAGAGCGTCGTTTCTCCCTATACAAGTGTGCCATACAGGTCCTCTAATTCCAATCAAGTCTGCGGCCCGATTAAATAGGTTTATGTCATATGTATGGACCATTGATATTTATACATGATTAATACATCCGGACACTCCAGTCCCATACATACTAAACGCACTCCACCTTCCGTATGCGTAATTACTAGGATCAGAGCCCCACGTCCCTCCATGCTGAAACTGGTGCAAGTTTATTACAAAGTATTTCTCACGCAATATAATCTCCTTCATCCATCTTTCACTCTCGCAATAAGTAAATCTCATACTTTCAAGAGACTCCGTTGGGGGAATCATTTAACGGGGCTATAATTACTTTCTCTCTTCGGGATTTTATTAAAAAGTATTTCTGTACAAGACAAATACTGAATGACAAGATTATTGCTACTTCACGGGAATGAGCAGTTGCAGGAGACGGTATCAGTCCAATCAGTTCCTTTGGCCCAGCTCACCAGTCATGTACATCCATCCCTATTAACCTTCAGGACTTCCTAGTGATGATGTAGCCCTAGTATTTATGTCTATTTCATCCGAGTCATATGGAACTACCAAGGCTGCATATACAGATAGATATACAGAAGGATCCCAGCGGTGGCTAATGTTTCGGAAATACTCCGTCTTTCCGTCAATGCTTTGAAGATACGATTTTGAATATAAATGTTCCACCGTAATAAGTCTAGTCTAGGACAAATTCTAGCATACAGTGGGCTGACGCAGTATCAACATATGGTACGCTCCACTGATACTATTTTATGAGTGTGTAATCATGCCCCTGGCTTTAAAGCTTTACTAGCAATAATAATAAGAAGAAGAAGAACCGCATCCTAATACCGATACAATAGTTCATTCCAATTTGAGAAATTGAAGAAATTGTCAAAAATGGTTCCCATATTGATTTCCATACTTGTTATCAAAATCCGGGTATAACTTGAGTACAATATTTAAAAAATATATTTATACACTGGCAAAATCCGTTGACAAAAAAAAAGAATTGAGTATCTACTCAAGCGGATATTTTTAAGGTACGAAGGACCGGGACTGTAAACATATAATAAGCATAGATACAGTTCGTACTCCTCATATTGTGCTATTGGTGGAGTGTGGCTAGATACAAAAATAATATTGTGTGATTAGGTGTGCATATAGGGGAAAATGGAGGGAAGGGAATCACGATCAATATTTTTTTATTCAATGACATGACATGATATTGCATTATTAGAACACTCGCCATGAGTCAAAGCAAGTTTTTAATACACTGGAGCCGTATCAAATGGAAGGAGTTCATGTTGCACCAGCATTACATGCTGGGAGTTCAACTTGGCTACATGCTCTACTCAAAGATAATAATAAGTGACTGTGTATATAGAAATAAGTTGGTGGACTGTTCTGGTACTGGAGAGAAGTGCAGGGGAAAATCCATAGAAATTGCATGCTTCTGGTATGTATCCTTGACATTGAAGTTACTCCTTGAATCTTATCTCTCTCTCTCTCTCTCTTGCTGACTCTCACCCTCCTGTGAGGTGAATAATAATGCATTCTCGGTCCTCATTGCCTTTTTCCCTCTCTCTCTCGCTCTCTCTCTCTCTCTTCGTCGTCTTTCCTAAAAATCCTTCCACATGAGTCTCCAACTATACTTACATCTTTCGGAGTTCCCTAATAAGTTTCATATTTTCCCCTTGTATTTGTCCAAGTAATATATAAGTCCTGGTAGAAACCAGACACTTTTCCCAGGCTCTTCAAGTTTCTCTCGCCTCCTCACAAGAAAAGCAAATTTGTTAAGGAATTGATTTTTTTTTCCTTGGAGGAAATAAATCGGTTATTTTGTCAAGTCTTCATTTCGTGCCTACGAAATTTCGTTTGAAACTAACGACAGCATTGCGACGACAGGAGCGGCAAACAAATAAACCCCAGAGTGAAATGTTTGACAAGCATACATATACAGCTAACAACACTATCACTTAGAACCCCCCTTTCCCCGCAGTATTAGTATACGGACTCCCGATAAAGATAAAAGTTTGTCCTTTGTAAAATTCATTTTGATTTCCTCCAAGAAACTTAACAAGAAATGCCTCTGTCGGCACCGCCAGCTGCACTCAAGAGTTTTATTTGAAAACCTCAAGCATTTTTTTAACCGGATGAGTTTATTCAAGGAAGGAGGGAGAGACCTGGAGAAAATTTCTGACAAGATATAAAATTAATAGAGTCGAAGAGCGAATGAGCAGCCCACAACTGATGAGATTCCGTCCATACTCCTTCAAGTGTCTCGCATGCTGATTGATAATAATAGGCACTTGATAAAAGGCTAGCAGAATCCCTGAATACCTTCCGAGATGAATATTTTCCTTTAAACTGTGGCCATACAGTCAGCTCAGTCTGGGAGAGGAGGTCTTCAAGTCACAAATTGTGACTGTAATCATAGCGTCCTGCCTTTATGTGAGGAGAAAATATTGTGGCAAGTGGGAATGTCTCTGAATATTTTTGTTATCCTCCTGAGAAAATGCTAGTATAGGTGGGATGGGGTCTCCTATAGCCAGAGCACCTTGTACATTGGGAGGTTGAAGGGGAGTGCTCAAAAAAAGTGAGGGATACTGTGCAGACTGCACTTCAACCCAAGGAATGCAAACAAGATCGAAAAGAGGGAAATCTCCTGGAAAAGAAGCTTAAAGTTTAGTAAATGAATTATTGAGGAGACACACAAAGGATTTGAGCCTCAGAATTATTGCGATAATGAGGTTGCGGTAAGTAATGATATATGTAAGGGAGGGTGATGGTATAGGAAACCTAATCGGGATGCCAAGACTCGACACAAGATTATGACAGATGTGCGGCGAAGGATGATTACCGCAATGCAAGTCTTGGAAGAAACAAGGGAAGAGAAAAACTACACATTAACCTCCATTCCCTTCCAAGATCAGGAGGAATTACATTGAAAGTGGCATTTAGTACCCACCACTTTTTGAGAGACTCATACGTCCTGGTACTTCCACACACACTCCCTATCCCTGGTACATTATCCCTGGGTCAATTTAAGTATTTGGAGGACGTGCTCCCACCTTAGCCGACTGACGGTGTCCTGTCTCTATAAGAGACCTCCCCTAAAAATATTTCCTTTTACAAGAGCAGAAATTGTCAGCTACATTTACCTAAATTTACCACAAAATTATTTTTTCTCTTCATAAGAGCTTGTCACTATAAGGGTCAAATTTAGTTACTTGCCCTTATGACGAGACTGCACTGCGTGTACTAACAACACAAACTGCAAACACCCTGCCAATACCTTATTTCCAGAGTAACTTTGTTGGCGTGCTCAGACTTCCTACGACTGGCTACTATTTCCTTTGAAGATGCATCTTTTACTGCAATAGTACAGAATACATATTCAATACCAATTTGTTTCCCGGCCTTATGTCCAGTATTTGTAAGCATTTGTTGACTCTGAGAACCTGGGCATGGTGAGAATAATATTGGATTTGTTTACACTGAGCTCTTTCTATGAGAGCCCCCCCCACTCCTATATGCCGGGTAAACCATCACTGTATATTAATTCCATGCTATTGTACCCTGTGTAAAGGGAAAAATTAATATTGTGGTAAACTGGAGCGTTTTCGAATATTTTTGACCCTATAGAAAAACTGCTCTTATGAGGGGCTCTGTTATAGCGAGAGTAGACTCTATACCATTGCTACAGTTCCTACTTGAAATTATGGCATATACATAATTATATGCCCCAGCATGCGGGAGTGTACATTACATGGATAGAAGTACACTGTGAGTACGTACCCCTCCGGGGGAGGGTAAGGCATGAGAGGGGTTCTGGGAAGAGCTGCTGGTTTTGTTATTCCCTCCGAGCCAGGTTTTTTTTTTTGGGATAAAGAAAAGGATAAATAACTGGGTGTTTTGTTATGATGGTGTAAGTGAGCTCATTGTGGTTGAGGAAGGATAATGGTGTGGCATTTCTAGGGTTGTCTTGGTTTCCGTCTGGGTGCTGGCCGGTCGTGGCGTGTCTTGATTCCTCCTGGACTGTATTCCCCCGTGTTGAGGATTTGACGAACTTACCATTGTAGTCGGGCTAAGGAGACTCGTTGGTCTTTTCGAAACATGGTATATGATACGTACTGTGTGTGGAATGACGGAATTCGGGAAGAAGGTTATTTCGTCGGAATGGCAATCGTCTCTTCATCTTCTGGCTCATACATCAATCTTTCGGCACTTCGTTGGAGACCTGGAAATTAATGGTAACTTGAGCCAATATAGATAATGGGAGTACCACCAGGAGAGACAACATCCCTGAATTCATTCCCCTCTCCTGTCTTCTATTCTCTTCCCGTACAAAAGAACTGATTGTGGGAGAAGCCTCAGTGAAATTATAGCCACAATTTTTCCAATCTCCTCTCCTACCCCCTTCATGCTCCTCAAAATCCTTCCAAAATGTATACTCCAACGTCCCTTCCAATACAGTACATACGTAAGCCAAGCTTCATTATACCCCTCTAAAATTACTGACAACATTAAAGAAATCATGGTAATCATCTCTTGACAAAGGCAAGGAAGCTGTTATTTTGATTCCTTGAGGATATTTCCTGGCTGAAATAATAAATCACACAATTATTGAAAGACATTAGAAAAACAATCACAATATTAATACAATTATAATTTATAAGAATACCTCATCCTAAACAACGGGTCAAAAATCCCGGCCGCTGGGGTGTCCTATAGTCCAAGTCCGCTGCAATAAATTACATCAATATGTCCCGTCAGTAATCTCACTCTAAATAATTCCTTCATCCTGTATTTTGTCTTCTAGTAATATGTAGATATAGAGCGAAGCATACTAATCAAATTAAAAACACAAAAATAATTTCATAATGCCCCATTGAAATAGCATAAAAATATATTCATGTATGTAGCGTATACGATTTTAAATCCCTCAAACTTTCCACTTTATGAAGTATCCTCCCTAATTTTCAGAGTGTGGCATAGATACTTGAATTTATAAAATAGTGCAATCTCTCTACACACATACAACAGAAAAAGGGAATCTCTCTAACATGAGTAGAATTTGACTAATAGCTAAATGGAAGCTTTTGAAAGAAGTAAAATTGGCGTTGGACTAATCATAAAGTGTACACTCATATTTTTGAGTCTATATAGTAGGTTCTAGTATAGACCCACAGTATATATATTAATTATATATAGATATATATATATTGGTCTCTACTATCGAAAGGAATCAGCTTGTGAATACAGGTAGAAACAGTTGGAATGACATATGTTGGTAGAAACAATCATCTCCGATAAATACTGAGCTTAGTAACTTGAAATGAGTGGGACGATGAGGACGCTGTCGAGGTTTATCTGGCTAATGATACCATGTATAAAATTCGCCTCTCCAAGGTAGGGCTCCAATGGAGGTAAATCAAGTTGAAATAAAAAAAAACCAAGGGAAGCCTCTGATGAGAATGAGGCAGACGATATTCCTCTAAAGTAAGTATATGCGCATAGGAGGCGGAAATGGAAATGAAAAGACTTTTCCTCCTGAGTACTCACAGTTTCAAGGGATGTATGTATGTAATTATGTATTGATACTCATCTATATATTATATGGATAGAGCTCCTATGCAGAGCAGCTAGTTTCTTAAAGGCTACGCTAAATCTATGATCTTGGCCAGTTTCAATTCATACGGAGCCTTTCAGTTGACTGCGGACTTTTTAATGAGCTGGTGAGGAGGATAAAAGCCCATTGAATGGAACACAGGCCACTTTGTAGATTTCATTTTAACTTTCCCAAAGCCTATAAAGTCATTATCATCCTTATTACTGTATATACGTACAGAGGGATGTACAGGGATCTCCCGCTATAAGAGCCGCTCCTATAAGAACATCTTCCCTACAGGAGCAAAAATATATGGATGCAGTGCTATTTCCACCTTAATCTTGTTGTAACAGTACTAGTAGTGTGCCATTATGTGAAAGTAATATCAAAAACTCCTTTGAGGGAGTACGTTTACGGAAAGAGCTCCCTGTATTTACAGAGTGGGTACTCTCGTACAAGGTCCCTCTACATACTTTTCAGCCTAGGTACATACATAAAATTGTGTACCTACTTTAATGCGGAAGGGACATCAGAGGCCCTGAAAATATTGGGAGGAATAATAGAGGCATGAGACTCGAGTTTAATTGACACATGTACCATTGATACGTGGAAAGGTAACCATAAAACCTAGTTAAAGTTCCGCTCCGACTGAAACCAATATATCCGAAGTGGAAGATCCGAGCATTAGCATTAGCCTTTATTCGTGGCCTTTATGAGCAGCAAGAGCGTTTCCTCAAGTTATCACGTTAGATACTCCGATGCCGGGACTAATTGTGCTCATCATTACGGAGAGCATAGGTAGGCAGAGAGAGAGAGAGAGAGAGAGAGAGAGAGAGAGAGAGAGGGCTCCTTGTCGTACGGGTGATAAGCCGCATTGGATTATAATATATTTCCGCACGTTATGTCCCATTCTCAACTTCCATTACCCCACACACTCACACACACTCATACTTCTCCCAAAACACACTCCTACATTTATCTTCAGCTCTCAAGGACCTCCATGGCAAAATGTACACATATGAGATGGGGAATTAGTTGTCGTTAATTTCCATCCTTAAACTCCGGGTCTCATTCTGAAACTGTATCCGGAGGCGTGACAACTACCAGGAAACAGTTTCCTAGGGATAAGTACAAATTGCATCTTCGTCGTCTCATATTGCTTCCGCCTTCTATCCTGGATACTCTCTCCATGCATTAGGTATGTATGCACATCATGCTTTAATTAATTATCTGACGAGGTCCAATCACTGAGAAATGGTCATGCATTTCTCTAATTAACCTGACAACCTGGGTACACAAACACGGGTCTGAAGATGTCTTTTTGAAATGAATCCATTTGGAGAGACTTCCGTGAATTTCCTCTGGGATTATTTGACAGGTAAATGTAACTCCAGAGGAACTGCCTGGACACGTTGGAATCTAATGGAAGAATATATATCCTTTACCATTTAATTTTATGATTTTCATTAAATCATTTTAAATTTTGAGTATTGAAAAATTATTCGTAATTATTTATATTTTTTCCATTGTTGCGGGAACCTTACAGTACAGTCATTAAATGGCTTTTAAATAATAGTCAACTTCGACTTTACTAAAAGAATAATTTATTCAAGCTAATTTTTTTGTATTCTCTAAAATTAATATGGAAAAAATTCACAGTCACTGTAATAATATAATTTAAAATTAATATTGATATTTTTATCATATAAAATATTTTCATCGTGAGCATTAAATTTTGAAAACACTTTGGTAAAGAAATTAAAAAGTTACATTTAATTCTTTTAGAATGCAATATCCAAACTAAGGCATTTCCCTGCGTTAAATGATCCCTGACGTATAAGTTGCACTAACTCTGTTTAAATCTTGAGATGAGACATAGGGATAACAACATTTACGCTTACAATTTCCATTGAATTTAGACAAATACATACTTATGTTATGTGACATAAACACCAGTCAGTTGTAAACAAGTGTACAAGAGTCAGTTGACTGTGACCTTGTGCTTTATTAAACTTTGAGTATTGAGTTGCATTTTGTATCTTGATTATAGCCGGGCCATTACCTCGCTGCTGATTGCTGACATGTACAACGTACAATAATTTGAGCTGGTTTTAAAAGCAAATGTCATCCATTGGTTGGTGCTAGCTCTGCCATGGAAGGACTGACATGACTCAGAATATCAAGATCCAGCATTACCTGTTGATGAACATGAGTTGAAAAAATGTAAAGCGGAGATAACGAAAGATGAACTGTGAAAGTAGTAAAACACGAGATAATCAAACCAGACTGTGCACAAGATACGACCATAATCTTGGAGCAGAATAATTTTCTCAACCACCACTCTGCTTTTCTGTACCACCTTAGCCTACCCCAGTGTCGTCGATATGGACCAGTCAGCTCCCTCTGGAAGCTCGGTAAAAAAACACAAATATAACGATACTAGACGAAAGACGATACTAAAACCAGTATACTTGTAAACGATAACACTGAACACCTCTATATACTTGAGATAGAGTGGGGAACATGATATGGGGCAGGGTAGGGGAAAAAATTGGAGAGTTCTCGTTTTTAAGGGATTTGATGAAGGCACGAGGATCAAAAACTGAAAAAAGATTGAGAGGAAAGGGTGTAAGGTAATGGCTGTGGAAATACATAGATAAGACTAAGAAGAGAAATAAAGGCGAAAGGGCTGAGAGAGGAGCCATGAAGTCGTCTTTATCAAACAGATACTTTGCATTATAAGTGCACAATGCAATTCATATGTTTTCAAAGGTTGAGAATGAAAAGCAATGGATTTGCATTAGGCAAATGATGAATATTTAAAGTGACAATAGAAAGCCCAGACAATTTTTAAGAGGAGAAAAACGTCGGTTCCCAATTCAAATATCCGTCGACATCAGGAAAAAGATACGAACTTGATGGAAGTATTAATAAATATGAAAGCACTCCTCTCTCTCTCTCTCTCTCTCTCTCTCTTGTCCCCCAGTCTTGACTTAATGCTGTACTTTTCCTTTTAAACCTTCTCCACTGAAAAACTGCCTCAAATTTTATTGAAACTGATTTCTTAGAAATACTCAACTTCCTATCACAGTCGCTTCTCCGTGTAAAAGCAGCCCTAAAAGTTGACGACATTTCCCTCTCCTAATCAAATGCAGGGGAAAAATTAACATTGGGCTAAAGGGGAACATGTCCATATATTTTTTTATTACTTTGTAGAGGAAATCCCCTCACAAGGGATACTCTCACAATCAGAGAATACTGTATACGTCTCTACAATGCACATCAGAGCCTGAGCTGCACGCGTGCTAACTTCCCAGTGCATAAATATATGCATGCTCACATCAGCTCAGCTGATGCTTCTCGTTTCAAAGTCTACGTGTATCTACGGGGAACTGTAGATATATGGACGTACCATGTAGGGATAAATTCATTTCATCCGCCAACAAATGAAGATAAACAAGTTCTCAAAAATCTCCGAACAGAGCTTTTGCTTCAGTAACGCTTACATTTTAGAACCGAGGGCTGCTCACTGGGTTCACTCAAGCAAAGGAAATATTTAGTAATTTTGCAGAGGAACAAAAACATCCTTATTTTGTGTCTTCACAAAATACACGCTACATTTTGTTCCCTACAGCATTTTGTCATTGTGTCTTGTTTCCTCGAACCAGTCGTGGTATGTATATAAATAGTAACAATACAACAACTGACTCCAGTCCTTCAATCTTCGTATTAATTCTTTTTCTTTTATCACTTCGCAGTACAGTCCACTCTTGACATAAGCCCATCCTTATAGTTGATAGTAGGAGCAAGATTTGACTCGGATCATTCCTTCCTATTGCAAAAGGAATCAGAGTCTTGGGAATGATACTGGGATATTTTTACCCCTGTAGAGAAACTGCTTTTAGCTAAGAGCTACTCCCACTCTACAGTGAGATTACTCTGTAATTCATAAGCTGAATAATCAGATTTGCAAGAGACCGATTGTCCAGCGTACCAAGATAATTTTTGCACGTTCTCATATTCGGAGGGACGACTACTAGAAATGAAAATATTCTGGTCTGTTGATTTGATGGGAAAAGGCTTCGTGCCGTAGTCAAAGGAGACACGTAGAGAGCACTAAAAGCAAGACGATAGTTCTAATGGATGGGATTTTGGGCATTGAAATAACTTGGGTATTAATACTTGTCGATATGTGCTAGAAACCTAATCGTAAACTCACGAGAGAGCAGGGAAGGAAATCAACCATCGGATCAGATGAAGTCTCGTATTAATAAAACAACAGGCTGGAAAATAGGAGGGCAACTTGCAGCTCAATGTATAGGGACCCAGGCTCTGCGTGTATAAGTAGTGCTTGTGAAGTACAAAGTATGTACATGTGATGTATTTAGGCATTAGTACACATGCACTCCTACTCCTCATACCGGGTCCCACTCCATGAGATGGTAGCCATTGTTTTTATAGTGCTTTACAAGGCAAGTGCATGAGTATAGTGACTAATACTATTGTCACTGATTGTGAGCTGCATCAAAGGATTTGCTTTACACCGTGTAAGTACATATGAGCAAATAATGAATTACCGTGAATCAAACTATTATAGAGCTGTACACCGTACAGAGTATGTAAGATAAGGTGTTCCCCCGTACTTGGAGGAGGCAAAGGAAGTCTGGCAGTCAGACCTTGCATATGTTCACAAGTATGTGCTTACCATCAGTAAATTCTTATTTAGTTCCAGTGATATAATGAAAAGGCTGGAGGAATCGTTCCGCCTTGTAGTACACACGGTCCCCAATAATAATTCACTTTTTCCATTATTCCATTACCCCACAACTCGCTCTGATTAAATTGTCTCATAAATTTCCGCCGGAGTCGGTTTCTCAAATTAAGAATTCAGATCTGTTATCGAGCTTCTGTTCCGGTATCAAGTTCAAGACGCCACCTTGTACCAATCCTGTTCATAAATCACAATTTGAATTCTTTCATCCCTGTTTCCCTGGGTGCAACAATATCCTATTATGCCACATAAGTATGACATTTCTCAAGGAACAATCCCGACTTTATGCTTCCCTCTCTCCCTTATCATATATATGACAGTAATAAAATAAACACTTATTTAGCTTCCCCTACAGTCTCCTCATAGTTCAGTGTGATACTATTATTATCCTACAGTATGAGCAATCTTGTGTATAGAAAAAATGCAAAGATGTGTTTCATATGAATGCTTATCATAACCTCGGAACGTATGTATGCACGGGGTCTTCAACGTAGAGATGATGTGTGCACATCCGTTCGAACATGCAACTCCAGGTAAGGGACTGTGGGGCTTTCATTAGTATTGTTACAACTTGCAGGGCAAGTCCGAACACAAATCCGAGGAGACTCCCAGCATCGCTCAATGTAATGGGACGGAAGACGATAAACGAGCTGTCCCGGACTTAGGAAAAGTTGCAGACATTTTCAATCAAGTTTCCTTAGCTATGCGAACAATCGATGCTGCGACAGAAGAAGAGGAAAATGAGATGGAGGAAATGCTCCGCACAAGGTTATCAAACAAAAGAATAATAGAAGAAATTTCTCAAAATATTGTCCCTACGGATATGGTCCGTCTCCAGAACATCCCCAAGCATTACGACCTTGCCTGTGAATTATGGGTCAAATGTGAATTTCAGCATCACGGAGGCTCATCAAAGTTCCGGACTGCTCTGGTCATGTTGGAAATGCTAGAGAGAAGTGGGAAGATCAAGCCGTCGGAAACCACACTAATCACACATACGTCCACAACTTTCACTTTTGCCTTAGCATTAGTCAATGTGATGAACAAGAGAAAGTATGACATTGTGTCCGTCCTACCTGACCGGGCCTCAAAAACAAAAGTCAGTTTGCTCCATCACTTGGGCGTGAAGATTTTCCGTGCTCCTGAGGAATCCAGTGATAACAAGATTTCAAAAGAGAGCCCTTCCATGATGGCAGAATTCTTAACGACCAAGATTGATAATTCCTACGTCCTGGATCCCTTCCTAGACCCAATGAACAAGGAGACACATTTTTGGTGGACGGGACAAGAAATAGTCAGACAATTCGAGGACCAGGTGGATATGCTCGTGTGTGGTTATGAAACTGGAGGGATGATTTCCGGTATCTCACCTGTGATAAAGCATTCAAACCAGGACTGTATTACGATTGGTGCGGACATGAGTGGGAAAATTGTTACTGGGAATCCTGGTCAGGACAAGAATAAATACAGACACGATACATGCTCCGTAGAGGAATACTCATCTCCCGACCTCTCAGACATGATAAATCTGGCAGTTGCTGACAAATGGTACCCTGTTCCGTGGAAGGAAGCTTTTTGTAAAGCAAGGGAACTCCTGCTAATGGAAGGGATCCCGGCGTCTCCTGGTGCCGGGGCTGTTCTGCACGCAACCTTGGAAGCCATTAAAGACTTTGGATTTGCAAACAAGAAGGATAAAAAAGTTTTACTCATTTTAGACAACTCTGCCATGTACACTGATTTTGAGTATGCATCCAACGACTGGATGATCGGTAATAATTATTTGACTCTTGAGGATATTGAGTCCACGGTTTGGTTCCATAAAATTCACACTTGGAGGATACCTGTAAAAGTGCCAGTGACAGTATTTGATGATTTCAATGCCTATGCTGTCTACTCCATGATGAACTCGGAGCGTGTGAATCGAGTTGTTGTGTGTGATGTGGCTACCAAGTCCATAATAGGCATTGCGTCCCTCCCCTTATTAAATAAGAACATTGAAGCGGGTCTTATTACCAGAGTGACTTTAATTGGGAACAGTTATTGCATCAGCCGGTCTTTCCAAACCATCTCCATCCATAAGAATATAAGTGCTTTATTGGAATTACTCAAGGTCCACTCTTATGCAATTCTGGTCCAGCGTCAAAAAATTGCATCCGCAGCAAAAACACTTGAGCAAGAATGGCTAGCAGGGATTCTAGATGCAGAAGATGTCATAAGATTTATAGTGGAGCTGGAGCAGTGTCATTCCAAGAAGTTTGGCGCAGTTCTTGCTGGAGGATTCCAATCAGTCAGTCTTTGGAAATCGACTAAGCCTGATGAGGACAAAAATATTAGCGAGGATACTTCTCCCAAGAGTATTTTACAGTCTGACGTCAACGTATTGGCCACAACAATTGCCCCTAAGCTTGCAACCCCTGTTGTAATGTACGCAACTGTTGAGGTCAGGGAAGAATCAAATAATGCCTCTTCAGAAAATCCCTCAGAATTGAATCACCCGGCGCCTACAGTAAATCCTATCAGCACGACACAACCTGCACCCACACTTGTTCCAGAAATGATAATTTCCTCGTCAAACAACAATCCTGACAGTGTTTGGGACAACCATTTTCAGCAGCAACCAAATGACGTCCTAGCGGGTTCCAGTTATTTGCCACGAGTCGCCCAGCAAAGGAACAATACATCTTTAAGGAATTCTCATCAAGCTGAAAATGCTCCCCCGAAATTTCATCCCTCAACCAACTCCGATGACCCCATAACTCCATCAGCTCCATTTTCTCCTGTATCCTCCGAATTTTTTTACGACTCATTATCACCAACCAGAGCACCCACATCGTCTGCAGTCTTCGTCTCGAAGCTTCCAGTCTCGGATCATGCCGATCAAGAGGCTCCAGTTTCATCGGACTCAACCATTCAGATTGACCTGGAAGTTGTCTCTAGTTCCATCATTCAAATAGAAGTTAATTCTGATTTGAGTTCTCCCAACAACTCTGACTTGGATCTCCATGAGGACATGTCAGCACTCTCCGTGAGCGAGTCGATATTTCGAGCAATGTACTCTTCCGAGCAAGTTCAACATGGAATTGCGGGTGCTGTAAGCTCAAATATTTTCATGTCACCAAGTTCTTCAGCAACACTGTCACATGCCTCCAGCTCCAACGTCGTAGAGACCCTCAGCTCCTTTTTCATGTTACCCGTAGCAGCCACAGTTATTCCTTATGCCCCAGTGGGGCATTTTCGGGATACTAATGATTCAGGAATTCTGCCAAGTGCTACTACACCCACTAGTGTTCCCGAAAGAGCAAGGGAAGAAGACATGGGGACAATTATACCTCAAGCCCCGGCCCAGGAGGCAACTTTATCTGAAGAACTAAAGCTTGGAGAAAAATCTCCATTGAAGGAGAGTAATAATACACATGGCACTGCGAAAATAAGTTTAGTGACGGAAGAACCTCCGACTAATGTGACAGCACCTGATAAGTCTAGCGATGGCAGTAGTTAATCTTATACAGGGGAACCCGGACTGTTCCTTTTATTTTTGAAATCCAAACCAGTAATAAACAAATAACTTATCATCTTACTCTGAGAATCAGTTAGTATTGTTATGAGGATATATTTTTTTGCATTAAAAATCCTTTCAGGAGTTAATTTGTCAGTGTCCCTTGGGAAGTTTCCTTGTTTTATTTCTTGGCTGGATGTTCCATCCGACGTGTAAGATACTTTGATGTTTCGAGTTTATACTGTATCTGGACATGCATAAATCTTTATACCATATGCATTAGGGCGGCTGCACCAGAAAATACTGCTAGTCATAGTAAAAATGCAAGCGTATCAAATATCTGTGTCATAAACGTTTGTGGGTGTAATAACTATAGTATGCAAATTATGTATAGATATAGATACTCATACGAGCGTATATTCCCAGGAACAATGTAACACTTGGGGTCTATTCAAGTATGGGAGCACTCAGTGATGTAATAAGATATATCGGTAGTACAAAGGTAGTTGTAAGTTGGATTTCATGAATTAACACCAGGAATCACTGTCATGCAGAAATCTACTGCTGGTTTAATGTTCACATGCATCTCCGTAATTATGTACATGTGAGGGAAAGAACTGGAGTTGTAACCGAAGCTCAAAAATGCTGACACTCGTCTGCGGGTCTCATATTAACAACCAAGGAAGCCGCCACTCCATGGCAATCATCGCCAGTAATAATAAAACATGAAAGTAAAATGAAATGAAATAAACCCCATGAAGCGGAACCTGAAGGGGCGCATCTTTAAATAGTCTTTGACTATGGTACTTCCCGCTGTTTCATTTACCACGGTTGGTAGAAAAAAACTCAATCGCCGTAAATGTCTGTAATGGCATACGTCGTAAACGTGGACCCACTAAAAGCAACAAGAATTATTATTGGCCATTTCGCTACATCTATAACTTTTTGCAAGATTCTTTCAACACTTCCACTCCCCCGATTTGGTATATCTAGTTGTTCCTCAACCCGGAGTGAATACGACTTCCCTCTAAACTATCCGGTTCAAATCCAGACGAAGGGACTGCGGGCGTATAATAAATTGTAATGTGATTCACTATCAACTGAGAAACTATAAAGTCACCTCCTGATGGATACCATTCTCAACCTTCAGTGCTTTGTTGCTGAATTTTGCCAAAATGCTCAATCCTCTGCTTTCTCCTTTTCAAAATCCTTCCCCTCATCCTCCCAAACTTCCTCCGTACTTAGGCAATTCACTCTTTATGTCCAAATAAAAGCTGATACGATCTACTACACAACCATAACAGTTAAGTCTCGTCTCTGTCTACTGGGTTTCTAATTATTGTAATATGTACGAGACTGTCAGAATTGGAATGAAGGAATTATAGGGAGAACAGAATTCGGGTGTGAGCCATGCTCACACTTCACAGACAAGCAATTATGATTGGAGCGTCACAAGATTTTGTTTTACATACATACACTCTCTAGAAAAAATCAAGGCTGGGACTTAAAATTTTTAAAAAGATCAATTTGCATTCCATTTGTTTGCTAAAATTAGCATATCCGTAATACAAATCCAGACAAATGGTACGTCATGGTGTCTGAGCGGATGACACTATTTATGACCGGTGGAGCTGTAAAAGGGAACGTAAAAAAATAATTAGCTTTTGTATCTTTCCTTGCACTGCAGGTGCATAAAGGTAGGTCTGCCTCGAATATTTTGCAAACAACCCTTATTTTTACGAGAGTCATCCCCGCCTCTGTTCAATGGTGAGGAACAAAATATAGACAGAAGAAATCAATTAAGGGCATTGTATTCTCCATGGGTCAAATGGTATCCTTTTACGACGGACAGACTGCAATTACCAAATGAATCGTCCTAGACTTGCGTGAAGGTACATACGATCTGTGGGGTCAGATCCATCATCTATTTCCCCGTTGCATTTACATTTTTATTAAATAAGGTATACTTTCCGAGAGGAGACTGTGACAGCCATAAAATACAAAAAGGTCTTTAAACGATTTTACATGCTAGGTACGCAAATGGTAAGAATAAATTTTTCCTGTATTTTATGATCACATATAGTCTGAAAATCGGTTGTGAATTAATCTTCACATTTGGGCTGGGGATCTTCAGGACTGAGGGTTATACATAGTAGCGCTGCAGGTGAATAGTGGTGCGTGGACGGATGTCTGCGTGTGCAGTGGAGCCTTGGAACCTTCCTCAAATTCTCAAAGATGTTTATGAACCACTTCATTGTACTTGTTCGGAGGTACTCACAAGTTCTTATGTAGAAAAATAAGAAGATTCTAAGAATAAAGCAAGGAAGAATAAAAGAGTAATAAGTCATTGAGGAGAGCATTTGAATGTGGAAGGAACACAAGGGTGAACGGAGTTCCGACGTTTGAACTCATGGAATGATGCCTCCTGGTGAGCGGGTCATGTGACGAGACACACCACTGCAGGATGCCTCTTCGTATATTGCTCAAGGTGCACCCGCCATCCCGTTGAGGCTCCGATGGCCTCCATGGTGGTCCTCCAAAATTATCCCCATTCCACACATCGCTTATCATCCATGCGTCATTTTAGTCAGTGCTTCAACCTCCCCAAGTAATCTTCCAAAGGATCATTTTCTTTACGACATGTCCTTCCTATGATCAAAGTCATTCCAGTCGGACGAGACGTTTGTGACAATCCTTACCAGCTCTTTCCCAACTTCCCACTCTTATATTTATTATTTCAGGAATGCAGTAACACACTGTCAAGCTAATTTATGACTGCTCCGAGACAGTTTAAAATGTCACAAAATTTTACTTCCGGGCTGTATTTTTTCAATTCAGATCTCCAGCATTGTAGAAATCTCCTTTTATTGTTCCCATGAATCTTGCTACACCAATACTAATTATTCTGATCTCAAGCTCTCTTTAAATAGAATGTTGATGCTAGCAACACTTTTATTTTTTAACGTTGTCCTAATGAAATTATTTTTGAGGATGTTAAATTTCAGTATAGTCCCTTTATAAGACTAATCCTGGCATGAGCAAAATTAGACTTACAATGGCATGCTCTTATAAGGAGTAAAACTCCCATTGTCGTACAGAAAAATAGGAACCGACCCAAAGGATTTTGAACCTATATAAATACAATGCTATTATAAGGGGTGTCTTATAGCGAGTACGTACTGTATTACGACAGAGCCCAGAAACACCTTCAGTTATAAAGAATATTTTAAAAAGTCTCTTATAGAAATGGTGCTCTGTGCATTCAACCCCATGTGATATTGCTTTTGTCATGCCCTTCTCAGCCTACCACAAGTGAGAACGCAAACGAGCTATAATTATTATTTATTATTATTATTATTATTTATTCAATTTAAGGTCTTGTAGGATTTCGCCCATGACCCGAGGAAATATTTGGTGTATTGAATTGAATACATAATTGCTTGACAAACGAACTATAAATTTTTGTATTAAAACCAAAAAATTACCAAAGTAATTAATACAGTATTCACTACAAGCAAAATGAACTAACAATAAGGTCACACTAAAAGATATGATTCAATCAGACCATTTTGATTTTTAGGGAAACTGTAGATCATTTTGCTTTTAATCGAAGATGCATCTAGTCCATTTTCCCTCTTTAATAACAATTTGGGTTACTTACTGCTTTGAATGGTTCACACGGAGACATACATTTATTGCATACGTATTTATGCAGGATCAAATCGTATTTACTTTTCTTCTACGGTGTGATCATTCGCAGTGAAAATTCAGAGGATATTTTACGCTGAAGGGAAACGCATTCATTCTGAGTATAAGCGTATCTACACAATCTCTGGTACATATGTATGTATGTATGTATCAGAGCTATGTACTGAGCGTTGTCCTATCTAGGTGTGTAGTTTAGGAAACTGAATGGTTCCACTAAATAAAACCAAGATAACAAGCAAATTATTTGATCATTTAGTCAAGACTGTAATACACACTCCCAGGAGATTACTCCATATACATTTATGTACTCATTTTGTTACTCAGGTGGAAGATTTATGCGATAATGATGACATTTTGCCATTCTGTTTCTCAATGGTAGAACGGCCGAAGATCAAGCACGTAGATACATATATAAGTCCTAGAAACATATCCATGCATTTTACACCATTCTTATAGCTGTGATTGTGAGAGAGATTTTCAAGTGCTTGCCAAATTGTAGGGTTAATGGTATCAGGAAGGTGAGTCCCAGGCTTATTGTTAGTTGAAATAACGGCTTTTATTCCCTCCCATGTTAAATAGTCGTAAGTAGCAGGACCACTTTTATGAGATATTGAAATGTGAATGACTGTTCCCAAAAGGAATATACTCATCGTTAGATACGTAAAATGGGGAGTACCTTTCCTGTGTGTGAGTAATAAAACTTGAGGTTTTATTTTTTCCACAAATTTATTGTCAGTTCAATTCTTGGCTACTAAAACTATGACATAAATGGAGCCCTACTCCACCCTATATTTTCTGATGACAGAAGAAAGACTAAAAGTGTAATTAATATCAAGTGTGTCCTCAAGCATTGGACTATATGCTCCTGTCTCCCGGTACAGTTGGTAGGAGCAGTAGGACCTATTTATTCATCTGAACAGTTCAATTCTTAGAGATTTGCCGCTCCGCTTTGGAAATGTGATGAGGGAAAAATCCGGTGAATCTAATTTAAAAGAACAAAGTGGAAGAATATTGGAGAGATGCTGTAGTCTTGGAGCTAATCATCACGGAATCACATCCTCCGGTCGTCAGTGAATGGTACTGCTTAATAAGCTCTGCACAGGACCACAAAGGAATAGGTTCCTCTCAAGTGCCCACCATGGTATGGTCTCAAGTTGACATTCTCAGTGTCTGGAAAAATTATTATTGGTTTAGTGAAATGATTCTGCGTTCAAAGAATATGATGATCCCACAGAATACTGTGGAATCCTATCGTCTCCCATTTTACCTTCTATACTTCCTCGGAGTCATCGATGCTGGCAGGGATTAGATTCCAACCACAGAGACGGCACTACTTTGATGTACACTCTGGGAAAACTTCTTTTGACACATTGCTAATACTATAGAGTTAAGTAGGCTGATAATTTCCTCGGAGCAATTATCTTGGAAAATTCGCTGTTAAATACATCTCCCACACTCATGAAATATATTGAATTAAGTCACGCACAGAGGACTGTGAAGCCTGAGGAGGGATGACAGTAACAAAAAAATAACATGAAGGAGGATTGAGCACGAGCCGGATATCGTCAAAGTCAGTCTCAAGCGTCTATCAGTTCTGGGATCAGTGTCTATCAAGGGAAAAATAACACGTGTAAGGTTCATCATGTGTCCCTTCCTTGAATAGTTTCTCTTCATAAAATGCAGACGCCCAAAAATAGATAGGATGCAAATTGATCTCACAAAATTTTATAGGATATTTCAGAGTACAAAGCAATCTTTAGTAGTACTTATGCTTACTTTGCATTCCTTGAAGGTGGCTGCTCATGCTCACAGAACATACATAGATATTAGTAATTATGTATTCCAATTGTTTACATGCTCTTCAGGTATTTTCCCTCCTTTTGAGTCATACCATGGCTCTTGGAGGAGTACATGAACGTTTCTGTCACAAGGACTTACACTCCACAGTTACTGCTTAACTAGTAGTACCTTAAAGCCCCAGACGGCTAGTGGGACTTGAAGTTAGTTCCAAGTTGGGGTGAAAACACCCGTACATGGAGGATATGAAAAAAATTCAAGTGGCCATTTCATATTTGAAGATGAAAAAGAGGGAGGGCTTGGGAGCTTTTACGCAGAATAGGAACAATAGGAGCGGCACAGATGAAAAGTCGCCCGCCAGCCAGTTGCTATTTGAAGATTCTTCTTCTTTGTAGTAGGTTGTCCAAGTTTTCCCCCTTCAGACAGAAAGAGTCTCAACCGTTGGGTCCTTTGGTTCTTTCTCCTTACTATCAGCGCCCAAAGTCCCACTGCTTCAAGATAATAGATGCTGGTTGAGTCTCCAATCTCCTCTTGTTCATAACCAGTCTATTACATAGGACTTACTTGGGGTAACTTTTACGCAATGGCTGTCTCCGTCCTGCTCCGAATTTCCACCCTTGGACTGTATAACTCAATCCTAGTCAGACCTTGTCCCTCGGACTTGAAACATTTTAGACTTCTTGGAACAGAAGCCTACACAAGGGTCTCTGCAAAGTACAATATTTTAATATGGAGCACAACAAGGAACCACAAACATGCTCCAAAATAGCACTTCCTTGTTTGCATATGTGTAAATCCCACTTTCCTCTCTCTCTCTCTCTCCCTCGACTCTGTCGGGTAATAAAATGTGTGAGTCATTTTTTGTTTTCCACCAAAAGCTTGTGGCTTGTCAAACACAATACATGCTTGCAATTTTTATCTTCAGGCTGCAATAAATCATTGGAAAGAATCATGTTTTCCCTCTCTGCAAAATGTTTCCTATGTATAAATATATATACTACTACCAACGGAGCTACAGGAATAGACACCGCAGGAACAACTTGTATTCACAGCCTGCCCAACATGGAGTATCTACATACAATTGCATGTATGCATACAAAGTACTGTGTGTTTATGTAGCTGACTCCGAGACGGAGGGAGGATGGAGGGAAAATCAAAGGGAAAATTTACATTTCCGTGCATTGTAAATTGTTGTGTGAGATAATGTTCAACTTTATGACTTTCTCCCATGTCTGGCACTTTGGAATTGTCTTTAAGCTGTTTTATTGGTCTCAAATGTCACAAAGAAAGTTTTTCAACAGCTCCTTCACAAAACTCTTGTTTTATTACCATATTAATTTTTATTCCTACCATGAATGCAAGGAACCTGGCAGAGTTGCATGGGGTGAGTTGGTGTAGTTACATATTAGGCAGTCTACATGCGCACCTACAATGTAATATGCAGGGCCGTTGTGCATACATACATATGTAACAAGATGTATGAACTTGAGACTTTAAAAAACTCATATAACACAGGTTGATTATTTTTCCCATGTTATCTCATGTGTGAGGATAGTGGGAGCACAAAAATGGTTTATTTGCTGACCTGTAGCCCCGACCGTGATTTACGATTGGTTTTTCTTACCAGCAGTAAAATAACAACTAAAATGTTATCTGGATCCGAGTGCTAAAAATTTTTACATAATTACTTCTACATCTCATTACAAGTTTCATGATTGTCTCGCAAACTTTCCCTCCAGTTGCATTCTCATCCGTTACATCTCATCCATTATCTACATGTCTTGCTCAATATTTCATATAGCCGAACAGTTACTATATCAAATGGTCCTCGGGATGAAAATTAGAAGTAAGGCGGAACTCCGGCTTGGAGTAACAGACCTGCAGTTAACGTAGGGCTCCTAGATACACCAACGTCATAAGAGATCAGTAGTGTGAGCTAAAGTAATGATGACTGGGGCATAAATTAAAAACGTCAGACGAGAGGGGTGATTTGTCCCGTCCATAAATGTAATGAAATTCTTCAAGAGAACTTACCTCACGGATCCCTCCAGCCCTTCATAATGTTAAATTACTTGTTACTTAACGTTTCTGCCTCCAGCCTTGAGTACACTTTCTTCAATGAAGAAGCCCCATTCCTCAGGAGTGCATACACTAGTATGTATCTCCTTACATTTGGACTTTGGCAGGAGTCATATTGCCGGAGTCAAAGAAAACCCAGGGAAAAAGTTATGAGGGAAATCTTTAGACTTCCTATCTCTTTGGTGAGGCCTGTCTGGTTAATTACCGTTGATTAATTGAATGTTGGTAGGGAGGGTGCAGAATTACACCCCTGTGTCAGGTTGGGAGGGTGGCAGTGATGGTGAGAAGCACATTTAGCATTGGTGGAGGTAGGAGTTGATTCTTTAACAGGATCCATTTGATAGATATGATCATAAGGGGAGAGCGGAATCTGCTGAGATTTGATGCCGACCGGCGGATGGGCAACAATCCGACAAATAATTGTGCTGGTTTTGAGTAGTTTTAAGTGTTCTCAGTAATTAGCCACTACACTACTGTTCTGTAGCTAAGGACAGCGTGCGTGTTGCTTGGACGGACTGGAAAGTCTGTCAGTATGGTGAGGCTTGATCTGTGTTGAGTATGTCGGTGTAGAAAGAGAGAGAGAGAGAGAGAGAGAGAGAGAAGAGACCGAACCGATTACATGTACGGAAGATAAAAAGTTGAAAAGCCTTTGTCGCCGTCCTCTTTTATCCTGTCCTGAAAATTTTGATGATTTTCAACGAGCTTGGAGTGGGAGACGGCATCCTCTTTGATTACAATGCATAGCCCACATTATCATCATTTCTTCACAAGAACCACTCACATTCATTATGTTCAACCAGCACTTGCATTTATTAATGTATATATGAAAAATTCAAAGTCCTGTATGCACGCAAAGTAATTGTCCCCTTGGAACGTAATGTACCGGGCATCGGAGTCGTCAAAGTTAGCAAGTTCGAGTTACACAGACACTCTCACATACGCTGCAAGACTTTTCCCTCCTTACCGACAACTTGTACCTCCACATGTACATACATAGATAAGCTTCAAACCAAGGGTTATGCTTTTACCATATGTACATACATGTACTTGCAAGCCCAGCTTCAAGTTCTAAAGTACATATGTACATCCTTAGTACTTGCACTCCACTCCTCCTTTCCCAGACACAGTCAGCCATGCTATTCCACCACAGTAAATGCCTACTACAAATACCCATAAATATATCTTTTACTGTGTGTCATATGTGTGCACATATCTACAGTAAGGGTTTACTGTAAGGGAAATCCTTATAAGAACATGTCCTTATAAGAACAGCCAACATATGTATCTGGACCCGTTATTCCCACTTGCTACGATTTTAATTTTTCACATGTATTTTAAGATATTGGCAATATAGCTCAAACATGGGACTCGTTCTGAGGGCGCCCTCCCAGAGAGAGTGCACTGTAAGAGCACTGCATATATATATGTATATCTAGAGTAAGTTGTGTGGTACGTACCATGCAGGAACTCTCCCTTGACTTAAGTATGCCTTGAGCTTATCCAGATTAAAGATAGCCATTAATTCTCATTCCAGATATATTTACTTTTCCCGAGACTTTTGTGTACGAACAGTTGGGCGAGTGGTGCGAGTGAAATGTATAGAGGCTTTTATCCTGTCTCTCGTTTCCACAGAGTCTCATCTTCTCATCTTTCCGTCGAGTCGACGACAGCTTTGGAGGCATTATGAATGCATAAAAGGACAAAGTCACTTATTTGTGTATGCTTTAGACAAGTACATCCTGCCATTGTTTAGAGTATCCTAACCAAGCCAATTAGTGTTTGCTATAAGTGGGTCGTTTCCAACCACATCTCTCACAGTGCTGTCTCTCTTTTTCACTCCCGTCATCCTCCTTGAGCATACATGCGTACTCTTATCCTGGGGCCCTCTGGATTCCTCTCGAATATTTTTCAAAACTGGGATACCCTACTATGAAATGCATTTTTCGGAGGAACAGCCCCTGTCATAATTACAAAGTTATGACGTTACAACTTTCGCACTCTCTAATTGCCAGCTCCTCTATTTCTCGGAGTCTTGTCAGTCGGCTGCTACCATTAGGAATTTAGCGGACATTAAAATTAATAACAGTGTTGTTATTCTCCCCGACGTTTCATACCTCGGGAAATATTGACTACATTCAGATGAGATATTTTGTTTGTTTGGAACATTTGAATAAAAATGGAATGAAAAATGAAGGATTTTATTTTCACAATAGTAGCATATTTTCTCGGAGGCTTCAGCTCTCCCCCCCCCCTGAAAGAAGACGAAGAGGGGGTGGGAAGAGGAGTTGAGCCTGGTTGGGGGAAAGAGGGGGTTCGATGTGGGGAATTAATAGGAGAGGAAATTCCGTGAGCATTAATGACGGAAGCTCTGGCATAACGGTAAGTTTAAGCAGAATAATTTAAAATGCAAATGTTTTGTTTATTTGCGTGTTCTGATGGTGGGAGTATCCGTTGATTGATTATAAAAGCTCGGTTTAATTGTCTTTACGGGGGTAATGAATCCGTTGGGAGCTGTTCCGGTTTTCTTGACTCAACTCTTGGGGTTGCTCCTGGTCCGTTTGCATAGGAGCGCCCATAATTTGTCATGCTTATTTATGTAAATCTCTCTTGAAATTTGCATTATTCTGACAAAGACAAAGCGAACTGATGTTTTCTATGGACGATTACAGCTGTCTTAATTTCTCTGGACGACTTTCGACGATGCACACCCAAACTAGCCCTACCTCACACCCCACCACCCGCCCCACAGCTCCGTATCATCATCAATGTCGGCCAACAAAATACATGTCATTCATTTCCAGGGATTCAACAGCCACATCACATCTGTGGTCTAATCTATCCTCAATTCCATTTAATACAAACATTCCTTCTTTTCTCATGCCTTCCTTCCTCACCACACAAGCAAAATCTTCATAAAAATTACGCTCAACTTCCATGCATTTCTACTCATTTGCATGCCAAAACGGCTCTCACTTCCATCTCCCGCACGTTTCCGTATCTCGTATATATCTCCTGTCTCTCCAGTATATCCATCCTCAGTATGTGCCAAACAAACACTCATGGATGTATCCACATAATCATAGCATTTGGATTACATCACACTCACACACTTATGTAAACAAAAGCAAATAATTTATTCGCCCCAATTTTAGTCGTGAAGTCAAATAATGACGGTCATGAAACTTTCTGCCTTAGGAAGTGATCCCGCAATAAATTACTCTCCCTCAACTTTTGAACCACTTTGTCATGTTTTTGGATTGTTTCTTGACCCCCATTTCCAAAGTGGGCTCTCCTAGAGTGAAAGTTACTTCATTTAGAGTAACAGTCACGTGTGAAAATTCCCCTAATTTGATGTGACACTATGGACCTGTATTATAAAATCCTATTATTTTCCTAGCACATTAAGCTGTTTAAATTTGAGCCACTCAGAGCTAGATACATATGTTTAAAAAAAAAAACTTTTGAAGTTCTTGTGCCTCATAGCCGTACTCTGAGGTTAGATGCAAGGACAAATGTATATATGTAATTACATATGGAGCTATACAGGATGGAAATTATATTTCCACCTGAGACTCACACGTGCAGCATGTACGTATGTAGCTTGTTAAAAGACTTGTTAATTACTCGTCAGCTGAATCTATTTACTTTGCTTTACAAGCAACCAGTATTTTTCCAATTTGAAATTAACCAGCCTGATCTTTCCACGAGCTTCTGGTTGAACAAAATGGAATGAACTCGCACTAACAATCGGAATAATTCATTGGAAATGCAATCCTTTGCTTATTCTTCCTTTATATTCATGAATGCTGGAATTGTTCCCTTTGTTATTACCTTTGTATTCGTTAGGGCTGAGGGTAGCAGTCGGTCATGTCAAACTCACTCCCAGGAATTTCCACGTGAAGTTCATATCTATGGTCTTGAGTATGAATCAAAAAGCGTGGTCATGCGAATCTTCTGCAAATGATTTGCCTCGAGATGCAACACATTGTACGTGCTATGTGCATAGTACCTATCTGTGAGATTTTACAGGATAGAGTAACTGTTTATTCAATGCATGTGCAATAAGGAGTAGATCATTTTATTAGCTCCTTAAGAGACCTGGTTTTTAATACAGGATGCTCTTACTATACGGGACTCCCTTAAAGGGGCGTGTCTTTTGTACGAGAAAAATATATTTGGAGACTTTCCGCTTGCCATTTTTCTCCTTAGGGCTTGCAATTAGTAGCCAAATGTGGGTCCTGTTTGGAGTGCTTGTATAATGAGAGTGTGTGTTGGAAGGTCCTCTCCGTACAGTGCACTTTCTTATGAGAGTGAGTCTTATGTTTCCCATAGGGGCAAGAATATTTGGATACACTCCGATTGATGATTGTTATTTTTCTGAGAGCAATAATGTCATTGTTAGAGTCAATTGTGGTCTTTTTAAGAGTGCTCTTATGCAGGGAGTGGACCGTACATGAGTCTTGAGCTCAGTGCATTTCTCAGGTCAGGGCATACTGTATCTAGCTGTTATTGTGTTGGAAGGAGAAAAGTTCATTTATTTATGATCAGGTTTGACTAATGGACAGAAAATATAAAACTGAATAAAATTCAAATTACTTGCAACCATTGGATTGTAATTGAGGGGCATAAATTACTCGCCATTGAGTTACTTGAGACAACGACTCGTTTTCCTACTATTTACCTTTCGTTTAATGACTCTCTTCTGTAAAGTATTTACCTTCACCTGACTTGTCTACATTGTGTCTTTTTGATTTCATGCAGATATTGGAATCTCATTGGGATGCATTGAGTCCGCAACTGGTCACTGCACATCTCTTCCTTTGGCAGGTACATCTGCAGATGAAATGAGAAAAGTGCAGTAATACTCGGAATTTTAGTTTCAATTTACTTACCTCCCCATAAATTACGATTTGGTTTCTACATAAATTAAAGTCACGTGAAAAAAAAAATGATAGAAGTTTGAAGAGTTGGGGGACTATACAGCAGAAGCCAGTCATTTCAGTGCTCATTTGCTCATATCAAAGATGATGAATGTTTTTTTATACAAAAGTTGGACGGAAAATAAAGAACTCTCTCGTCGATTCTTTGATGATTATCTTCTGATCAGTCCTCACAGGGAAATTTCACCTCTTGGCTTTCAAGACGGAAAGGTAGAGATAGGTAATAAAAGTCATGGGGCTCATCATCGTATTTTACTCCAGCATTCCATTAAAGTTATCTGGGACGACAAATGAGTGGAGTGAAGTGGAGCATAGCAGGGGATGGATTCCTCCTCTCTTTCATATCTCCAGGACTTACACACATTATAACTCATAAATGTCCATCTGGTTTAGTATCCGCCAGATAGACTGATAGTGCATGGAAACTATTATAATCAGCATAAACTTTACCTCCTTGAATGCTATTTCAACGGGACATTCCTTCTCCTGGACAGTTAAGGCTGAGTTCTTTGGAATTGGGATGAAAAAAAAAATAACTTCCTCCTGATCCTTTCTCGGGCAAGGGGACATGAGGATGTTCCAAATGCAAAAGCCTGAGTCAAATATCTGAGCCCAAGGTTACATATCCTACCATCCCTGTCCAGACAAATTCCAGAAAAATCCTGAAGAATCAGAAGCATTTCCGAGACCAAGTGTAGAAAATGATGAGATCACCAAAGAATAGGAATAAAAGGGGAGTTTTTATTTTACTGGATGTCTGACTCGACGCGAGACTCTCTCATCTCTCCGTGAAACGAAGGCCTGGAATGTGTGTAATTTTATTATTGGGTTGTTGGTAACTTTTACGGGTTTTTCAACTTTTTTATACCCTTCACACTATCTTTCTCAATTACATCAATAAAATCATATTCTACACAGACTTGGAAGACATTCGCAGGATTTACACCCACTGTAACCCAAGGTTATCATCATTCCCTTTCGTGTCCTGGAATACATAAATGCTGAGGAGCGGGTGAGGAAAACATCTCTTACAAGGAGAAAAAACACGGTCACGGAGGACGTAAATTACAGCTGTAACAATTACTACAAGTCGGTTGTTTCAAATCTTTATCATGATTTAGTCATGTGAAGATATGTGAATTTCCGCACACCTAAAACACTATCGATGGCGTGAAATCGTGCGAACCTCCAGCTAAACCGTGCTAGTACTCCTCAGGAATGGTACCGTTAACATCAATCAGATGAACAAGCTTCAAGGAGCTACCCTTCACAAGTACAGACATTAAGGACCTTTCACGTTATTTCAGCCTAGGTCATGCGGAGCATTTGTGTCATAAGTGATTTTGACGACAAATAAGCAATCTACAGTGCTGAAGCAACGATTTAAGAGTTCAAGTTTCTCATCTTATTGCTTGTAGTTTATATGAGCTTCTATCCCTTTAGATGTGCTCTTCGGATATATGGAGGGACTCACACAAAATCCCTTGTCGTTGCCTGATACAAATAAATTAGACAGAGAATAGGATTTCCCCTCTTTTTTAGCAAATTTTATTCCTAATTTCCTAAAATTATTTTCACAACTTTACTAAACATTCCTGACTCTTGGAGCCGAACTGATAGAAAATTGTTAGAAAATTCTCTATCACGTTTAGGCAAACTGCTAATAAGCATAGTGACTATTTTCTAGACATATTTCCTATTCACAAAAAAATCACCTTAAAATTATTCCTTAACTTTAGAAAGATACTACAAAAGTGGCTTCACAAATTCCTAAAAATTAGCGCCAAAACTTGTTTGGGCATTGATGTGTCCTTTAATTAATTAAATAAATAGCCATTATTATAAATCACTTAAAAGTCTTTAATAAGATATGTGAAAACATCCTTGCTTGTTCTTGAAGTCAGTAAAGAGAAGATTTATCTCAGTTGATTGAAACAAATGTTAAAATATCCAGAATAAAATTTCCTACACAATCATAAGATAGCTTCTGCATGAGCAATGTGGAAGGAAAAGTTTGTGAGGGACCCTGGGTACGTGTCTTTGGTTTGTGTGAGTTGTTTCGTTACATAAACTATACGTCTCGTACTCACGTTCAAAGGGAGGAATTCTGCTACCATAAATTGTAATCGGAGCCAAAGTGGAGTTATTTAGGGACTAATAGTTTATGTTGTGTTTCTAGTTCCTTCCTCAATGAATTGTATGTATATGGATGAGGAAGGAGATGGTAAATATGGTAGGAATTGTATGGGTTTATATGATACAATTAGTTTTCTAACGACTGGGACCCAGAGTATGAATGTACAGACGAGGGAAGTTTTCCTACATGAGTTGAGAGGTATCTAATGGTGGGACGGAGCAAGTTAGTGAGGTACAGTCTCACTCTCCCGAGGTTTATCTCTTGCTCTCTTCTCCTGGTCCTGTCTCATTGTTGGATAAGTAGCAACGTCAAAAAGTTATTGAGGCGTACAACATGGGTGGCTGGGTAATAAAAGCAGGCAAAGTTGAAATTGGAAGCGCTTAAACGGCCAAATGGATGGAATAATGACACGTAACTGGAATGCATATAAAATAGCAAACTGGTGTAACTCCACGTTCATCCTCCCACTTCATCTGACTTCACTCTCTCTCTCTCTCTCTCTTCCATAGTCTCTTCCTCAGCATCCTCTCGGAGTACCGCAGATAGATATTGAAGCATATTATATCATATAGGCCCTCATTCCCTCAGAACTGCAAAAGGACCTAGCTACGAGATGGCAAGCTCTGGGCTTCCGAGGCCCAGAGTCACCCAAATTTGCCTAATATAACGAGAGCAAAGTGCCATTAAGTTGCATGTACATTTTCTCAAGTGCACGTATATGTTGGAGTCAGCAGACGACATTCCTGATCCTACCCATCCTAAACTCTAGCGTCGAGGACTAGGAGACGCACAGAAATATTTACTATCGTCGTTTATGCATGCACAGCAATTTCTTTCTCAGCGTTTAAATACATTTTATGCTCTTGTAAGATCCACCAAAGTACATTAAAATTCTTAACTGCATTAAATTCGTATATATGCGTACTCCTCACAGGAGCGTTTCCATCTTTATTACAGTACAATTACACTTCTCCCCGTATTTACATCCAATCTCATTTCTCCCCAAAACTGGAACTTTTATCTTCCTTGAAATAACCCTGCAATGCAGGGTTACACTCTCTTCAAGGGAATCCTCAGAAGGAACAAATTTTTCCAAGTGACACCCTCTTACAAATAATTACTTCATATATGCTGATACAAGAAGAGAAATAAACATCTGTGGTAAACGGGATTGGGGCCAAATATCTTTGCAGCAATAAGAAAAATTGATCTTAAAAGTGCTCCTCTTATACTAGTGGAATCTTATACGGCATCCTTAACAGGAGCAAAATTTGATTCTTACAATGATATCCTTTTCTAAGCAGAAAAATTATCATTGTCACATACAGAGAAAATGCTACTATTCTTATTGGGGGCCTCCGGCAGCATTACCGATACAAGATATAAATCCCAATTTCAATTGGACTCAAAATTAAAGAATAAATATTTAAGTAAGCGGTGAATCCTTCCAATTACTCCCAGAGCCGGAATACATAATAATACATGACAATGTGATTTGTATAATATGATACAGTATGCCTTCAAGTGGAATTATTATTACATAGGATTTGTTGTTTACAGAACTACAAGCTAGATAGGATGGCTTGTATTCGAAACCATTTATAAAGTTTGAAGGGAGGTGTCAGGAGTGAAAATGAGGATGAAGGTGATGTCAAAAAGGAAATAACGTGCGGCAAGCGTTTGATCCAACTTGACATGCCAAGTGATTTGTGAGGATTGATGTAATGCTTGTTATTCTGTAGTATGAACGTACTCCCGTCAGTAATTCCTGTTACTAGAACTAATAAACGGAATTTTGAGGGAAGAGCCATTCCGTGCAGACGTAGGATTCCAAGTTACACTCAAACATGCACATGGGCTCTGCATTCAACTATCCCGGGCCTAGTGCATTAACAATATTTAATCCCAACGTCCGCTTTCCATTTCCATACCTGAACCACTGCAAATAAATGGTTACAAAGGCCGACATTTCCTACTTACAGTTCTAGCTTCTACTCAGCCTGCGTCAAATCTGCGTGGAAGCATTGCATAAAATTATGTATAGGATGGACGTAGGAGTCAGCATTAGAGGAAACCAGGTGCCAGCTGGAGATTAGAGCTGATGCAAATTTCCCCGGCTAATATCCGCCCCTTATATCATACATCTGGAATATTTTCACTCATTGATCACTCCATGAACTCGGCTTAAGAAATGTTGCTCCATCTTGTTCCTGGCTCGGGATAGAAGCTATAGACGGAAACTAATCTCATAAAACTCTCTTCTACAATAAGGGAAACAGCACAGACAACAACTCAATAGCAATAGCTTCCTATCCCATTCCAAGGAAAAGCAATCAAGGTAGAGAAATCTATTGAGAGTACTGAGGAAGCAATAATTTAACTTTCTAATTGCTTCTGCTAAAACTCACTTACAATCCCATATAATAATTATTATGCAGTTCCCTGTCTGCTATCTACAGCAACCCTAAAAGTAACCCAATTGAACCCCTTGCCTTGCTCTTATAAGGAGAAAAATTAAAATTGTAGTAATTGGAAATGTATCCAAAATCCGAACACGCTTATACACCTATAGAGATGAAAATTTTATAAAGGCCTTTTTTTGTAGTGAGAGTGCGCTGTATAGTAGTCCTACGCGTATTTGTGTTTAAAGTTAACTCCTTGCATTCCAGATCTTGGATACTACATTATCCTTAGGACGGAATAGTTCGGATTTAAAATTCAGGAGTGCGAATCTTCGGGACTTACAAATTAACAAGTTTTCTTCTATTTAATAGCTATAAGATATATAATAGAGTTGGTTGATAGCAGTAGATATAGGAGGAAGCATGGAACTATAAATAGCTAGATATAGAAACCTTACTCCGGGTCTATTTCCCCTTTATTCCTGAAAGTTCCTTGTGGTACAGTGGAAGGAGCAGGAGGAGTGAGAATTTGACCTGGAACGGGATATTGTTAGTTGTATAGAGTCTAACTAATCTTAAAGTTTCTTTGATCCTGTAAGGATCAAAGAAACTTTAAGATCCCATCATGGAAAAATCCATCGTCTCCTCCTATCGACTATTCCTTTGGAAAGAGGTGAAAATAAGCTCCTGGTGTCTTGTTCTTGTTCCAGGCTATAAATTCTACCGCCTGTCCTTCTCACCTCCAATGAAATGTACTGTGAAGGGTTCAACAATATGTAATTTGTCGGAAATAATTTAACAAATAAATAAACATGAAATATTGATAGGAGGATACAAAAAGGAGGAAAGCCCTCGGAGCGGGAATGCAGGTGTTAATGAGTAAAATGATAGACAGGTCTTCCATGTAACCAACACCTCGTTTCCTTTTGCATGTGTAAAATCCCAAGTGTCCAAAATGAGCGTATAAATTCTCTTCCAATAACTGACTCTCCTCATCTATAGTCAAAGAAATCCTCCACGAATTGAGTACCGACAGTCAGACATGTCCACAGCCTTGGCTAGTGCACCGTAACAAAATAAAGTCTGGGGCCCTGGCACGTTTTTACACTAACCACGAATAACTTGAGACGGGCGGCTTTTTCTTTCCCAGTCCAAGAAAATTCAACACATGTCGTTATGGTAGATAATGGGACAGCCGGCATCTTCTCAGCTCAAATGAACCAGAATAACCAAAATGCTCGATTTCCATTACTCAGCAGTGTAATGGAAATCGTCCAGAGAGTCACAAAATCCACATATGTATAGGTACTCGCTCATTATATCCCCTCACCTTTGATCATATGCACGTAAAACATTGTCCATTTAGAGTAGTACAATGTGCCTCCAGAACGGGGCCATGGCAGATAATTCCTAACCAACTTTGTAGTCCATACTGTCCACACGGGCTCAACATATAAATGTAAATCTAGGTGAATCTTGAGAATCTCAAATAGTCATACTTTTCATGTTGTACTGTCAACTGTAGCAAATGGGTAAACAAGTCCCTAATAGCTCTACAATTTTTTAAAAGCTTCCTTAATTTTTGTTTTTGCAAATTTTACGGACGGCTCTGTAATCACAAGAAACTATAGTGTAAATACTTGATGGTCTGTGAAATGTATATTAGTAGTGTCTACTGAGAGCTCCATTCGAGGTGGAACATATTTCCAATGAAATCAACAGCATTGTGACAAACTCCCCTTGAAGTTTTTCCAGAAGACTAGAGAGAGAGAGAGAGAGAGAGAGGATTTGAAGTCTGCTTAAGGGAAATAGCACTAACCACATTATTTTGACTCTCTTTACTATTCAAGGGACGAGTTTGATTAAAAGTAAAGGAGGGAACTGCTCCAGCAGCAGGTGAGTGTAATTACATGGAGCAGAACGAGGGAATGGAAAAATATAGTTTCGGGAAAATAAAAAGACGGTCACAAACTGTTACGCCGCTTGAGAAGGAAAGTGAGGAATGAAAAACAGAGTGTGTGTAGCTCAATGAAATATAAAAATCATGGAAAATAGTCCATTCATGCACTTGGCGTGGAAACATTTTAATGTAACACACATGAAAAGTCCAAGCTCTCTGACTGCGTGCAAGTAACGAGTCTTAACTGTATTATTTCCAGTGTCGAGAGTCCGTTCGCTCCGGATGGAATGGAGGAGCTCGGGCAAGAACATGTTTTTCCATCGAGCGGACCATATCAGAATGATTAGGGTCCATGTACATATGAGGAATTATGGTAAGAATAGTGTTTATTGTAGTTGGCTGCGAGCAAAGAGGTAAAAAGTGCCAAAGATAATTTTTGGTGGTGAAGAAGAGGCTCGTTTATGTGTGACGCTAATCATATGCTTCCTTTAATAAGGCTTGACTTTAGTGAGGGTGGCCCAGCCGATCTCCCATTGTGTTTCTCTTCCTTGCGCCTCCAACCTTGTTATCATTAACAAGCTCGGCACACAATCTACTTAGACCCATCATCCACACATTAATACTACACAAAAAGAGCCCTTGCATCCCACATTTTCTTATTATCTCTCCCCTATCTTACATATAAGTATACACTCCCTCACAAGCCTTACCACGTTCACCTACATGCATTTTCCACGCTTGTTTTACCTCACCATTACACAATTTCACGTTGTACTCCACAGACCTCTCCGGCATAGTCCGCTCCAACAGTGTATGTACACCTCCTGTAATTCCCCTGTAAGTAGCTTGTATTCCATATGTAATCCCTGTCAGTGGTATGTACGTCATGTGTAATCCCCCGGTAAGTTCTATGTACACCATAAATAATTCCCATGTAAGTTATGTACATATAGAGGTATATCTACATCATATAGTGGATATAGTCCCCTTGGAAATGCTATTCAAGGCATGTGTATATATGCATGTCATTTGTATTTCTTATGTCAGTCCTGGGAAGTGGTACTTATAGTTTGAGTATGTTCAATGTTAGGCAAATGTGAATGCCTGGCATGAGTCTGCTTGCAACGTGTATGTCATGGAGTTATAGAGGTATGTATAGATATATGAGCAGCATATTGTGTATAGAATGGGAGGATATGCAAATGGTATGACTTCATATAATTTGTGTGCCTTTTATATTAAGCGTCCGAGGCACCACGGTATGGAAGGTAGAAAAGTTTTAAAAAAAAAGTTGAAGTTCCCTTCTGTAGTATTCAGTCTTTTCACTCTTCTTTTCAAAACAATTGTTTTTCATGAACTACTGTGGGACTTGCTGGCTTTGGAAATTCTTCGGAACGCACTGGAGAGGAGCTGGGCTGTGAGTGTGTACGCCTGTGTACTGTTTTTTTTCTTGGTATAGGAACACACTACTGTATTCATATCTCCTGGATACGGAGCCGTTTAAAAGTGCATGGGGAAGATTGTAGTTGACCGCAAGGGAAATATTCCTCTCCGCCTTCATCATTATTATTATCTATATCTTCCTCCTTGTCATGAGAGTCCTATCCACCCTGTTTTCTCCGAGAACTTCCACTCAACCCATCCTACCTCGATGCTCACAAAAGCCTACCTGCCAAAGTCACCACCACTTGCCACAACACTCATGCATTATAATCAGGAATAAAATGCAAGCACATCTCTAATCTTGCATTTTATTCCAACTCACTGACTCCACGCTCCTTATCTAAATCATGGAAAAATTGAAAAACATGGTGCATTTACGCATGGGGCATTTATAGCCACTAATTGAAAATCTACATTCCTCTTTCCTACATATTTTTTTCCTCGAAACTCCTCGTGTAGTACAAGTCCCTCTCCAAGTATCGGTTTCCTCTTTATATGCATATGGTACTGATGCGTACATAGGTTGCTCCAACCCTTTCTCTTTTTCATACCAATATTCAAAGTAATCTATCATTATTTTTCTCCCACGCAACTTAGAACCAAATCTTACCGCAATTACTTTCCTCTTAATGACCGCTACGGAGAATTTCAATTTTCCTCACATTTGAGTATCGTGTCTTGTGGACGGATTCGGTAAGACAACAGCTGCAATTCTCTTCCTGGGTTCCTATATTCCCTCTCCATACTTTTGCAGATGGGGCTCTCAAAAAACCAGTGATGATTTCAAAAAATATCCCTTATGCGTAGACATGTGAGTACATACGGGAGTGAGGAAAAAGCGGACATTAGTGAAGCAGATCGGGTGAGCATCTGAGACTCATTTGGTTGTCTGGTCTGGAACTGCAGGCGGGAAATTAATGAGAGCATTAATAAAGCTTGGTCATCATATCGTGAGTGTGAGCTCAAAGTAACGAGAACAAGTGTCAGACAAACGGGATGGTTTCCAATCAAATGAGTCTTTTAGAGTAGCTCCACAAGCGGGGTTAATGGAAGGATAATCATTATTACCTAGACACACACAGTTTGTGTGATTTCCATTATTCTCATTCGGAGATGGTTGGAGGGGGGGGGGGAAATGGAGGGGAAAAAATCCGTCCCTTTCGGCCACTCTTGTATCATTGCCAGGACATGGTTTTTTAAATGGGACGTAAGTAATAGTGGTGGTGAGATTGAGGAGAAAAAATTCCTATGGCAGACTGTCATGCTGTTGAATTTTTCATTTACTTGGTGATTTGAAGATTGGAGGAGGCAGACGAGCTCCTCGCTCGACCTTTGATATCTCTATGCTCAATAACCATCAACTTTAGCAGTAAGTTTTTTTCCCCTATCAGTTGAAGGGCAAGTAAATATTCGCATGAACAAGGGAGTCATAAACATTTTCAGAGGATATTTACTTCCACAGAGTTAAGTATTTTTTAAAAACATCATACTTTTATGAATATATAGCTGTAAATATTAAAGAAACAATTCATAAATGAAATAAATAAATGATAAATTCATCTCCCTCTTTTAAAAGAACAGTATTTATGGGAAGACATGAAACATTCATGGGACTGCACATTTACGAGGCATAAAAGTTTCAAATCATACAGCCTGCGGACTCACTTTGAATTTTTTCAAATATTATCAACATTGTAGCCTTTGGACATGCATAGTTCACTCTGTTCATATTGTCAGCAAATTTCATATTTTATTACCCAGATTTCATAATTCCTTTTTTCTCATTTCCAAGGAATATACATACATACACACTCCATGCCTTTGTGGTACTGTAGTCAATGCAAGGGAGAAAAGTGTACATCAAACAAGTCTAACATGATGATTGAGTCTTAAAAAACCAACCAGTCAATTTGAAGATGAGGGATGACGAGATTTCTGCATGAAACAACATTCTCATTTCCTGTACTCTCACATTTCTCTAATACAAATCCCATCCTAAACTTCTTCCCAACATTTGTATGCATGGTTTCAGGAATTCTAAAAATCCCCCATGAGAGAGACACCACATTTAGAGCTTATCACCACCTTCTAAATACAAGAACCGCCAAGAAAAAATAGGCTTACAAGAATGATGCAGCTGCTTTATAAAAAGCACACAAGAGATAAAAACAAGGGATAATTTTCTGTCATTTTTATATTAATCTTTACTACTGTATAAACCTCAACAAACTAAGTTTGAGCCCTTGAGCACCGAAGTCGGTTATAGGGTTCGGGAGTTTAATAAATAATCTTTTTTCAGAGTACGGGCAATCTCATATGTATAAAGCTGTTGTTTCTTTAGCATGAAATTGTTAAAGAGTTAGAAATTTGTAAATGTTGCGAAACAGTAAAGCATCGTCATAAAAATTGAGTATAGTCTCTGGCTATAATGTCCAAAAGAGCTCTATGTAACAATGAGATTCTTACAAGCGGTTTCATTATAAACTAAATTAATAATTCCCAGTGAAAAAATGCAATAGCTTAAAAAATATGATCAGTGAGAAAAATGGTGCTGTGAGAAAGGATTTTGAGTAAAAAATGGAAACGTTGACAGGATTTAGCCAAAAGCAGGATATAATAGCGGTTGGGGAAGGAACAAGAGAATGATCAGAGTCATTAAGGAACTATAAAGTATGAGAGGATACGGTCATTACAATGGATTAAGAAGAAGATTCAAGGAGCTCGGAATGTTGAAGCAATTTGAGGATATTCATATAAAAAGACTTGGCAACATAAGGCCACCATTGGTCCATGCGGTCATGTCCAATGGGGATTTCACAAGTGAGTCAAAAGTTTACCAGAAAGTTCAAGACTGACCGTCTGCTTTGGGTTAAATTCTGAAGAACTTACATGTAATTACCTTAATATCTGTTTATCTAATGATGGACAAAAAGCCTACGAGGAAAGTCTCCGTCTCTAATCACGAACCTGAGAAATCTATGAAAAATTAGGATTTTTTTCTCCCTCCCTCTCTCTCTCTCTCTCTCTCTCTCTCGTCTCTTGTGCATCTGCTGAGTGAGGAAAAAAATCCAACACCCACTCCCATTCTTACGGAAGCATCTGAGCCCATCATCCTAATTGCCAGCCAGTTTTCGCCTTTCTACCTTGACCATCTTCAAAACTAACCATGAAGCACGTTACCACAAATAAGACAAGCCGGAAACCTGTCATTTCTCTTTTCATGTACATGAGTTTTAAACCCTTTTTTAACCCGTAATACTCCACCTCTTTAAAATTCTTTCAAAATGAGAATACACTCAAAAAAACTAGTTAATTACATCCGTCTATAGTCATATCCTTGTCTTTAGTCCCAGAACCATTGTGATACTGTACTGTAACTTATAAGGAATTGAAATGATAGTATAAGTAATTACATAAGTATACATACATAGTCGACTGGAATGTTGTAGAAAGTTCGAACATGAGATGATCAAATACATATATGCATATTAGAGTATAAGTAAATAAATGAGAAAAAAAAAGTGTGTCTACATGATAATGATAGTTTCTTAAAGCCTTCAATTGATTACTGTGCTCCCAATCACGTTAGACTAGATTTTATCAGGTGTACAAATTATACAGAATACTTTTAAACGTTTTTTAAGGGTATGGCAGTAGCACGTTTGGAAGTGAGAAATTTCAATTACCCCTTCCCTTGTTAATATTTGGAGTATGTGTGTGGGAAGTTGCTGAAGAAACTGAAAACACCCACGGACTTACCAGGAAATCAATAAATCTTTGAGGAAAATTCCACTTTTTATTCCTCTCGCTCCATAGTTCATTTTCGAGGAAAGTCTCTCGAACCTCTGAGACCTCTCTCATTGTCAAGGAATATAAACACACTGATCCATTTATGAAAATCAATGCAAACAAGAAAGGAGTCAGGGTTGACTCATATCTCCAATAAGATGCTCAATTTATTACTTGACACTCTCCAGAATGGTATTAACAGGGAGAGTTGGCAGGCAAATAACTTATGGAGCTGGGAAGGTGTGAAAAAAACAAGGAATTCCCTTCTCTCCCAGACTCCTCTTCTCTCCATCCTCAGCTCCTCTCCAATTTTCTAGTCTCTCTCAAAAGCATGACTTATTCAATAATGTCAAGTGTGAAGCTCGGATGGAACACACCATATGTATAGAATGTAGATACTGCGGGGTCTGGATTGTGCGAGGAGGACAAGTTGTTTCCACCTTTCATTAACGTTCACGGGAATTCTATTAACTTTTAAATTCATCTTCCAGATTTCATAAGTGCTTCCACGCATTAACACACTTACTTACACCTATCAGGGGAATTTACAGGACATGGTTCTGGTTTTACTTTACTACAGCTCCTTAGTGATCTTGAATGGTATCCCATTTGTTACCATAGGTAACCCACATCTTAGATTGTCCGTAATAGTTGCACTGATATTTATGAAAAAAAATGCTCCCGGCTAAGAAACACATTCTTAAGGATTGCAAAAGCCAGAAATTCATAATTATCTGATGCTAATGAATTTTCCCATGGGCTGTTAACAGCCATGAAATATCTTCAGAATACTGTAGAAGTAGAATACATGTGAGCCAGAAGGTATAATCACATTTCTAAAGACGAATTTTAAACACTTGAAATTCTATAAGAATCGAAGGAGATACGTACGAAATTATAAGCAACAATAATATTGTAAATAATAGAATATGCCAAATAATTAGGAAGCAAAAGGGATTGTAAGCAAAATTTCCAAGCAGAAATTTCATTACTAAGGAAAATTGGTAGGGAAGACTTAGTAAGACTCAAAAGGGAATGTATGTACATACATATGGGAAATATGGTTGAAGCAAAAGTGAGCGTCCTTACTGTTGCAATAAATAAAAATTCCCCCTTGGTTCTTCCAATTAGCAATTTTACATAAATTCCCTTTTCTTCCAATAATCCTTGCCCTTGCATCATAGAGTATATGTATGTTTATTGTATTTCCTTCTTGCAGCCATACACTACTTTCTCTCCAAGAGCAAAGTGACAGAAGAAATCCTCTTACATGGGATCTCTTAAAGTGAGAATCAATGTGTACATATTTATGTCAACAAAATCCAGTATAGTCAATACAAGAATTGTATTGTGAATACTAAAAAATGCATTTCACAAGTTGTAGATATAGGGGACTGTGAGCAGCATTAGATACATTGTGTGAGTTGATACATTTTTATGCCGTATAACTGTAGCTTTATGAAATTAAAAAAATTCCGGTCAACTTCATCAAAGGTGTGTCCTCATCCTTCTGGAATGTCAAACATGACAAAGTGACGCACTGTTTACCACCAGTCTGTCCTCAGACGAAAGTTATGCCACTAATAAATGTAATCCTCAGCTTGGAATTGGATTAGTTACTGTCATGACAGAACCAATTGGAGGGTAAAGGATAGTGCATTAGAAATGAGGAGGCGAGAAAAAAATCTGACATAAACTCAATTAGGTTCATTAAGGTATTTAAATAAAAAATGTGTTAAGAGCAGAAGGAAAGAGAGAGAGAGAGAGAGATGGAGAGAAAGACGAATGAAATTTTTGCGGCTCGTCATTCTAATCGTAGCATCACATGACTTGATTCGGTTGTACTGTAGGAATTGAAAGGAATGAAACTGCATCTGGATTTGGCCCGTGAGTCGCGTAAGTATGTAAATTTGGTTACAATAAAGGAGTGGAGATTATGTCAATGTCAACATTTTATCACGAAACAATCTCACCTCTCCACTGGAATTAAACACGCACAAGAAATTCCATGAGTCTGCCAAGTCAACAATCATCTCTTGAGTTCACCTCTCCTATAAGTACACAAAAGTGAGAAATATGTACCTCCATGTCAGCAGTTTTATATTGTGAGCACTGCCTACTCAAGAAACCCTACCTGTGTATGTACTTTAAATCTGGAATGGGAAAACAGTCAGGACTTGCATCTGGTAGGAGATAGGGTTTCTCCGTTGTGAAATATGTAGGGCCTGGCTTGTTTGTATACTTTTATTCCTTCGAAGATACAATCCCGTCGTCCAGCCGTCCGTCGTGCCTGAATATTTAACTACGGGGAAAAAAACCTAGTTTGTCAGTTCATTGTGGAGGAGACAGAGTTCTATGAAATCTGGAAGCAATGGGTCAGTCGTCAAATGCAAGGAACTGGCAGCGAATCCTGATCTCATTACTACTTGTTCATCTATTGTTACATCAACATTTTGAGAACAAGCCTGTCTTAAAGTTCCTATCCGATGATATAGTCCTTTCTTCAGATTCTCCTTTTTAATCACTTAAGGAGACCGCTATAATAATTACTATCATCAATCCTGTCATTATTTGCAAATTTGTCAACACCCCCATAATTTTTACGTTTTCTTTCCATTCTTGTTTTTTCTTGTATAGCGTTCCATTTTGTATTTTCTCCAGAGGGGGAAAAACAATTGAAATTGTTCCCATGTACCCCAGTGCTAATTTTTCTCCGTATAACAGCATGCGATTGTGAGAGGGAAATTCTATCCAAAATCTTGCCAGGGCTGGTCTTTTATAGCAAGTGTACTGTAAATAGACGGGTGCAAATAATTAGCTTAACTATGCTAACGCTATAATCACTGCTGGAATTATTGTATTTTGCAGCACTTTATTTCGTCTCTAATTGCATCAGAATATAATAGGATTGTCTCAATAGGTTCAAACATATTCACACCCTTTTCCCCCTACCACAATGTTAATTTTCCTACTTCTGAGGTTGCTTTCACAAAGTGAGTGTATTTTATTTTCTTTGGGATAGGAGCAACTTAAGGCCCGAAAACTATTATTTTAGTTTATAATTTTGACTAGTAATTACTTCTTCCACTACCCCGCCTTTCGTTTTGTTCTGCTTCTCGTCCTAAATATGTATCTACTTGTCGCTTTTGTTAACATTACTACAGTAAAATACATCTGGTGGTTTTCTTGTTTTGTGGGAATTTATTCCTGTATTTGTATCTATATTTAATTTTCCTGCTTAAATTGAAATAATAAAAGAGCATGCAAATCCTCACAATATTAAGCACTTAGAATTTCCCTCCTACAAACTCGCCCAGAACTGGGATGCTTGTGACTGAGAGACTCATGTGCGGGTAGCTCGGGTCGGAGTAAGTTTTTATAATGTGAAAGCAGCCATCCATGGTTGAGCTCTCTGTCTCCTTCATGGATGCAAAAATATCCATATGTAGGGAGTTCAGAGCTGAAGATTAGCATATAATTAAATATACCCAAAGGAAAGTTGAGCAGTCCTTGTAAGAGTCGGAGTGAAAAGGGAGAAAATAATTTGAGCAGGACAGGAAGAAGGTCAACTGCAAGGAGGGTCTAGGAAAGTGAGGGAAAAGGACTGCACGGGCAGGAATGGAAGAAAGTTTCAGGGGAAATATTGAAATCTAAGAAGCTCACTTGAACTGACAGTTATGTATGAAAAAGCCTTCTAGAGAATTTCGATAACGGGATGGATATGAGCATTGGAGACGTATTCATGAAGTGTCCTCCCTTGTTCAGAACGGGAGGCAAAGAAATGACAAGTTGTTCACGGTATCCTGAATGGATGCTTGGGAGTCGGAGCACTTATAGTGAGTAAGTGAAGAGGCCAGAGAGTAATGTGCCCGCAATGCGAAATGAGGCTATCGATCAGCCACGGGGTTCAAGTATGTGTCTTTCCTGGGATGACATTGACATGGGAATGTAAGATTCTTGACTGTTTCCCCAATCCAATGACCCGTAGCTTACCTCTACTGGACATGTATTTTCTCCTCGGTTGGGAATCCCCATTAGAGAAACATTATCTCATTTACGCTCCCTCAAGTCCATTCTCTCATCCAGGGAAGTACATTGGGATACACACGCCGATTCCACATTCAATTTGGCCATATCTCCTCCATCAGGGACTATGCAACTTGTCACTCTGACTTTCATCTCCACTGAGCTTCCGCTTATTTTTGCCTATACGTTGTCTGTACTTGTACCTATACTTATATATACACATGTGTGTGCCTGTACACACACACACATATTTTACAAATCATATATTCATTGCACAGTCTTGCGTCAAAAAGTACTAGAATTCAGGTTCAAAGCATCAAGTCTTATTATCATCAATACCTCAACAGTAACCTTCTTCTCACTGAGTGATGGGAACTGCATTGAAATTAGCCACACACACACACACACACACAGACACACAAGCACAACCTTCGTGAGTATGAGATGCATAAATATTCATGAGAGGGGCAGGGTGATATTTTGAATCCTGAAGGTAAATTGGATGGTATTGTAAGCATCAAATAATTATTACTGTAAACAGTCAGGCACAAACGAATTTTAAAATCTCAAGATCCCATATGACCTGGACTTGAGGAATGACATCTTCAAATTTTTTCAATGGCTTCGAAAGATTAGAGAGAAAAATGCAGTGGTTCGAACAGGAGACGAACGAGTCTGTCAAGTTATCCGATAATAAAATCTAGCCAGAAGAGTAAACAAAATGCCAAAAAACACTAGGGAGGAAAACAAGATTCAATTAATTTGACACCTTGTTGAATCTACATTCTACACGTGCCACATGCTCATCAGTTGCTTAATTAGACGCTGACAGTATTTTTGCCTCTTCCTTACTTGTTTTCATCTTTAGGTGGTCATTAAACTACTAGTTACACCACCTAATAATCCCAAGTAAGAGGGAATTAATGCACATTAGCAGAACAGACAAACATGTAAACCACGGAACGGGAAAAAAACAAACTGGTACCTTCCCTCAATCATAGTACAATAACCTGCCGAGACCACAACTCAGACATAATGTAATGTGAAAATTCCTACATGATACTATGGCTATAGTACCAGTAGTCTCGACTACCATCCCTAACTACACAGGAGTATCCATAATCCATAAGTACATTAATCTCATAATTATTCAGGATGCTGGGGAAAAAATCCTTGTAAAATTAAGCAAGCGACGTCCCTTCAAACTGGTACGAAAAACAATCAGGTACTATAGGCTCCTCTGAGTAGTTTCAAGACCAGAGGGTCTTCTGGTACAGTTTGCATACAAACAAGAGAATAACCTTTCAAATCAAGCACATTTTCTCAGAGAGCACATCTTACGCTGACTCTGTTCTAATATCCTGCTCAAAGAAAATTTATAGGTTATCTAGCACTTAGCAGGAGATGGGAGCAAATACGTACGTGGCTTTTTGCCCCACATTCCGCAGTCTATGTACCTACAAGGACTGTAACAATGCAGGAAAGCCCTGGAACATTATCTGTCTGGTTCCAGAATGCTATTACCCCACTCCCGGCTCATAGTACCCACACGGAAGGTCCAACTCTAACAAAAACCTTTTGGAGTCATCCAGAGCTGTCAAGGATATTTGCATAGTTTTTTAATAATTTACAGTGTACATTCTTTATTACAGCAGCCCTGAAAAAAATTGACTAGTAATAGCATCCCTCCCAAGCCTACTACAAGCAGGAAAAATAACGCGCTTGTGAACGGGGTATGTGTTCCGAGAAATAGCTTTTTGCAGTCCCCTCTTTTTATAATAGCACCTCAAAAGGAAAAAAATGTAACTCTCACATGGACAAATTTATATATGACTGTAGCTAAAATAATTGTAGTATAGACACTGCCAGCTCCATGGTACAGTTACAGAATACTTTTTCTGCCCAGAATTTGAACTCGTAAATGCAGCGATTGACAACTAGTTTGACAAAAATGCTGGAAGCAGGGAAACGACCTGTCTAGAACTGAGACTTGACCTATAATCTACACTTACGGTTAGCGGTCAGAGATCAAGTAATGTAAATAAGGCACTATTGGCTCCGGGGGTAAAGAAGGGAAGTAAAATGTGTGGATGGTGTTGAACATGGACAGAGACAATGTTTTTATTAGGGAGTCCTTTAGAGCAACAATACAATAGCGTAGAGTAATATTTTTATATTTTATTGCAACAGCTCGATATGGTATATAATAAAGGGATTAAAATGATCGTAATATTTTTTGTCAAATGGGCCCTACTTGTGTAACAAGGTTAGGGAGGGTTACACAGGCTATAGTTACCCTCCATAGAGTGAATTTGAGTATAGAAGAAACTATTCCATCCAGAGTGAGTCTTTCAAGGACCGCAGACGATATTTTGTCGTTGGAAAGCAAATAGTATTGTATATGGGTAGAGGAAAGGAGAGAGCGTCTACGAAACGGGAGCAATGGAGAAAACAATATTTTAGCTCTTCCTTCCTGTCTAATGGTACAGATGTGGCATTTAAATCACACTGATAAGCTTGTTTCTTGTCAAACGCTTCAAGATGGATATGTCCCAAGGTAGGCTCACCTCTCGGCTTGTCTTGGCAGGAACGGAACGAACGGCTGAACGAGCACACGATACCAAAACTATTTGAATGCCATGACCACCCTAAATAACCCATTAAAACTCTTTGTATAAGCACAGACACAGACACTCCCTATAGACATATGCTCATATGGCATTCCTGGAGCACCAGCACCTCACAAAACTCCAGGCACCTCCCGATGTACATCCGAAATATAGGAAACCTTACATTATGCACCGATAGACACACACACACACACTCGCTCCAACTATACTCAACTGTACAGACTCAGAACGTGTCAGTACATAAATGCAATTTTATAGCCACCCTAAACTACAATGCAACCACCACCATCTCCTGTACAGTCAACGCTTCATAAAACCCGAGTGAAAATACCAAAATGGTTTCAAATAAATATAGCTGTACTCCATGAGAACGTGAAGCTCCGGAGCGTATATGTGCATGAACTTGGAAGGAAATCATAAAAATCATTATCAGGGAGTAAACATCTGCCAAATCTTCCAGGAATACAAATACGTTAATAGCCCTGCTCATAATACCCCCAGCCTTCCTTTCACCATTAATATTTTGCACACCTCACCAAATTTTATTTCAACACGTGAAATGTACTGTACAAATGCTACTAATACCATCATCCTCAACAGAACTAACCCATTTCCCTCAAACTTTCCTCCGCTTTTGAAAGCTCCTAACTCAAAGTGCATCTCCGTATTTATATGCACGGAAAATGACTGCTGGAGGAGTTGTAAAAAAAAACGTGGGTGTACAAAAAATTATCCTTCCCAGCTTTTCCTTTTAACTCCGGGAGTAAAAATGTCAAATTCCCGTTAACCTCAGTAAATAACCAGTTATTACGGATTTGACGACTGACAAAAATGTTTCCAGCGTGTTTTCAAATCCCCAACCCAGCCAGGACAGTGAGGGAATGTTGAGAAAGGAAAACAGCCCAAGTCATGAAATCTATTTAAGGGGAGGAGATATTTAAGGTGAAGACATTTGGACACACATCCATCCCAGCACATTTGCTTATAGGCATGGATGAGTGGGCCCTGGTAAATATTTTGACGGACAAAGGCGTGAAAAGTGCAGTAAAAGGATGGAAAAATAGCACGGGAACGAAGGGTGACTAATGACGAGAGCAAAGGAAGGCGGTGGATGCCGACGATATGACTCAGACTCGTGACAATGACCGTCGACTTTTCCCATCTTGTGAATTATTGGAGTATTTATGCGGCTCCTTAAGTGATGGTCCATTTTAATTCATAAGCGTGTAAAATATCGGTGTCTAAATATGGCTCTGCTCCGGTCGTCCCCAATATACGGGGATTACGACGTCTATGGCGGTCGTGGATTTTGAGGAAAGGAATCAAAGGTGAAACTGATATGGAATGTGAAGGGCTACAAGTTGAAGTGGAAAAGTTACAAGAAGGGCCATTTCCCCTGATTTATTTGCCATATTTAGGTGCATTCGGAAGCCTGGCGTGAGGGAACCAGCCGTGCTATTGTGAGTGCAAACAAACAGTCTCCCTTTGATTGTGGCGAGAATATTAAGTATTATCAATGTGATGGCTCAAAACGTTGAAATATGACGTCGTAAATTCTCTTATGGGTGGAATCTCAACAAATCCGACTCCTGTAGCATTTTCTCCCTTCACAATGACCGACATCGGCATTGTTCCCCCTCCCTGCCTTGATGTGTGTGAATTCCATGCAAAATCAAATGTCAAATAGGTGAGTCAACTTTACATGACAAAATAATTTCAAGAATGTTCACCTCTCTTTCAATAGAGCAACTCAGGAATCGAAGGACCACGTTGTAAGGTTACGGGATCCTAATATATTATGTGCATGTACATATGTAGATATATGTATGTACAGTAAGAAATATTGGGGCACTGTAATACACTCCGGAGAGTCCGGAGACGGACTATTGTGAACCAGTACACTTGCCCTCAAAGAACTAACGGAGTCCACGGAGGGAACCAAGCTATACCTCCGTCTTGATGTGTCAAGTTTGGAGAGAAACAAGTGATAGGGTAATGGGAAGTGGATGGATAGATAGAAAGAATGGAGGAAGGAATGCACAGCACATAATGGAAGAAGCCAATAAAGTCGTGAGGACGCGGGCTCCTCGTTTGATCTTCGTCTTTAGTCCTCATCATTTATCAGCTCGGAGGAATCTCCAAGCAAAATGCTTCTATCCTCTGGCCTCTCGAATATAAACTATTTAGTGCTTTAACAGCCAACATTATTCCCAACTTTCTTCCATCAACATTAAATGCCGGCAGGATTGTTTCCTCTGATATCCCTCCCTTTCCGTATCAAAGCCTATTACGGAGCATTTCCCTTTATGTAAACTGACTGTCAAAATGGCTTCATTTTTATTTTTAGGCTATCTAAAACACACCAAATATTTTCCCGCATTAATTCCAGCGTATATACATAAATATAATAATTATTACAGAGATAGATATTAGATCCACAAAAAGTACTTAAGCATGTATCCCAACTTCCATCAAAACTACCCAGACACGCTCCCAGCCCCGAATTTCCTCATATTGTTGAGGGGAAATTCTAGGAGATATTTTCTAGTGCAGTCACGTGAGGACATATGTATGGGGATGCACTTGGAGGGAATCTTCCACCGGACTACATATTTTGTTGACGACCTTTTCTTCATCGATAGCACTCCCCCTGGAGAAAATTCCCCAAAAAATACGGATATTAAGTTATCTTTGACAGATTCTAAATTACACTGATAAATTGCTAAATAAACACCAAAGTATCATTATGGTCTCGCATCCAGTAAACAGTATCTTTTGACTCTTGGTTCCCGGGCCTCTAATATCCTGCTAGTGTGTTTGTTTAGCATGATATTATGGGGTTTCGGAAGGAAGTCTGCTAATGTTCGTATCTAGTAAGACCACTCCAGCAGACGGAGAGGAGACTTGTAATAATATTGTTTGATTATACAAAATCAGAGGCATATGTATATTTATATATCCATCCCACTACTGTCTGAGAGCATAGGAAAATAAATCAAATATAAATTCAAATAACCCTTGACTGGGAGGCTAGGCAAACGGAGGTTGTTACTAGTCCGGGTGAAAGGCTTAAATGGCATTATTTACAATTTATGCCGAGCAAAAGCTGAGTTTGCAGCTCTTTTTCTCGCCCGTTTTTGAGACAATCTCTGAAATAAAGCAAACAAATGTTATCAATAAAAAGTAACATTGACCTCCTTTTTTCTAAAAAAAAAGCATTAATCTATGTTAATTCACATGATACCTTCTCTCAACAACACAATTTTACCCAGGCCTAAAGTTTCCTCGTAGGACAAAATTGTGTGAATAAATTGTATTTATGAAACTTTTCACAGATACTAATGCATTTGTAAAAAAAATATGTATGACGATTGTATTTAATGTCTGCATTAGTTGCAGATGCAGATGTAGGAGGCAATGCAGCTCAGGATATGATTTGCCTGAGTCACTTACAAATATTTTCCTCCACATATGGTTTTGTCACTGCTCTCCCCACCCAATGATTAAATGACAAGTTCAAATTGAGGACGGACTTTCCTCACTGTCATTCTGAATAGATTTTTTCCCTCATAATTTTATCCAGTCATCGTCAATTGGAAGGACAAATGTCTGAACGCCTATTTCCCAGCAACACCTCCTTGTCTGCATTCTTCACTTCTTTGCGCAAAGTATCAATCTGGAACGTACATAATCTACAATTTACCTAAATAAAGGGAAAAAATGTCCCTGGTCAAATAAACAGGATTTGGGCTATCAAATGATGGGGGGAAGGAATAAACGTTTGGTTTCATTCAAAGGGGGAAAAATCCAACGTGTTGGAAAAGGGAATGAGTAGGGAAATGGGTGAGTGGTATAAAAAGAAAAACAAAAAGGCAGCTATGAAATGGAGGGGGGATGAGTTCGCTAGAATGTTCCCCGTACCCTTCATAAAATGAGCTCTGGATGGAAAAAGACGACTCGAAAAGGAGAAATACTTGAATTTTTGTCTACCATCTATTTACATAAAATGTCATTAAATTATGTGTAAATAGTGTCATTGGAAGGGGGATGGATGATTACATTGCAGAGCACAGCTTTTACTCTATCCCCATCGGAAAAGTTGGCAACCAAGTCTCCAGAGAGGTTTGGTCTCTCAATGATCACTTCTCACTTGAGGAAGCCAAACTTCTGCATAATTCCGTATGCTGCAGAATTAAATGACACGAAAAGATATTTTATAGCAGACTCATTTAAGGCTCGGATATTTTGCCTCCTTCATCTCTTGTATACTCTTCAGACATTATACCTGAGTTTTACGACAGTCCCATCCTCAACATACCAAAATGACTCGGCGGGAGGATCGTATTCTATTGCAATATTTTTTGCTCGTTGTTACCAATGTCTGTTTGGGGATCAATGCTGGTTCCCCACATCAGAGCTGACCGGGAAGATAATAATAATTGTTTTGATGATCACGAGTCTTTGTAATACTACGCCTTGTGTCTATTGTTTTCTGTATCGATACCAACTTTATTTTATTATTTCACTCTCCCTATCGGAATAAAACATTTTCTCTCCCTCCATGCCGTTGATGACTTGACTAGCACGAAATCATTATCTCAACTTTCTCGTCAACAGACTTGAGTATTTTATTATTTGATATCTTCCACCGCCCAACACCATATCATAAGGATGTACGGACAGCTTCCAAAGATACAGTGATTTGTGTTCCTTCCACTCTCATCACAACTCGCCGGGATTCTTCTCCTGTAATGAGCTCGGCCTCTGTTTCCTACAGTATATTTCTCATTGGACAACTTCCCCATGTACATATGGGGTTTTACTTGATTTCATTCAAATCATTTTTCCACCTCTGAGCTCACCTTTCATCCAATATTGCACCCCATAATCCGATGAATGTCAGACGAGCTCACTGGAGCTAAAATTTAGTCTTCATTTGTATCCGTGGAAATGATGAGGTTGAAGGACGACAGACAGGAACTTTGCTAGTAAAATAAAACTTTAATTCACACCGGTATAGGAAAAGCCCATTGCCCAAGAGTTGACTCAGTATCAGATATATGGGCCTTAGTAAATTATACTCCAGGTGGAATCAAATTCGAGAAATGAAAGAGTCTGCATACAGATACACCTTGAAGCCAATAGTAACGATATTGAATCAAAAGTTGAGGCCATGTATGGTAAACAAAGTATGGTAGTTAGAGAGAGAGGATAGGGGCTGTAGTTTTAATAGCGTCTGATAAAAAGCCATCATCGTGATTTTTTCTAAAGCTGTTCATGTTTGAAAAGTGAATGCAAATTGGATATGGGAACTGTTGTTAAAGCGTGAAATGGCTACACTACTGTTTCAACAGCCACATTCCACTTGATGAGCAAGGGCCCTTTTTCGTCTTACAAGGAGTTGTGCCCAAGTAAGAAGCTCTTCTCAATAATAATAATCATAATAATAACAACAACATAACAACTGGACGTGTGTTATTCCCACGTGATGTACCCCTTGGATCTATATCTACATATGACTGGGATTTCTACAGGTATCCAAAGGCATCAGGGATTTCCCTTGTTAGCCTCTTTACTCCTAGAGTTACTGGCTGCCGTGACGGGTACTGGCAGTTACATTGTTCTCTCTCCCTCAAACTCTTCTTCTTGCTACTATGTACAATTCCTGTCTTGACAGGTTCTCAAGATACCTTGATTAGCATCAGACACAATGCCCCTTATTTGTTACGTAAGGATCCGCGTTGCATCTTGTGTCTTGTCCATTTACGAGCTGGATCCTCAGATTTAGAATGTGACGCAATGTAGTTCATGTATAGGGACTCATATGCTAAAAGCATTATATGATATGATCTTATACTCTTTTGATTCACAGTTACATCACAACCATACAAAATTACGCTGAGGCCTGTAATTAATTCAAGTAATAAAAATCCTTTGGTGAATTACCAACTCTTACTAGGAATTTAAATTCGATCCCCAAAAAAGTTACACATTCAGAATATGTACACAAGGACGGCTTACATTTTAAAACCACGTCTAATGTGCACTGTCCTCACAAGAGTAGAATTCAAAAGAATAGAAAGACTTTTCATGATTTATCTACTTTTATGTTTCTATGAGAAGAAAAATTAAAATTGTACTAAACGGGATTTTACTCAAAGATTTTTGATTTGAAGGAGGAAATGCTGCTACGAGGGAGTATTGTACAGGAGAGTACACCCTAATTTTTATCAACAATCAACACATTTAATTTTAATGCATGACTAATTCGTGGAGTAGACGGCAAATTGAATTGAAAATTGTGTGAGAATTGTAGGAACAAAAAGGAAATGACATTTTCTTGGCTGATGAAAGAAACCATTAAAAAAGTTCCAGCGGACAATATAAATCACTTGAATCTCTCAAATCATTATTATTACGGCTGTTGTTGTTAGTAGTAATGTTCCCTCTGTGTGTACATTTACCTTTTGGCGTGTCTCCCTGGATCCTCACTGATCCCTCGTTTCCACAATTTCACCTAATGGACCGCACATGGTAACACTAGGCTGTGTGAGGCGGAAACCAAGGTGTATAATTACAATTACATATACTGGAACTATTTCAGAGGATATAGGAAAGAACAGCTTGGAAGGGCTGGGCTTCTATTTTCTCTCTCATTCAATTTCTCTCTCTCTCTCTCTCTCACTCACTTCTATCATCTTTCTATTCCAGAAGACGAGGAAATCGAGGAAATGAGAGGAGACAGAGGTTAGTTGAGAGATGTGTCAAGAAATACTCATTTCCTTTCGGAAAATGACAAACGGCATTGAGAGTGTGAGTGTAGATGTGGCAGAAAGAGAGAGAGAGAGAGAGAGAGAAAGGTCGGGACCAGAGACATCCGGACGACCCAAATGTGTTTACTCGGGATCCCAGGACAATGTTGCTTTTGTAACTATTATTTAGTCCTTAGACTGGCTCCCTTTATGGTGTAATTACAAGGCAGTGACTAATTCCCCAGTCCTTATGTTCTTATATCAATTTTCGCCACACAGACCATTAAACTCCACCTTATTTTTTCTATTCTTTCAGCCCACACTCCCGCACGACAATTTAATTAACTCTAGAGAACTGTTTGAGAGCCGGCAAAAAATGAACAATCCTTCTTCTTGCGATTGACTCTTTTTTTATTACAAACGACGTGTAATAATCCCTTACACTTCTTTCTTTTCTACCATTTTGGTCAGCAACTGGATTTGTTCGACGGTTTTTCCTGTAGTGTAATTTATGTGAAAAAAAGGGGGGGGGAAATTTAGGAACAAGGTAATGAAAATTAACATTGATCCAAAGAATTTCATAGCTATGCCATGGGAATAATAACAATACGAAAACTCATGTCGGGGGAATAATTCCAGCTCCTCACTCCTCAAGGTTACCGAGCATTTAGCTAATATTTACTTGTGAGCAGGTGTGAAGTCATCAAGTTCACAGAATTCTTGGCAATGTAGGTACTTGATCGTAGTCTCTAAATTTGCTCATCCACTAATTACTATTTACACGTAGTCACGTCTACTGGTTTCGATGTTAGCACGCTCTCATAAAAACAAGAAACAATTATTTTCAATGGTCTCAAGGTTTATTTCAACAGCAAGAATTTCATCTAGATAAGAAAAAACTCTTTTGTGTTCTAACATTTATTTATTAAATACATTATGATGAATGGAAACTGCAGCAAACTAACATTAGCTTACAAATAATAGGTAGTATAAAGGAGTCATATTTTTGGGAAATATTAAAGGAATATTAAAAATCTCTAAAGTTTCACAAGCTTCAATAGATAGGCGACACTTAACTTTCACCCGATCAAGCTTAGAATTTGAAGCTTCCCAATAATGGAATTTTGATTTTAAATACATTGCACATTTGTTTCAGCTAAACGTTTTGATACCATAAATCAATAGTTCCTATCACCAGGAAAATAGGAAACATGTACAAAGGCATGAGAATGTTATTCCTTTGTGAGGGATTGAAAACAATATTGACAATAATAATTATGATTCAAAAGTGTAACAAGCTGCAGGAGTGAATGGCCCTGGATTTTTTGTTCTCGGTAGGGAAATTATAGGAAAAAGAGCTTGTGTCAGAGAGACGGTGAAGACACTTGGAGAGACGTAGGTAGAAGGAAATAACTACCTTGAGCTGGTGGGCAACATGTAAATTCCATGTTTATAAAAAGAAAGGGAGACGATGGTGAAGTGAGACCGCCTCAGTTACACCAAATGCCGTCTCTTTAAGCACCATTTCTTGTCAGATAGTTTTTAATTTTCCTCCCCATATGTCCGAAAGGAAAAGTACATTGACGGGAGGAAAAAGCGGAACGCTGTGTACCTCGAAACCCAACTCATTTACTCGAAACTCCTCTTGGCGATATGGCTGGAATCACATGAACAATAATAATAGTTCATGATATGATAAGCCCATTGCATGTAACTGTAGAATATACTTATTGTTTCAATGGATGTACGCACAACATTGGGTAAAAAGGTTGGGAGTATTAAAGCATGAGTGTTGGAGTCAGACTCTTTAAAAATCTATTTGTTTCGTAATGCTTTTGGGATATGTATGGGCAATGGAACGTCACTCACTTTAGTTTATTAGTTGCCTTTGGAAACAATTGAAACTTTCGGCCTGCCCCTTTTTATTCCCACTCTCTAATCCTTCTCTCTCTCTCTCTCTCTCTCTCTCTCTCTCTGACTCTGTCTCTACTGTCATACATATATACTTACGTCCCCTTCGTTTATATATACTTACACCTGCGCTTACTGTAATTACTCTTGTATTCAAATTTGAGTCTCATGGAAGCAAAACTGCAAGACATGCTAAAAGCCAGAAAGGAAGTCCTGATGAGTTTGAAATGAGGCTCAAGTTATAAAAATCGAAACCCGCCTTTTCAATTACCAAGCACGCAACATTTTACTGTCTTGAATTTTGTTCTTTAGAAAATACAAGCTGGAAAATCTAATCACACGTTGCATACTCATTTTTGTGGCATGTTTAAATCCACAGATTATCAATCTAAATCGACTCAACATGTTGCATGCAAGAGAGCAACAAGATCTGATCTCCAATTCTGGTTACATGAGAATAGTGCTGCGAACTAGTTTGTAAAAAAAAAATACTTGTGTCATACATACACATCGGCCGGCACAGACTCCATCCTAAAATTACACCTTCTATGTAGATACTCACCTCGTCTTACGGTGGTGATGTTAATCCTCAGGACTGACCTGTGAGCACACAACTATTGGGATCCGAAGCGTATGAACAGGAGGAGAGTGAGACTGTATATTATATGGAGATTCACAAATAGTTACACACGTATGTATAGGCTCTTCGACAGGAGGTATCATGCCTCTAAATTATCATCTGATGTTAAATTACTGTGAATCATGTCTGCATGAATTATCAACATCCCTTCCTTTGATCATTCTTTGTCTTCTTGAGATCAGATCAACCAAATTCAATTTGATCCTCATATGCATGTCACCATGCAAGGTGAACTGTTTGGCCGGAATTTACTCATTCCGGTGGAGGAGAAGAGCTCCATTATTTCATCAGAGGAATTTCCTCCCCGCCACTCCATCACTTTTTACCCACCATAATTTCCTTGACTGCATGGGATTTTTCACTTCACCTGATCCGCTCCACCATGTAAATAGATTCTAATTTGGGAGGCTATAGGGCATAATCATAATAAATTACTGGGTAATTCCTCCCACCCCACCGGTTGAACTTACGGAAGGGTACCGTATTACATTACCAGTTAGCTTACGCTCCCAATAACCTCAAACGAATCGTCTCAAGCCTTACAGTTAACGAATAAACAATTTTCTTAATTGCCTCTGAAGCATTTTGAAGATACGGGCAACCAAATAAGGCAACATGTTTTTTTTTTTAAAAAGAGAAAGTAAGTGTGAATGAGCCAGAGTCCGGGGATCGGTATCAAAGTATAAATACTAATATATCATGAATGGTCGTGATCCAGTAATAAGAACAGAGTTGTGCTTCGAATACAAAAACAGTTATTAATAAATGGGGACAACTGATTGTTAAAATTTATTTATTCCCCCGGAAACACTTTGAATGAGATATTGTGGAGGATATCATTCCCTTTGAAGTCTTTACAAAGTTAATAAGCTGTTATTGAAAGCTGGAAAATAAAAAAGTTTCACTATTTAATCACTTATCCAAATATTAGCCATGCCATGATCCATCCTTTTTAATTAGCTGTATTCATACCCCACGAAATAAAATGCTCATTAAGGGGAATTTGTCATACGATCATCCAAATATTCTTCTACTTACTTCAAATTAAAGGTTTAGTAATATAATAATTGATCCTGAGTGTGAGTCTAATGATCCGCTCGAGTAGATTCAGGAAAGTCATATAAAACCTGTAGAGTTGATTAGATGGGCCACTCTGGGAGTGTTTGTGAAAGGAGGTGTAATGCCTAGTGAGATTCTGAGATTCGCGCAATAATCAGAAAGTTAGTCTATTGATTAAAGGTTAGTGAGCATTTATGGTGACATGAGAAAAAATAATGGAGAAAGCTGTCATTACTATGTATGATAGTTCTAATACGTACAGACGCTCTAAGTCTCATAACTTCATTTTTCCCTTCTTACTCCAAAGGTCTGGTTGCTAACCTTTACTAGGGAAATTGAGCCTTTCCTCTGTCTCCCAATAATGTCTAATCAAGGGTAATTGAAATCTAATGGGAGGGATTCGGACCAAACCGAAATTGTGTGGCAACGGTGAATCTCTCTTTTGGGAAAACATTCAATGTATGTATGAGGAAAGGAGAGGCATTTAGCCCCACTCCAGTAATTCATTGGACAGAAGGGAGACCAAACTACTGGAAACAACTGACATCGTATTTTCTCAATTAGCTTCTACTTCGTCATTCAACTTCTGTCTTTTCTTTTTCTCTTTGGCTTGTCATTTTCTTGAGCTACTTTTGTCAACAACCAACTCTGCCCGTTCTAATTTGACTCCTTGACTCAAATACAGTACAAGCAATAATCTGGAACCCAACCAGATTGCTTTGCATTCACATTACTGATCAACTCTTCCCCCCGATTTTTTGAGAGGAAGAGATTCTCAAGGAATAGTAAACACGATCCTTCACAAGCTTCAATTTCCAAACCCAATAATGAAAGACAATAAGCGCATTTCTTAGAAACCGGCTCTCAAGTAAAATTTCAAACTTTGTAGTTTGTACTCACAAGTAAAGGTAAATCTCACTACAACGGATAGAGATCCAGAAACAAATTTCCTTTAACATCCGCAACATTTGTTAGAAAATGGTAAGATATTTCTTGTCCACCCACCTGCTTGTTATAGATACATACAAATCTGTAATATATGTTTAGTTTTTTTTGTATAACAGACTGACTTACCTGTCACAAGGCCCTACACAGTGTACTCTATCCATACAAGAGCATCTCAAAAGGGAGCAATATTTGGCTCTTAGCATTCGGTTGGAATGCTTTTACAAAGGGAAAAATTAACATTGCGGTAAACGAGTATGTATGTGTCCAAACATGTTTGCTCCTACAGAGAAAATCCTATTACAAGAGGATTTTTATAGTGAGAACGTATTATGTACATACACGAAGTTTAAGGATATTGTGTATGTGTAACTGTTCAAGTTCTTAGGGGATCAAAACCAGTGGTCCTTCGAATTACATCGAGAATGTAATGCATTTTAGTGCATTCCTATTATTTTATGTAAAACAATAATTTATTTTGTAACAACAAATTGAAATATGTACTGTGTCTATGGCAAGCCAGTTGTGTTGGGATGCCAGTTGTAAATAAAGTTTTTACGTTCTCTCTCTAAACTGGCACTGCTTCTGGTCTAAATAATTTCAACTGGGGATTGTGTTCCATATCTTTTGTTATGATTTTATTTTAAATAAAACATTTATTTTTATAATTAAACATAGTTTGCAGCCAATGGAAGTAAGACCGATTCACTCAAAACAGATACTTTAGGAATTGCCGATCTTTATTCCTCAGAAAAATGATCCGTTAGATACTTATATGCACTATCCTTATGCATTGTACAGAAGCAAGTATAAGTTTATTTCGATATATTGCCTCAGCCCCAACAACCCAATGCTATTCATTCATATAATTAGTCTTCTTATGATTGATTGTACAAGAAAAAAATGTCTTATAAGCATTGTGTATAAATGACAATGGCATGGGACAGGCAAGCCAGTACTGTATTAAGAAATATTTAATTTATAGCCATCCAATATAGCGAGATTTGATTGTATTTGAAATTCATTGTAAGAAAAAGGGAAGCCCGGCCATTTCCGTTACTGTAGCCTGAGAGGCTACAGGTTATGGTTATACTTTTTACGGATTCAGGATCCCTAGCCCACGCATTCACGGTTTTTCGAAGAGAAAACCTTTTTCATCTCCCTCAGCTTTGACTTCCAAGCTCGACTCCTATTTGACATGCACTGCGCATCATCTACCTGAACAAGAAGAAACTCGTGTGGACATTGACTCGAACAAGAATCTTTGCAAGAGAAGATGGGAGAAGCAGATGGTCCAGAATCTAACAAGTGAAAGTACTATTGCGGGTGACGGTGCGGTTTTTTTTTAGTTGGAGTTCATACTTAGAACAAATATATTTCATGCGCTTTGTAATTACCGCAGTTCACCCTCTTCTGTACTATTTCGTTGTAATTAATTACCTTCATCTACTTTAAAATAATTTGGATGAGAGAAATTATACCAAAATGGATTTCCTCACTTGATGTTTATCAGGGGTGCAGTCATAAAATTTTTTCTACCATGGCCCTCAACCCTTAAAACAGTGGGTGGGCCTCACATATTAAATTAATACCAGAACTTCAAATTTAAGGATTGAAATAAATGTCAAGATCATTTCATGCCTCAATTGGGGTTTCCGAGATCTCCTGATGCTGAACTATGATCTATGAATATCATATGGGAATTGAATCCTTCTGTAAGAACTATTTTAGTTTATACGAAAAATTCTAGTGCTCCTGGATAAATGTTTATCGAGTAAATAGCTAGTAATTAGGTAGCTATTGTTGCACTAAATTTTTGGGAGAATTTTGAATACCCCATAAATTTTGATCTGAATACCGGAACTCTCTCAATGTATTTCTCTATGGCTGACTCCATTTTTTGAAATATAACTTGATACTTTTTGGACATTACTCACGTTACAAACATTTTACTAAATTAAGGGATTGCAATTATGCTACTTTAAATTACTTCCGTACAAATGAAATAAGGAATGCAAAAAAATACAAATAATATTTACAAATATATATTTCACCCTTGAACTTTGAAGTATTGCTCGGATTTTGAAGGGAGGCAAGGAAGATTCTTTCCAGGAAAAATTATTTCCAGCAGGGTAATTTTCAAAATTAGCAGCCAGTGTTTTCAAAATTATGGGTTTTAACATTAGGAATTTTAGAAATTATTATTGTTGTCTTTTAGGAAATTGTTTTTGTCAACAGCGGATTTTCAAATGTGCAGACCTTGTCTTCAGCGAGGATTTTCAAAAGTTTACTAAACTTGGGATTACTAAATTTGTTGACATTTTCTTTAGAACAAAATATTTTTTGCAGCCAGTAGGGTTTTCGAATCTATTCGTGTCCTTCGTGTAATTAAGAATTACTTTTGACAAAAGCATAACTACAAGTTTTCCAGATTTGTAGCGTAGATTCAGGAGCTGGGTGTCAGAGAGTCAGATATATGTATTTTTATGTTCATCCCAAATATAACCATGTCCACATAATACATTACTGTATGGTACACATATACAGCTGACATATTTCCCATTACCTCCCTCAAAATTTTAAAGATTGTGTGTGATTGTTAGTTTTTTCTTTGTCGAACTTACAAGAAGGAAAGTGTGCAATTACAGGTATTACAAAACATTAGTTTCTAGCTCTACTAGAAACTGCTGTGATTGGTGTAATCTAAAACTTCAGTGTTTTTTTTGTGCGAGTTGATATTTTTTACCCGACGTCTTAAATTTTTTGCCTATCCTAGACTGCACCCCTAGTGTTTATTGCCTGACGACGGTGGCAGATTGCCACCGAAAGCTTGCAAAATCATACAGCCTTGTGTTAATAAAATTCCGCGTAAACCAAACACATGAGTACTATTATTTATCTATTAGTTTAAGGTATAAAAAATATATTTAAAATTGGAATTCAAAAAGAATTTTTGTTAGGTTTTGGGTCAAGATTATAGTGACGTTACACTTTACGTTCTCTCATGTATCTACAGGATGGATTAAAAATGGCCCACAGTTTCACTACAGACTGAATTTCCCCCACCCTCGATCCTATGTTTAAGGCACATACCGACAATTTTCATCGTAGAAACCTATAACAGATTCCTTGAAAATCAATAAAATGTCCTACGAAATACTGAAGTTATGTCCATGAAACGAAAAAAAGCGAAAAAACAATTTTGTAAATCCTTCAACCCCTTTCCGCATTCCAAATTTCGTTCAATCTTCGCGGATATGACCGCAGAAGCTTCTTGAATCCAACAGTGTCATATTTCAAATCTTTTAGCACTTGAACTATATCTTCTTGCAAGCAACTTTTAATTTGTCTTCCTTGTTCGGAAATTTCTGCAGCAGGAGATCGTCAAGGAAAATTATTGAGCACCCTGTAGTAGTCACATAACTGTACATTGGCCTTGATAGGTCAGAAGTGGTTAGATAACCTCACATGTGCTTTATAATGGGCCAAACAATAATAATAATAAGTTGTCAAATTGAACCGGAATGATAATTAAAGGCTACCGAAGTACTCTGTTGCATTTACTATAATTGAATATTAAGTACAGATGTTATTGAATCACTTAATTGACTTAATTAGTTGGACTATTTATGGGAGCTTAACCCCAATCCAAGTTTACTGGACAACTTGTAATGTTGAATGCCTAATTGAGGTCACTAAATCATTGTCAATAATAATCAATAATGACAAATAGTGAGCATTCTATTGACACTTTTTCGCTTGCGACACAAAACCCATTATTACCAATTCGAGGTCCTTAGAGTCATTAAAATTGTTCGCTATTGCCGTTATACTTGTGGGTCTGAGTACACGAGCTATCATAAACGACAACCATTTCTATTCAAGAAGAGTGTTTTGACAAGTACGTCTGCCCCTCAGGAATTTCTATTTTGTAATTTTCTTTTTAGTAGCATTTTGAAGTATGAATTTCAAGCATCAACTTTATCCTTATACTTTATACTTCCAGACAGCGAAGATCTATGCCATCCAAGCAAGAAGGGGGTATTAATTTCCCTACTACTACATATATAATTTAGGGGAAATAAGCATAACTCAATGTAACTCCAGAAGTCTTATGCATGGACTTAAGTTGAATACCTCATCCAAACCGTTGCGCATCCCGGAAATAAATTTTGATTTTGCTAGACTAATTGTCAAAATTTTGAACGGGCAATTTAGAAAAAACTTTAAATTTTAACCTATTTTTGACATGTCATTTATTTTCGACAACAAAGGATTATCTGAGACTTGGGCCAATCTCCCAGAACAAAATGTCACGTAGCGCAGTTTTTAAAATATTTTAAATACTACTAAGACTCAAAATTATCGATTTTGGATCTTCGTAGTACTTATGAAAATCTGCAATGACTTTCCTATCGCATGTCACTCGCATGCTTTCCTTCACATCTCAGTCAGTAATAGCTCATTGAAAAGGTATTTGTTCTGCAAGCTAGCAGTGCTCGGCACGGGTATGGGTAATACTCGGGTAAACGGGTATGGGTACTACCCGGGTACGGATTTTGTGTACCCGAACAATTCCGGGTACTACCCGGGTACACTTTGGTCGGCTCAAAATTTCGGGTACGGATACGGGTATGGGTACGGGTACAAGGATTTCAAAATGGGTATATACCCACCGGGTACGGGTATAAGGGTGTCATTTACCCGTACCCGCGACCATTGTACCCGAGTATTTGGATATGTTGAGATTTGATACATTTTGATGAATTTTATGAAAATAATGGAACTTCCGTTGGAAAATTCTGTTGGTGTTTTTAGTAATTCTGAATACATATAGCTTATTGTTAATACCCTTTTAACCTTACAATATGCAGTAACTGTATTTCAGACTGTGTTGCTAAAATATATATTTATATCTATAATATATATTTTTATGGAAACAGGTTTTAGGAAGAATAATTAATAAACAGACGATGAATACTATCAAAATAGAAGTGGAGAATAGGTTTCAACGAAATTTTATACAAAACGTCTTAGCCACAATGAATACAATTTAAAAATTAGAGTTCCGATGAGTTGGATGGCAAGATATTTTTTGTAATTGGTAGTTGATTAGGAAAAGGCGGATATTTGTAACAAGCTATTAATGAGTTACATGTACACAGAGCTACTGAGATGAGAAAATTAATGTAAAAGGCCGAATAAATCAAGAAGTGAAAAATCGAGTCGCCAAGTCCCAAGCCAAAAATGCATGTACATATGGACTGGGTGCTATAAAATACTTCGCCATCAGCCCATAAACAATCAAATGGGGATAATTTTACTTCTAATCAAAAACGCTCTACTCTTCAATAAAATATATAATGTCAAATACCTCTCTAGCTAGTCAAAATTACCCACTCAGGTGTCATACATTATTACATATAACGTACTATGTATTACATTAAAACATAATCTGGATAAAGTACCCGGGTGCGAGTACGGGTACGACACTGAGATACCCGAGTATGGGTACAATTTTCGAGTATTTTCGGGTACGGGTACAATGCGGGTACAGGTACATGGATTGAGATAACATTGCGGGTACGGGTACGAAAAATTTGTACCCGGATATTCGGGTATGGGTACGGGTATAGATACCAGTTATTGAAATACCCGCACTTCGGGTACGGATACGGGTACGGGTACCGATTTTTCGTACCCGTGCCGAGCACTGCAAGCTAGTAAATTATGTCAACCGAAATCATTTTAATTGAATAAAATATTTTTATATAATTATTCTTATTTTGATTTGACTTGTTTCAACAACGTTGTTCTTATTTGACTTGTTGTTCTTGTTGGCACTTGTTTCCTCTTTTTTGTCCGTCTATGTTTTGGATTTATTTATCCACACAAATTTGCTCATTCAAAGATGTTTAATGACAGTAATGACGTTACTACTATTATGGTAGCAAGTATTAATACCATCATGAAGAATCCTGGAGATTTAAAAAAATAGCTATAGGAGTTTAATAATTTTAACATTCGAAACAAATAAGTACTAATTTGAGGTTGTTACAACTGGAGGAATATATACTCTAGACTCAAGTATTCCTATCCTGCCTTCTTCAGTATCGAAGGTGACCATTGGAGAAGAAAGGTTATAGGAGAAAGGGACGGATTGCTGTGTTTACAACAGTGTATTTTAAGATATATAAAATTTCTAAAATACCATTCCATTCATTCGTTCTATGTATAGCTTCGTCCCTTCCCATTCCCTAAATGAAGAAATAGGCTGAACTGGATATGCTATAGAATATAGCTCCTAGCCACATTTATTTACCTCAACTTAAGTATTGGTGCATTTATGTATGTACACTCTACAAAAATCCTAATTTTTCTGAATGAATAATCTAAGCTAAAAATTATCAAGTGACCTTAAAAGAATGCAGCGTACTCCCATAATAAGTGCTTTCACTTTGGGAGCATGCACATTATTGTTAGTGGAGACGTGAAGCGAAGTTCCACATTGTGAATATCGTGATGTCTGCTTGTCTGCTTGTCTGATTGTCCATCAGCATGGTAACTGCCGAACCAATGTCACGAGACCATTCAAAAATTGTAGGGGTTAACGAATCTGGGAGTGTTCATTTTAGTAAGTCTTTGTAGTACATAGTAGTTGTAGCCTAATGTCTGAGTTAGGCGACGCTAACTTGTTTCTAGAAGCGGGTATATGAAGAAGGCTTTCGGCGTTAGAATTTTCGTCATTCGTGGATAATCTCGTGAGAAAACTCGCGTTTTGTGATTTCGGTTAGGATTTTTTTTCCGGTTGCATGTTCATAATTCTTCAGGGATTAAAAGGAATTTTAGAAATAATTTTATGAAAGCGCTATCTCAAAATACCCGGTATTCCCAATTAAACCCGGTAAAATTCATGATTTTCGTCGGCGCAAGCTACTTACAATATTTGATTTTTTAAGCTATTACATAGAAGGTTCAAATTACGAAAATAACATGGAAATAACCTAGGCCGGCCCCAAAAATAATTAAAACAAATTTTTGAGTTTTCAGTATGTACATGCAATCTAAAAAAAATCAGGCCTGCCAGTGTGTGGAAACCATTGACAACTTCTATCATGTGGTGATTCGTGCAGAGTGTACATACACTGAACGGTCTGGAAATCGCCGGATTAACACAATTCAAACAAGAATGATGTCTGCCTACGGATAAACCCTCATGTGAAACGTATTTGGTAAACTCGCAGTTAGGTCTGAAATACGGATGTTTTCGGTTACCTTACCTGTTGTTTCTCCTGCCCAACTGGGCCAATTTACAGGGGTTTGTACCCCAAAAATAAGTTCAATTATTATAAAACTGCAATAATTCCTGATTCTATTTTAACAAACCGAAAATTAATTGCATTGTAATACATTTGATTGGAAATACTCCAACTCCAGACCTTTTTCGTTTACATGTACGTCCGAACTTAAGCATTTACTACCCAGTGCTGCAGTCTTAAAACATGCAAGGCGAGAGACGGCGGCAATATAGCTGGTATTGCAGCAAAATTAGTACTCCGTCAAAAAGTCCCAATTGTTTTCATTCACTGTGTCCAGATGGTTAATTTTACAAACTCTTTACTCATACAACGAGACGCACATCTCTAAAACAACATTCTGGCACGGTCACATCTGGAAATTCAAAAATCGTCAGCATCATTAGCCACAAAGTTTCACTAAAATAAACCCGAAAGTCCCCATTGTGGACTTCGTGGGTTCTGTTTGCTTTTCTGGTTGTCTGTCGGGACAATAAAAAAAGGACTCCAAGTAATTCAAATTTTTAGGAGGTGTTGATTAGGTAAAAGGTAAGAAACCTATTGTTTTCGAAGGAGATCAGGTCATCCGTTTGACCTCACAAAATTAAATGAGGCCACGTATAAATACATGCACAGCTAGAACACAGACCTGTACTATACTCCCTGGAAAGTCCATAAAACTTCCTACAAATTTTTAAAACATTTAACAGAAAAGAAAATATACGAGAATTAAAAAAATGACATTCTGAAAATATCCAACTTTGCTTGACATTTCTTGACCCCGTGACCACAAGTATTGACCCACGTCAATGAAATAAATGTTCTGAATACAGAGTTTGGGCTAACGGGATGAAAAAAAATTAAAAATCTGGGAAAATATTTGCTTAAAAATATTTATTTCCAATATTTTTGATCATCCTCATCCTTACAAGATATTATGGGGAGGGGGACTCAAAAGTCTGGTGCGTAATTATTTGGTTCATTCGTTAACTTTCAAATGCAAGGACCAACACGTTGATGAACTGTGACGGATAGACGATAGAGTCACACAGTGGTACACACTGCTTTCTTCCTCGCATCACACAACATTAGCATACCTCCCATGGATAAAGCGAGGGATTTCAAAAATACTCGAACGTACCAATAAACGAAAGTAGTGCAAACATGAGGGAGTTCAACCATGAGCTTCGCTCTCAATAAACAGTAACATTATCCGTAGTTGTGTATAATGTGTGTGTATATAGTGTGCTGAAAAATAGGGTCTTTCTTTCATGTGTTGTGACTATTTCTGAAAAAACATTTGACTCTGGATGCGACGTTTTGCAGACGAGAAGTCACACCAGAGTTATGGAGTTATTATTCCAAACTCCAACCCAGTTGCACCTCGTAACTTGGAAATAACTTTATAATTTGTAACAATTATTGAAATGTTATTAGCAGATAATTGACCTGTTGAAAGTCACTTTCGTATCATTTAAATCTTAATGTTAGGAATTATTCAACTGTTTTGGAATTTTAGTGCGATTGTAAATCTGTCATCTGCATAATTGTTAGTGACGTTCTGAAGATTGGGACGTCGGAACATTTTTGAAGATACGACGTGTTTTTGAGGATGTCAAAATGAAATTACGAACGGAAGAACAAGTTGTGGCCAAATATACTCGAGAATTGCGGAACTTACTGGGAAATTCCAAACCTGTGATTACGGCCCTAACAAAATTCGCTGATGAGTACATCCGATTTGCACCTGCCGTCGTCACTTGTATTGAGAACCACCTGAAAGAGGTTTCATATTTGATGTCTAGATAATTTTAAAAACATTTTTTAAAAACTATTTAATGAAGGATTCGGCAGCAAGGGGTATTTTAGAACCACTTCGTGGACAATCGAAGGGTCTACACAAGTTCGAAGGTCAAGTCAAGTCTGGTTGGTGACGTTCCCCAGTGTCTGAGCTATGGCAAAAAATTATACATTGTTATCGAAGTGATCCTGGGAAATGGAATATAAAATAATAATTAGCATTATAAGGAAATTCCTAGGCTTGTACTTACTTTACTAGCTACTCAATGACGTGGTCAAAATTGACGGGATCATTGCTCTGGATGTAGAAGCGCCTGGGAAAATATTCCTTCGGGTCCTTAATCTACTCCTGAAACAATATTGTATCGTAGAAGAATTTTTGTCAATTTTGCTATTGGGACTATTGGGAGTTAGCTTGTTCGTTTCTAGTACAGTAACCATGGCTGGGGAGACTGACATTAAGGGTGGTCACTACATTATCTCGGCTATTAGTCCATTATATCTTTATCTTATGTGTTTGTTTTAAAAGGAATTTGCAGTTGTTTTCAGTTTTTAAAAGTGAGTCCGATGACCAAACTATTAGACAATAACACGTTTGGATTCGTTCAATGGGCCATTTTTGCTTGACAATTTTGATAGTAGCTATAAATTATAAGTACAGTTTAATCGTGTTACTTGGGCTTCAGTTTAGTAAAACTATTTAAAATTTGAAGTTGTAGCTGGTGAGAAAGTCGCCCACCCCTATTTTTAGGGTTACTTCCAGTTTATACTTACAGAGTCCAAGCATGATTTGGCTGAAGTCCATTCTCGCCGAATTGTAAAAATCTGAACAATCGCGTTTCACATTTTTATAACCTTGGACCTGTTGCAAAGCACTCCAAGTTACTATACATCAGTTTACATTCACGTTGTAATTGTAATGCTGTCGTTATGAGATTGCTACGAACCACATAATCTATTCGGCGATGTAAAAATGAAGAAACTGGCTAACCTAATTTATATCCTTTTTGTTTGCAGGTGCCGGTTGAACTTAAAATAGCTGTTGTGTATCTGATAGACTCGATTCTGAAGAATATTGGGAAGGATTACATCAATTTGTTCAGCAGTAACATCGTTTCGTCATTTACGAAAACGTTTGAGCAAATTTGTCAGGTAGGCTAATTCTAAGTCAACAATAAATCAATATAGCTTGTGTATATTTTGGGGTAAATGTTTCACAGTAATATGTATTTGTGTTTATGTGTTTGACAGGCGAAAGATGGCAACGGTAAATGGAAATTGCAGATGAACAAGGTCCGTAGCACCTGGGAGAATATATTTGCCGCAAGAACTTTGTACAACATCGACTGCATTTGCAGGATGACTGATTCGAATTGGAGCGTCAGTCCTGTAGTTCTGAGATCATCACGCATTCATGTCAATCCCAAATTTTTAAGCCGTGTAAGAAAATAATCAAAATATTATACATCGTATGTAACACATAAAGATGGAACTATATCTTAACATGTATTCATTATTGTATTCCAAATGGTATTACAGGCTCTCAGAAAGAACGATACTTCAAATTCGTATCAAAAGGTTGGCAAAATTGCGTTAGTTCCGACAGTCTCTGGACTCTCACTGGATTCTTCTTGCGTTGATACTGTTGATAGTGATGAAAATGATGGCGAGCAGGTCTGCGAACTTCGTCAAAAGCTGTTATTAAAGCAGAAGCACTTACTTGAGCTGCAAACCAGGAAGCTACAGATTGAATTGTACGAAACTAAATCAATGTTAGCTGAAAAACAGTCACACATCAATCTGCCTCAGAGCAGCCTGCTTACAACAGAATCGTTAAGCAATCAAGTAAGAGAATTTTAATTGTCGTCTTGGCGTTGATTAATTATTACGGTTTCGTATAAGTCTAGTTTACCAGCTATTTTTGCTGGTTGGGGGTACGTTCGGTGCGTAGGTCGCAAATCAGAAATTCGGAGACCTGCTTTTTAAAGGTCAAGCTCAGTACTAAGATTGTGTCAGTAAAGACGTGAATCCCATGAGCATTTACACGTACACCCGCTCATTCGTTATCAGCTTGTCTCACTTCTAGTTAGATTAGGTCAATTGCTTGGCACTTAGGTAAAATCCGCACCTTGTGATTACACCATTTTCTTATTTTCTTCGCCCTTTCAATTTCCTTTCCAAGAGAATTGGTCACGACAATCAGTGCAATCTAATGACATTAAATATCAAGAGTTACTGTTGATGGATTTAAGTACGACTTTTGTAGATAAACTTGTGAAGTGGATTGGAAACATTGATTTTAATATTTCTCATATCCCGCTCGTTACTGATTACACACAGTTTGAGAATCTTATTGTTTCCGGTTAGGTTAGGGTAACAGTTTATTTGCAGATGTACAAAGCTGGAATATTGGCCTTAATGAGGATTCAGAACAGTCTGACCATGACTACAGTGAGGAGAACATATAAATGCTAAGTATTATTTATTTTATTGATAATTGATATTGGGCAACTTCGCAAGCGTTTCCATATTTTTTATTTGTTAATAAAAATCCTTGCTCCGGTATCCGTGACCTGCAACCTCGCATGTAATGTTTGTGACTAAATTCTCGAAAATTTGGAATCTGTGCACTGAATTTACTGTAAAATACAAATTAAAAAATGCAGTGCATAATATGTTAAGTGATTTAATGCTTTACCACAAAGGTGGCCATATCTCCGAAAATACACGTTTCTGCATTGAAATTCTTTCAAATCCGGGATTTACGCACCGAACTTATCCAGTACACCAATTTATATTAAAATGAAAAACGAGCTAGTAGACTAGACTACTACAATCCATCCTCAGTATTCCTCAGTTTTAAAAAATGTGTCTGCAAAAAAGGTAAACAATTTTTTTCGTGTGGCCGCAGGATTTTATCAGCATAGTATCACCTAGAGAGCGAAGTCAGAGAGCAGTCGTGTCGCCTAGACTCGCTACAAGCTATGAATCTTTATGTATTGGATTGGAAAACACTCCAATGTGTACGGCCTTAATGGAAGCAAACGTTTCCCAACCGGCTTCACGCACTACTGTTGACAAATGGGGAACTAATTATCTCTCAAAGTCTCCCGATGACAACATGAACATTTCAGAAGTCAGTTCATTGAAGGCAGATGTTGTCTGCAGCGAGTCAAACAATGTTTTACCCACTAATTTTAAATTACACCAAGACAGTAATATTCGCAACAACTCCAGTGGAAACTGCTACGACCCTTATAGATCAGCTCATATGCAACTGAACTCATTAAACATGTCTGGTCAAGTCCCTGTGGGGGAAAAATACAGCAAATCAGATCTACCAATGAATTATATTCACTCTACCTATGGGGTATCGCTGGAATGTGATTTTAAGGCTCAGATTTATAGTACAGCCTCATTACTACACGAAAATCACGAGCATGTCAATCCGAAAGAATCCAAGCTTGGCGTTTGTGCCGAAGACAGAAACCGTGTGGGTAGCCGGAGAAGTGCGGAGTCGACAAAACGTACTTGCCAGGCTGACGACCCCTCCAATAATAACCAGGTGAAGAAAGTAAAGCAGGATGGCTTCCACAACGCTAATGAGTACAGATTTTTTTTATTTCTAGTATTATAGTGTCAACGTTTCTAAATAAATTGTCACCCAAAACAAAAATCTGTATTAATCTGTAAAAGAATAAGTATTAGTTTTACTTCTCTAACTGAGCTTCCATTCTTACTATCTGTCTCAGAGGGTTATTCTTATGCTCTTGTCTTAATATTCCCTTTGAGGATTTACATAACTGGCGTCCAGTATTTCAGTTTTTCCTCATCTTGCTGGTGTAAGACTGAAATGGTACTGCTGATTTTGTTCAGCAAGGCTGTCTGTCATATTTCTTCGGCCTTCGGAACTAAAACTGTGATTTTTTCACTTACGAATGTACGTATAGGTTTGAAATGAACTTCCGTGAAAAGTACCTGACTAGGAAGGTACTAGTTTTATACGAGTCATGAATAAAAAATTATACAAGTCTGTTATATTCTTACATTTTTATTGTTTATTTATTATAAATATCTGTACGTCCACACACGACAGTTGCACTCATGGGTTAACGATCGTATTGATAGGAATCTATTATTTATGCATACTAATTTATAAAATCTAATTTGTATGTGCTAGCATTTTAGTGCACTATCCGTGCAAACTTGTTATGTGTTGTCGCCTTAAATGAAATAATGCGGGATCAAGACCGATATTTCGGTTTAAGTATGCTGTCATGTTTCTGTACAAATTGAATTTTGTTTCATTTTGTAGCTCAAAGCATCTTTTCCTTTATTGGTAAGTACCTACTACCCAGCTCTTTTTCAATGCGTTTTCAGTCCTAACAATCCTTAACTTTTGCATGTGAAAGGGCGACTTTCCATAATTTACTTGTGCACTTGTAAATTATAAATTACAAGTAATTTAACTGCTTCACGTTTGGGAAATTATGAGACCAGATGACCATCAATGGAGTCTATGGATATATAAATATATATGAGTCAATGGAGGTGGTGTCTACTACATTCAATATGAAGCATGTATAGCTAAATTAAATAATGATTTTATCATTGTTTAATAATATGTAATATTATGCCATATAATTTTGTATACATTTTTGTAGCTTTCAAGATACGGATTGGCGGCAGGGAAATCGGAGTAGTTCATGCGGCTCACTTCCAAAGCGTTCAGTTGAGGCTGGAACATCTGGTTGCTATCTTAAGGAATCTAGAGACCAGATTTTCAATAGAAACAATGAAGTTGAGAGTTACGAGCGATATCTTTTCTACAGTGGATGCCCTTCAGGTTGATACTTTTTTAATGAAACTAAGGCGGTTTAGTTGTTTCCACGTTAGTGTATTTTTGTGCCCAGCAATTAGGCCTTAGGTTTTGATACCTGTGCGAATACGTTATTTTTATGTAGACTTGGATGATACTTCTATTTGGAAGTCGAGGTCTTCCAGCGGATCCAGTACTTTTGGAAACAGTATAATTTCTCCCCATGGTGACATAAATGACTTGTACTGGCGTAGGAAACATCCAACAGGTCCGAATCCGTTCGTAGAAGCTCTGCAACCATATAATTGCTCAAGTTTTCCACCCACCTGTGGAAAGTTCGAACAAGATTTGGCTGGACAGGAATTGGCTAAGGCAGCAGACAGTCGAAGTCCACCGCATTGTAGCACTATGCATAATAATGCTACTCCGGATTCCGAAGGAGTCTACACGGAATTAACGCGTCCTCAAGCATTGAAAAATGAAAATCAGCAAGAAAGTGTTAAGGGTTTTGAAAAGTCATTTGAAAATTCCCTACGGAACACAGGTTCTGGAAGTGAAGTTCGAAGTAAAAATGAGAGCAGCAATCAATATTTTCTCCCCGAGCTGAGTACAGAAATACGAAATGGGAGTATGGAAGACTTACTTAGCAAACTTAAGGCTGCTGGCCTTTTGACAGAAAAAAGTAGTGCGGGTAAGGTTCCCGTCAGTCAGATGGGAACTAAGATGTCAAATTCCACCATCAGCACTAGTTTAGCCAGTTCGACCAGCAGAAAAAAAGGGCGGATAAAGGCTAATAAGTCGGTAGCACCTGTGCAAGTTGTGGATTTGGATTTTGGAAACTTAAAGCAACGTCAGTTAACACTGGTAGCCCAGCTGTGGTCTGGAAATCAATGCAGTTCCTGTGGATGGAGATTTTCAGGCGAACATTCTGGAAAGTAAGTTAATTTTATTCTCAAAATATATATACATAATGTTATGGAATTTGAAATATTAAACCATCATCATCTTATATACTTCTCATTTCTCAGATTCTCTCAGCACTTGGACTGGCATTTTAAGAAAAATCGGAAGATGAAAGACAAAGCGAAAAATGTTTGGAGGCGACAGTTCTACTATAGCCTTTCTGATTGGATGCAGTACACGGAATTTGAGGATGAAGATAGTAAATGTAATATGTTAACTATGTCTTCTGAATTTAGTTTATTAATTTTGATGTTATATTACATTTACTGCATACACACCTGTCTTGAAACTTCTAGCTCCAAGCTTTTTTGCTCTCAAAGATGAAACCCGCGTGGAACAAGAAAATAAGAAGCTTCCGGAGTCGTGTGAGCCTTCTACGATCTTATGTGCAGGTTACGAAGGAGATGTCTGTCCCCAATGTGGGGAAGATTTCGAAGTGTACTTTGATGAGACCAATGAAGATTGGAGGATTCGTGGAGCTGTTTTGAAACATAACTATGAAACTAACTCAACGTCATTGTATCACTTATTGTGCCATAAGGTTTGTCAGTAACGAATGTACTTACACCATCATTTAAGTATCACTATGAGGGGTAATAATGTAAAAATAATAATAGCTGGCGTAAAACTTGCAGTGTTAATAGACTCCATATCTGTGACAGTGTTAAACCGCAGTCGTCAACAGATCCAACTCCACTTACAGTTAGTGACCTTCAAAATCGGCATTGTTTTTCAAAAAACCTGTAAAATGGTTATTGCCTGCTATGCACTGGTTACTGGTACCTGTTAAAAAAATAACCTGTTAAGGTGCATGCAGACCGATATAAGTATGTCGTTGGCTAAATTCGAAAAAGTACCATTTTCATTTCACAACCAATGCTTTTTAAACGGGTTCGCAAATGAAAATGGTACCTTTTAGAATTTAGCCGACGATGTGAGCTTTTAGAGCAGCTCTTAGTGGCATGCGGCTACAATTAGCAATGTAGAATATCTTTGGCTAAATTCTAAACAGTACCATTTTCATTTCACAAACTATGGGTTTTAAATGGGTTTGCAAATGAAAATGGTACTTTTTAGAATTTAGCCGACGATATAGTTTCTTCAGAATAGAATAGAATCACAAGGCAGTTTTTAGTGCGACCGATTTTAATTGCTAATAAGACCAGATAAGTTTCCCGTGTCATGTATGAAGGTGTTGTTGCAATAGTTGTCTAGTTTGTAACAATTTTTTGCATTTCTGCAGGACCTTCTTGCCTGCCTTGAAGGCAAATCAATAGTGTCAGCAATTCTAGTGGGCCACGACGATCAAAATAAGAATGAAGCCCATTTGAAGTTAGATATATGTGGCCGAGCGAATCCATCGATCATTGGGGGAGAAACATTGGTTAATATTAAACAAGTGGACCTATTGGTTGGCGATGTAACTATTACCGAAGTGAAAATGTTTCATAGCCCTTCACCTGAATCTACGTTGATTCATTCGTGTGGTAATGTCAATGGACCATGCAAAAGTGAAACTGATCCAACATTTTCTCCTACTTACCCTGACAGAGTAGCGCATGTTGTAAACGATGACCCAGGTAAATGAATGTTATCTTAATGGACGAATGAAATACTCATAATTAGCGGAAGACAACATATAATACATTATCTCTTGTACTTTAACAATTATTTCTGTTTGGATAACATAAAATTATGATGATTTCCATTTGGATATCATACAAGTTTATTAAAATAGTGTTAATTAATATTTTGATATATGGGTATGGGTGTAGACGGAGCTAATGGAACTGAAAAAACTTCGGAATCACGCCCAACTACTGCCTTACCAGTTAACGATGCTTCCTCTGGAAATCATGTCAATAATAGGGGACATTTGGAAACATCGAAAATTGAATTGAATGGAGATAAGTTTCCTTGTGAAACGGATATCGGTAATAGTGGAGATTTGGAAACAGCAAAAATTGATATATCTGGGGAGGATGCTCGTAAGGATGAAGAAAAAACCCAAAATAATTTGGCTATTAAGGTGACTGAATCCAAATTAGCCTTACTAGAGTTACCTCCCCGCAAATTCACTGTGTACCCCACAAAGATTCGGGGGAAAGAAACTTCTGGGCTGTGCGTTATTTGTTGAAGAAATCTCGTTATAGGCAATTGTATTGCCATTTAGATAGTTTGTAATAACTAGAACAGTATATAAAGTTGCTCAATGAAACGTTTGATGAAATATTTTTGTAAGCCTTGAGTTATCTACGGCGACTAATTTGAATATTAGCCGGCGTAGAATCACTGTTTTCTTGTTCTATTATAGAAGACCTTTACTTTTTTATTTTTGACGGAAATAAAATGATATTAATTTATTCGGGTCTTTTGGTTTACCTATTATTTTTGAACATGTCATGATGAGACCGCTGCTAAAGGTATTTCCTTAGCTTTACATGTAAGTAAGGAAATTATGAACCTGAGATGGTCAAAATATGCTTATTTACTTATTACTGATTATAGCAAGATTACAAGAGCTTTATTTTTGAAAAAATACAGAATTTTAAATAAATTATGAATAGTCTACACATACTTTACACAGCTAACATCACTTAATGAGTTGAAGAGCAAACATTTCTAATGCATACAATGTAGCCAAAATCATGTAAACCTGGAAATGCTGCAACAGTTTTAGAAAAAATCTGCTGCTTTTGGGCGTTTCAAGGAAGAAGCTAGAGGTAGTTTCAAAAGGTTATCTGTAAGACTTGTTCCAGATATGGATGGAGATGGTGTTATATTTGGTGTCGTCAAGGCTTTAGGAGTTTTACGAGGCGTGATGGTTGTATTGGGGGTTTTCAAGCCTGCTGGGGTTCCTATGCGTTTTGGCGTGTAAGATTCTCTCAGAGCCTTATCCGTATCTATTCTGCTTTTTAAGTGCGATTTCGCAAATTTTTGGGCTGCTGGAGACATGGATGTTAATCGATCTAACGTACTTGTAGGCCGGGGAGAAGGTCTAGTACAGAAAGACAATTTTATTAGGAGCTATCACGCTTTTGAAATTGCTTACAGTTTACTACGTTGAATATTAATAATGCTAACTTATTATATAGCTGAATATTAGCAATACTTATACTTACGATTGAAGACCAAATCTTGCGGCTTCCATGGCTTTTTGCTTCTTATCCCGGTATCTATGACTGACCTTCTCTGCTAATTCTATCGCAAGCCTTTCTCTTTTCGAGGTGTTCATCATTCTGAAAGGCTTAATAGGTGTGGACGGTACTGGGGTATCTGATCCATCAAGTCTAAAAGGGGTTCCCTCAATTTCACCCCATGTCATGAATGGTGACTCTTCCACTCCTGCCATTTATTAAAAATTTTCGTAGTTATATTTCAATTAAATCCTCACGTTTAGGATTACCAAATGCTAAACTCGTGACTTATGTTTTTGATGATTCTCCTTACCTGGTGAAGGTGCTGGGGTTTTGACGAGACTAAAGCCATTGATTTTGGGAGCATCCGCCTCAATCTCTTTGCCATCCAGTCCAATTTTACCTTCAGGAACTTTGAAAATGTGCGTCTTTCCGGAAGTATCAACTGCATTGGCATTTTTAAAAGGGTTTTCTTCATAACGTGTGTTGTTTAGTACAACTTCAGGTTTCTTCTTAGCTAATTCGACTTCCTCTTCCGGTGTGAAAGCTACACCTGTATACAAAATAGGAATTAATTATCTGATATTGTTACCATTATAACGCAGCGCAAATTCAGTATGAATTATATTACATTTTATGGACATAAAATTAACCAACTTACCATCCGGGACGTACATGATGTAATTTTTATTTCTGTAAGTCCATGTATCAATATTAAGAGGCCTTTTATATTCCAAAGCTTGTTGTTCCATAGAAGGCAAAGCTAGTGATTGATCAACGGTTTCTTTATGTTGAATTTCAGCGTCGTAAAGCCAAGCGTACTGTAATAAATAAAACAGACCCTTGAATGTAAACTACACTGCAGAACGAACGTTTTGGTTTTACTACTGTCAGACGGTAAGGACGATCTTCCAAAAAATAAATCGCATAAATGCAGATAGATGCAAGCTTACCTTCAATTTATGCTTTCGATCAGATTCTTCCATGATATCACGAAAACTCTGGTTATCTTCGCTGGTATAAGTATCGAGGTAATGATTTAAACTCATATTTTTTGCAGAAGATTTGGAAGTTTTAGAACTTGTAGAAACGGCATCATCAGCTGGTGTTTCCATTGGGAGATGAGTTGGTGAAGACTCCGCGTTGCTATCCGGCGTTGGTCTTGGAATATCAATCGGGGTCTCGAAAGTAGAAGGGGTTTCAGTTGTAACTAATTAAACACACCCAGAATGAGTAACAATAACCTTAACCCTATTTGTAAGAGAAATTATAACAGCATCACAAGTTGACTAGTCACTTAATATTTTATTAATTGAGACGAAGAAATACCTAGGTTAAGCCTCGGAGTTTTTCTTCCCAAACTGTATTTGGAATACAGCTCACGTAGCATGTGATAGTCATTGTTTTCCATTGCGCTCAAGTAAGCATTCTGAGCTTTTAATTTCTCCAAATCCGGGAAGAAGTCTCGCTCGACAATTTTCTCCAGTTCCTACAATATCCACATTAAATTCACTAGTTTTAAACCCAATTCAAACCCCTATCACGATCGCCACCTTATTATTCATGATTACAATCAAATATATCTTACTTCAGCATATTTATCCTCCTCCAAGACAATCCGTTTCTTCTTTTCGCCGGGTGCGTCTGGAATCTTGAAAATTTCCACGGCGTTGGATGTCTTATGTTTATTAGTACTAACAGGTTCCAATACCTTTGTCATAACAGTACTGGAATCCTCAGCCTTGTCTGTTGTTACTTCTGACTGAATCATTTCTTCCTCACTTGTGTCGCACATTTTCCCACTTGTTGACAACTTTTCCGAACCGAATATCCCACTCATGTACGTTGTAATACGAATGCTCTTTCAAATGATTTCCGGGGTTTCACTCATCAGCACCTGCATACTGAAAAATAGTCATCCCATATTTACAATGACTACAATGAAGGTCACAATAAAAATAACACATGCATCTTGGAACACTCAGCACACAATGCACTCTCTCCCCATCAACAGCATCTGTACAACACGCCGAATTTGACTCAATCATCTACTCTGATTCCGAGACAAATTAACAGTCCGGGTAAAGAGCAATCCAAATATTTTCACCCTGTCTTATTCTCTTATGTACAATCCCGGTCTCTCATGTTGAGAGTAAACGTCAATTATTTATCTTCCCCTCAAAAGCTACTCAATGTCTGTAATGTGAACCCACTCTCCTAGTATCGCCCATTTTTTAACGACGAGCTCTAGAAAAAATTAAAATCCTCAATACCTACAGCATGCACCCAACAAAGTAATTAATCTTGAGAGTATATACCTCAATTACGAAGTTGAGGTCCAGCAGAGTCAACTCTTCCGATTTAAACTCCCTCCTCCAAATTGCATATGTAAATAAATCCGCTTTTGAATATTTCCGGAATACTATCTGAAAACAATCAAATAAATCCCATACCTGACACCAGTCCCAAACAATAAATAGTTACAAAACCACACATCAATAATCTCCAAATCTGACACAATCCAACTTTGCTCAACTCCCTCAATTAAATAAGTCTATATTTCAACTTACCAACTCCTGGCAGGGAATCAATTTAAAAATAACAAACCACAACTAATGCAGTCTATTGGAACAACACACACCTGTAAATAGTCCAAATTACATCACTGACACTTAATTTGTAATCGTATTTAATAAATTACTATCACTGGCATTACACTTCGCATTTCTTTAATTTAGAATTAATGCACTCATTCAATATTTTATAATTTCCATGGACTTTACTTTACCTTGTAACGAAATCTTTATAATTTATGGAAATTCACCACATTCCATCAGAGACACTTTAACTTCACACGTAATCAATCAAGGTGAGTATATCCGTGTCAATATACTAAAACAAAATGCGCACGTACAAGTACTTCGTATATAGTTACTATATACTGGAGCTTCAGAAATCTATTACGGTCAAGAGATGAGGCACAAATATGCGTTTGTCGTCGTCCTCGTCGTCGCTGTCGCTGTAACTTGAGCACACTTGAAATTCGTGCCAAATAAATACGTTGAGTGTTGTGTCCGTATTTCTCATAGAGGGCGCTTCGGTAGAGCTTAAATTATTTGCGGCGTTTAAGAAACACTTTGTTCTTTTGAAGCTAAAAAGCCTAGCTATGGCTCCTTCCTGGGTCGTTTCAGCCACAGGCACTAAACCTCAACAGTCAACTCTTCCTATCACGGAGGGCTGTCTGCATAATCGGTGGGTCATTATAATTGACCCTTGCGAGACCCCAGTCTCACACATAAATCCTTGAAGATAAGGTGTACAACGGATTTTATTAATAAATAATAAATTATTAATAAAAAATAATTAAAAAAAAATAAATCAGCGAGAGAAGGCTATAGCTGCTTGTAGCACTACAGTACATAAACCCTATAAGGACAGTCCTCATAAAAAGTATCAAAATTTGACTCTCGTTATCTGGACGGAGCAAAATAAATTATAGTGGCTGGAAATATATTTTAAATACAGTAGTGACCTCTGGATATACTAAGAGAGTATGTAATAATAATTGTAAGAAAAAATATTTTGTCATGCACCTGGCCAAAAATAGTGATTTTTTCGTAGTAAGAGCAAATCCAACTACTTACTACAAAACATTTTACTGGAGTCCAATTCTGATTTTTTTTAGAAGAGATGGGCTCATCAGGAGAGTTGACTGATGGCAGAAATGATCTGAGAAAAAAATAACTTTAGGGGTGTCATTTTGGAAATATATTTAAATAATTATTAGATTTTATACAGAAATGCTCTTGTAAGGCATCTGTAGGGGAGTGGAAGATTCTTATCCGTGGGTCCAAGTTGAAATACATAGATGCAAGTACAGTATACTCTCAGTAGAAGAGACTGCTTTAAAACAGTGTGATTCCTGTAGGGGCTCAACTCAGGTTTTTGCTAACCTTCCTAGGAATGCTTGTTATATTTCAAGGGATTTTTGAATGACTCTGGGTTCTGTTATTTTGTATTTTTTACATTGGCCCTTAAGATTTGGTAACGGATGACATATTTATTTGCGTTATAACAGCCCGGGATGAATCATAAAATTATAAGGATTTGTACAAGTGGATAGCTTTGTGAAGAGTCCGAGTGATTTTGTTTTTCCTTTAGTCTTTTAAAAGATAAATAAATATTTGGGATTTTTGAGGGCCTCTTTTTTAAAAAATTACTCAATCTCTAAGAAATAGTTTCATGAGAGCAATTTGGAGTCAATCCTATTTGCGACACCCTGTGGGATTTCAATAATCAATGTTTCTGACTCACGGTTTTGACACAACTTCTTGGGCATGATTTATAGTAATAATAACTTGGTTTATTGTCTTGAGCATACGGAATTACAAGTATTACAACATTATTTTGTAGGCTTGCTCGTATAGAAGACATATATAGCTTTGGTAATAATCTATTTAATAGATTGAGGAGGTACTTGAACATTCCAGGCTTTTAGTGTACTTATCATCTGACACATGTACATATCTGGAAGGTGCAATTGATTTACAAACACACAAAGTGACTTCCTGGAATTTAGACAGCTAAATACTATTTTTATTCGAGTTTTAGTAATGGCATTGTCAGTAGATATACTAATTCATAATATTTCCAAGTTAAGCACTGTTAGAGATTAGCTTACAATTTATAATTGCTACAAATGCTGAACATCTTTTCTAAAGTTATAATATTTTTATTGTGTACTTAACATGATAATTCTATTCTAAGTAATTATTTATAGCATAAGTAATAGCGTATTACTTTTTTTATTGAGGAATATTTAATGTGTATATTATTAATGGTAAAGGTTTGAGTCAAACACTCTTTCTTCCACATTTTTGAGGGTTTGGTTTCATTCGAGATTCGTTGAGTCTTCAGGTCGTTAAGTATAAGCTGGATTTTTGCTCTTTCAGAGATTTGATCACAAGTAGGAATATTTGGTGGGACAAGCTTAACAATGTAAACTGGCTAATAATTACTTATTGTTAGGGATTAAAAAGCAAGTGGATTTTGTCCATACGCCCAGAAATATAGGATTGGTGCTTTCAATAACTATCAAGTACGTATTGGACTGTGTTAAATGATACGAAAAAATAATAGTATTGCAACTTTATGTGCCGACTTAAAAGCAAAACAATGTTCTGATATCGTTACTGCTGCAGATATGCAGAAATCAAGGTCAGACTGACACGGAATACCATTATTACCTACTTATAGCATTTTTCTGCACTGAATTTTTACCGTATGAATCTTGTTACTTATGCAACCCATAATTCCCCTTTAATTTAAGTCAGGGATAAAGGACAGCGAAATAGCATTGAAATGTTAGCGATAGAGAATATGCAACTTGAACGATAATAATTATTATCAAATGGGTATAATTTTGGAAATTCCGAAGTACTTGGATAGGATGAGCATACTTAATACAGATGTGGGTGGAAGTGAGAAATATGGATTTTAGATATCTTTCAAAGATTGACATGTGCCCTGTAAATGAGTATTTTGAGTAAAGCCGAAGTTGATCTTTGATCAACTCCAGGGACCGTTTCAACAAGCTTAAAAACGACCTGTCAACGTCCCTTCGAAGTTGCACGTGAAACTATAAAAATTCAAAGTTTTTACTTTCAACCAAGCTCTGGCTCTCATAATGTCTTATATGATGATATGCATTATAACTAGAGGAACTTCCGAACCCCAAACCATTAGCATGTAGGTACATTCATATAGATATGTATACAAGTACACATAGACACAACCAACAATATTGTAAGCAATATATGGGACTGAAACATTTGTTACTTTTCCGCCCTGGTTTCCCCATATTGTGGATGTACATGGTCGGAATGAAATAGGAAAGGGATTCTTGAAGACCGATGATCTTAACAAATTTTAAAAGCTTTGGCAAACTTTACGGATGTCTTAAAAGTCGCTGTCGATGAAGGGGGTTTCTTCCGCTGTTATAAATGGAATATGGTATGAAAGTGATGATGGAGAAAATAAGTACTCGGGAAAAAGTCAGCTTTCTTCAAACTAGTTCAAGTCAAGATCTCGCAATTATTTCCCTATGAAATTATTTCAAGCATTAACAAATTACAGTTGAATTTCTTTGTAAATAATGAGCTGTGAGAGACTTTTAATTAATAAATAAACTGCAATTATGTGTTTAAATATGTCCCAGGTCCATATAAGTAATACCATTATTGCTTCCATATGTATTGGCTTCCTTCAATGCCCCCATCCAAATACAGTCGTCACACGGAAAGTAGACAGGAGTCCATCAAAGACAGGAAGTGAACTTGGTCATTTAGAAAGGAATCGTATGAGATTTAGAATAAATTGAAGAATCCAATAAGGAGTTGTTAATTATGTGACTGGGAATGTCACGAGTCACCCTCTCCGCTTGCATATTAGGAACTTAAAACAATTTCAGGGCTTGGGAGTTAAGACTGTAAATTAAGTGTTTATTGTGGAAACTGTAGACATGGGGCTCATCCACAGAGTCAACAGACAATAATGTTGGGGATAGTTGAGGAATAACTGGCGAAAAAAATGAGCATGGCCAATGTAAACAGCTGTCTTTTTTCTCTTGGCGAAATAAACCTGTGCGACCAGCGCAAAAGTTTTCACAGTTGGTCGCTTGCGTTGAAATTTTCTGTCGTTACTCTCAGTTTCCAGCTCAATATCTCTCCGACGACAGATTCATGAGGCTGTTCTCTTCCTCTTGAATTTCTCACCCCTCTCCCCACTTCTTCATTCGAAATAAAAGTTCCAACCAGACGTCCGTCCATGGATATGTACAACAGCACGGCTTGCTTTCAAACTTACTCCTAAGCTCCTACAAACCTTGTACAGTGTACACTCGCTATTACAGATTTCCAAAAACATTCATGATACATACATACGTATAGCGCATAATAGCATTTCCACTATACGAGCAAAAGTATTTATTTAAAAACATTTCCCGTTAAACACAATTTAATTTTTTTCACTCCTGGAGCATTGTTGGGATAGCACTCAAATTTTGCTGCTCTTAAGGGTATCTACTGGTGTTATCGAGAGGATGTACTGTATACGATCAATATAGGAATACATACTAGATGCTATTTCCCTGGATACTACAACAATTCCCACACAGAGCACTTGAGTGCTCTTTCAGAAAAAATACTTCTTATTTCCAATCTCATTGCATTGAACGATAAATAGTTTAGTTTAACTAGTTTATGCATCTCCGTAACAAGTAATACACCAGAATCACTCATTGTCAGCTGAAAATAGTGTTTAGTACGGTAGGGTCTTTGCAACAGTTCTAATTAAGTCAAGCTTAAATGCTCATCTTTTAGCTACACATACACACACAAGTGCCTGAAGAATTTACACTCTTTATGCGAACTTAATGATGTTGGAACTATTAACAAAATTCCATTCTGAGCTATTATGGGGATGAATATATAATGCGAAAGGAACTTATGACTTGAATCATTAACCTGTGAGTGCTGCAATAATTTTGCCATTCCATAGTTTTGTGTGACTGTGGGTGTACTACAGAACGAGTGTGTATGTACAGTACAGTAGGAGAAAGTATATGCAAATAGTTTAGTAATGGTTTACGATCGGCTCGAATCACACATGGAAATGGCACTACATGCACACTATTTACTTATTATTTACACATTGCTCTGTATATATGCAATATCCTACAAACCCATGCATTTACGCGTTGAGTAAGACGATGGGAGATGGTTTTTAATTCGATACGGGTAAAATATGTGAAGCTAGTTCCAATGTATGGTGCTGTCTACATATTATAGTACAGAGAGAGAGTGTGTGTGTGTGTGTGTGTTATGTTGCCGAGGCGAAAATTTGACAAATTCAAGCTTCTCTCCTCTCACTAAGTACTATTCGATGACGGAGATAACCTTTTCAATTCATCGTCCTGCTTTATCATTTCTCCGACACGTTCGTCTTTCTTGTTCGACTATAATCATCGTATACACTCAATGTGGAGCCATTTCCGAAACTACTTTCGTTGAACCTATTTTCTCTTTCTACTCTCAATCCGTAATGTTGTGAGGATTCTGTGGGACTCGGGCTCTTCCTTCTCACTCTCTAGGACAGCCGTAGGTTATGTGGGGAATTAGCAGTAGCAGAGACTATTAAGATCGCCAAGGACATTTATTTTTTCTACTTGCTCCGAATGGCTCGGATTTGATAAAGATTTAGATGAGAGGACCTACTTCACACTCCAACAAGGAAAGCTACAGCTGCGGCGCCTAAAAAGTCAAGAACAACATTGATACATTGGACGGTTGAAATTTAAAGTTTGGTTCTGGATGACTTTTACAAGTGTATTAGTGATGATGTGCAGCGTGGAGGAATCATCCCAAGTCCCAATGCTCTAACTTCCGCTCATTTAAACTCGTAGCATACTTTTTAAAAAAAAAAAGATGGGCTCTCCTCTAGGTCTTCTTCCCTTGTTCATGTATCAATCTTCGTCGAGAGTTTTTCTAAGAGCATCCAGCCAGTAGACACATTATTCACCTGCACTTCCGTCCCAAGCTTCTACTTACTTAATTGTATTCAAGCACACAAAATCCTGATTGTGAGCACGTAACTTTCAACCTCCTCACTCTCTATACATTCAAACAAGAATTCAGCTTGATGACACTGCTTAAAAAACATTCAATAAATTGGACGCAAGATGACCATAAACTCTAATATAAACTACTCATAATTGTTTAAAAATTGTAGTTATCTGTAATTAATGATGAAAGATTTGGCTATTGAATTAAAAACACTTGGACTACGTTTACTGTACAAATGGGAGACTTCATCAAAGGTATATACTTGTACGCTGTTACTTTCCTGGAGACTTCTGAATTGAGCCGTTGGGCCTTGAGGCGTGAAAATAAAACCAAAAGTGAGCCAAGGGAAAGGAAAAATGAAATCTGACTCGAGAACTGTAGCCCCATCCCATGTTATCTTAGAGACCGTGAGACCATTAGCAACAGGCCGTGTCCCACAAAACCCCAACAAATTTCACAATTGCAGCAAAACACCAACAGCTTTAACACATCCTGACTGGCCAACGTTTACCTACCCTCCCTGAGATATTTCCCATCGCATCTCATCCAACATGTCGTCTTCCAATAATGTTCCAAGTGTAATGTCTTGGAAGCTGTCCTGGGACTCTCAATCAGTACATAGTAGGAGGATGTCTGTGTGGACGAGATATATCTGGATTTCCTGACTACCCCTTGTGTGATTCGCTTTCTTTAACTTAAGCATCCTTAGAATCCGAGGGGATACAATTATTATAGGGCTGTTCTAGCATGTCTGTATAGTACTTTACAATTTTTAATGTGTGAATGTTGACACAATTAACAGACGTCATTGACGCTGTCTGCAATTCAGGGGCACCACTTCTCCCTGTCTCTGCTGGGGAAATGGGCACAAGCTATTTTAATGAATTACTTGCTGATGTAATTGAGCGTGAAGATGGGTGTGTGCCTTTCCTTATGACAATGAGACAGACTTGGGTGGTCAGTGTTTAACTGAAGCAAATTGGTAAAATCATTTAAAATGAGGGCGTGGTGGGGGTAGGGACCACCCTTCCCAGCTCTTATAGATATTTAAAGTATATACATATGTAGAGACTAGACCCATTTGAACTCCTTGAAATTCTGACGAGTGTGATTTATCTGATTGTGAGCCAGTGCAAATAAATACTAGGCTAACTTCACTCGCGTCAATATTCTAACTATCCATATGTAATAATCCCACCTTATACAGACTAAATCTGAAAAATCGATTACACTACAAAAAATACTACACAAGGTTTTTCAGAGTATGGTTGGGCTGGGGCTTGTATTTTAAAAAATAATAATAATTCCTTTTGTTTTCTAGATGATAAAATAAATTCAAACCTACTTAAGTTTAACTCACACGATAAAACAAACTGTGTCTGTAGGCAGGCGTGTAAATAATGACACCCTAAATTTTGTGATCTCAATTGTTACGGCTTCAAAAAGTTTTTGACTTGATCGATTCAAGTACGGAGGTGTGAATCGGGAAAAATTACATGCGTCTTATTGAAATACGCTCAACCTTGGATATCTCTACCGAATTCTATTCCTTTAGAAACGTACAAAAATCTTAATTTTTAGGAATTTTACGGCCTATTAATTGAATTCCCTCTTTGAGCTTATACACTTCAAAGGATGAGATAAATGTTCTGCTTATATTTAATGGGATGAAGAATCCATTGCAGACAAGACTTTGACGTACTACAAAGAACATTGACAAAAAAAACACCAATGGGATAATGTGAGACGTGTGTGCAAAGGCTCGGTTCAATCATTGTCGGTTGTTTGCATTTAGAACAGAAGGTTGGCTCTGTTGTAACTAAAAAGACAACTCTGACTTCTCGGTAGTTTCCCTGGGAAGTGCCAACTGTGTCAGAGTAATATATCGCAGAAAACATAAGCAACCCTTAAATACAAAATATCCACCCGTATCGACCGTCCCGCCCGGCTGTAATTTACTCTTTTAAATTCCCTTCCTTCCGTATCAAGACATCGGGTGAAGTATGAGTACAAACATTACCACAGCCTAATGACTCCATCCGAGAAAAGGGAAGATTGGAACATTATATCACATTTATGTGGAAAAGATGGCTGTAATATTGTTATGGTTTACAGTTCGTAATTTTCAGTTGAAGTGAATCCCAAACACACACCCCCGGCTCCCTCCGTCCCAGCCACATGGGCATACTTAAGAATTTGATGCTTTATTGCAAATATTTTAGGACAATATTATCTCAAGTGAAACCAATGCAGTGTTTTAGGACTTTAACGACCACAATACCCTAAAACGTTTTTACTTCTTTAACATCATTTTTATTGGTAAATTAAGGTCCCTATACATTGGACCTATTTGCAAAACCACTCTCAGGAGCCCTGCTCAGCCCAGTTACACGCCTGTTCTGGGCTCTCTATAGATACATATACATATATACAAATGCACATGGGAGCGTTTTTGTGGCTTGTCGCCTGAATTTATAGACTTGAGAGGTTTTATGGGCGTAATCCTTTTAAGCTCAGATGCACGCGTATGTCACTCGCGTTACGTTTGAGGGTCCATTGGTATTTTTATTGAAACCAGTCAAAATACTGTGGATGTAACAGAATAATTACTATTTAGTTGATGGTGTCAGAGAGTGCGGCCCTCCCCATATCTACCAGTAAGGAATGATATTTGAGCCTGGAAAAATAGATAGTTCGTTACTTCGATTATCCCTTTTTGCATGTGGAATACACCCATGTGTTTTCAACACGGCCGGGCTCAAGTAAAGTGTTCTTGCTCCGGCTCTGCATACATTGTTCCTCCAGAGTTCCTCCGTGGCAGTGAGGCTATTCGGACAACGTAATTACTATACAGACGTATTCATAAAGGAGATGTTACATGTCAAGAATCCATTCATATTGGATGGTAAGTGAGTCACTTGGGGGTTTCAGCAGTAATTTATAGATCGGGATGTGTTGACTGTTGACCCAACTTGTCACCCCACAGGTCCATTTGCTTTGCAAGTATCCCTATGTGGATTGCTTTTGCTACGACTTGAGCCTCTCCTCCAACACATACATACGGATAGCTCCTAATGATTAATTTTCTTTCCTTATTCTTTTACAATACTTAATGTTAGTTTCGCTCTCCGTCTTGTTTCCCTCTTTTCTGCTGGCGTAGTTACATAGTTTTGAGGAGAATACCATCTTTTTCCTCCGTCCATGTAAATACATTGACTGCAGACTTCTCCAGATATAGTAGTTCAGTTTCAGGCTTGAGAATCACCTAACTTGTAAATAAATAAACGTATACCTTCCCAAGTCCCTCCTTTGGTGTCTCCCATGCGGAGAAAAATAACACAAACTATCATCAATTTCCTCCGCACAACCTCCCTCAAATAATGTGCATTCAATTTCCTCAGAAAACTCCTCTGTCAAGTTATGTGGAGCCAGCTTCCACACATCTTCCAAATAGATAGATACTCAAGGCTCTGCTCCGAGATAAATTCAGAATTTGGAACAAATTTCATTCAGAAATATTGAATCTGGCAAAAAAAAAATCTGTAGTTGTGTGGAAGCGTTTAAAGATTTTAAAAAAATGTGGGGATATTTAGTAGATGCTCAAAATTATTTGGGTATAAAGAAGGCTCTAGTATTTACCTACAGCAAACATGACTTGCAAACAAACCACTAGCCTGAATTATATGGACGAGCAAATCTGTGTACGTTTTAAAGAAAACACTGCAAAAGCTGCTGGGACATACATATCTACATATGTTCCCAAACGTCCTCTGGAATATATTTGTATGCTCCCTGGTTAAATAAATGGTTTATAGTCTACTTTGCAAAATAGATGCAAGGGTATCAGTAAAAAAAAAAAGGAAGAATATTATTGAGACCTGACTTTGTCTGTGAGATGCTTTGGCGATAAATCGAGAAAAGAAAATAAGAAGTGACTCAAGCAAACTGAACCTAAATAATGATGAAGTGAAGGAAGGAAACTCATTTACAAAGAAATAAGACTCTTATGTCACACGCTATGACTTTGGTTCCGTGTGGTTACGAGACTTATATGATACGATACGCGCCCAACCATTTGCCACATCCCATTTTTCTCGTCCGAATACAAACTCTACACATCTCCGCATCTCTCCTCGATTTTTCTTCCAGGTTCCGTTTTTATCGTGCACTTCTCTCATGTAATGCTTTGGAAACTCCTTTAGTACTTTAAGATGGGACGAGGTTCTCCCTTCATTTGAACATTTCTACCCTTTCATTTTTACAGGCTCTCTTCCTATCATGCTAGTTTAGCATTACTAGTCTTTTTATTAGGAAAAAAAATCATACATTTCATCCCACTACTGGTTTATACAGCTCCTCAAAGATCTTTATTAGGTCTGATGGTAAGTACAACCACATGGACATTTTACCATAATTTTTGTATTATGTGAAGTTGTTTTAATATACTGAGCGGAGTAGTTACTTTTCCCTCGGAGTTGTAGTTTCCTCTTCCTCCTTGTCACAAGGCTGGTAAGTGATTCCTACTATAGGGAGATAGGAGGAGGATAGTGCCCTAGCTTGGAAACATGCATGGTGGATTTTTACATAGCGTGTTACATGTGAAACACATGGAGGACTATCGCTCTCAAGTGAAGCATCAAGGAAAAGCATAACTTAAGGTAATATCAACCATTTGAATGTGAAAAATGTCTCCTGACTCTGACAAGCACAGGACGAGAGGAAATGGGTGACAAACTAAAACATGTCGCCATTTCCGTATACAATGAAAACTACATAGCGCCCTTCTCGCAGCCCGTATTTTATCCCATCCAATTGCAAAAATAACCAACAACTCATCATTTTTTATTTATATGACTACTTTTTTTAAAATTTTATACCAACGTCACACTCACTTCCTAACAAGCTGATTCCTCAGACAGCTAGCTTTAGCATCTTTACATGACTGCATGAGAAATTACAGGAGCTTTGTACGAATTTTCATTTTTTGGAACGAACCATCTTTTCCCTTCCTTTTAGATTCATGCTTTGGTACTAGATAGCATTATTGCTGTAATAATTATAGTATCTAACTGTAACATGATCATACATACATGCTACATTATCATTACAATTTTTTACTACTAAAAGCATAACATTAAATTATGGGCATCATTACTACAAAGTTACAAAGCTAACCTCGCAAGGGAAATAACTACATGTGTCAAAGAAGACCAGCTTCTATTATTCACATGGCTGAAATTTTATAGCATGTAAAATCACTATTACGGAATACATCCATGTAAACTTATACTTGCAATTTATAAAAAAAATCTGAAATTCTATTTGATTTTGAGGAAGCATGCACATTCGAGCATCTGACAATATGATCTTAATTTTAGTTTGTTTTTGCTCAATTGAGAGCTAGTCTCCATTGATTGTCATTTATGAAAGAGAATTTATGCCGGGACTTGGGCACATGTAGTCAAAGGGAAAAAAGAGGTTGGGGAACCCAGAAAACTGACACGTTTGGATGATGACAGGGAATGTGAAGTTGAACAAATTCAAGCAAAGTTCTACTATGTGAAATTGAAACAAGAAAGTAAATAATACTTTATTTACTTTTTCCGGAGATCACAGGACTATTCTTGCTCTTGTGTGTAATGGCATGTCATATTTCACGCATGGATAGAATAACATCAAGTTTCATATGGCTACTACTTCAAGTTTATATTTCCCTTTCTGACATATTTGTGGATATATGTACACACACAGGGTTTTCAACATTTCTGGAAGGAAGCAAACAGAAGAGTTTCTTCAGCAAAAAAAAATGTTTACGGTCACTAACCAACTGTGGGAGGTCAGCGTCGAAGATCTTGACAATGAGACATGTTATATTGGTATGTTCTTTTCATTTGTGAAATAGGAATGACTCCATGTGAAATGCTCCGGAGTACAAGCTTATCCATGAGGAAACCAGATTGCTAATCTACATATTTTCCAGAACACTTTACCTTATTAGATAATCTTCCGAATCTATCGCGGGGATTTAGGTAAGGTAAATATGTACATACAATGTACAGGATGGATCCTCGCTAAAATTCCTCTCCCTCTGTTTGATCCCAAGAAGAATCCCACACACACACATATGCACTCATTCTGCCCTTATATACTGACTTGCACCAAAAGGAATAGAGGATCCAGTGAGCTGGTTTGTGGGTCATCTTACAGATCATTGACTGTCTAAATTAGTCTCAATATGGGCCCTATTAATTTCTCGTGTGGATTCACGCCATGCCATGCCAACCCGTCACGTCCAAAAGACACATTCAAAAAATGTGCAAGCTATTACGGGCCTAATGTAGTGACGTCTTCAATGGCCCATGGAGTCGAGGGGTCCATGAGACAAACTTGAATCCAAATGCTAACCCCGTGTCAGTTTCTTCCTCACGTCTCATTTTTCTTAGCCTTTGTGCCTCTCTACTTACAGGGAACGCTAGGAAGATAATAATTGACTTGATTCAAGGAACGCTCTTTAAAATAGAGTAGAGCTACTTATATAAATATTTTAATTTAATTTGGGCTTTAAACAGGATCTGCCCTTGTAGCTTGTGAGTATGAAAAATAAGCATTATTTAAATTATTATTACAGTTAAATTAATTACTTAAGAACATTCATAGAGCATTCACAATTCATAGAGCATAATATAAGTACTTGGTATTTGACATAAAGGATTTACACCCTCAAAACTGTGAGTCAAGCTTTTAACTCCGCCTGCTCCCAAATCCTTCTTCGGTTTCCCGTTGCTTTAGGTCTTTGAGTGGAAATTTATTTTACGTTAATCCTTGTTAACCCTTTCCAAGCTTATGAAAAGTTTACTGAAATAACAACCACAAACAAAATGGGAGATTTCGACTACGTAAGTCTCGTGGCTAAAATATTATTATCACTCTCCTCCAGATTGGTTCCTTTGATATGGGACTTACTTCAGGCAATCCATCCCTGTGAGCATATTGTGTTTGCATACGGACCTAAAGTAATAATTCCCCGTGTCCCAGGAATTGCTTGTATTTTCAATCCCAGTGTGAAAAACTTCAATTGAAACTGAAACTTGAATTCAAAAGTGGGTGCCTATTTACCCTCAAGTGTATGTAATTTTGTATTAGGGAGTATTATATGCTTAAATAAAAACTTGGGGGTTGACTTCATTTTGATAAACAAATACTCCGGGGCTGTAAACTATGTATGATTTGGAGATGATTACTATGTGAATCTGTTCAATATGTTTCAAAAGGCAATGCTACTTGTTGGGACAGGGGGCTGAGGAATCGGTTCTTACAAATGTTGAGAACGGGTTTTTCCGGAGTATACCTTCCCTACTAGCGTACATACCCCGTTACCATCTTCTCACTCAGTGCCATTTGCACAGTTTACTCCTTTATCGTACCCCCCGTTTTTTGACTGGCAAAACACGTATTTAGTTTTAGGGTGAAACAATGTAACTGAATATGGACCGTAATGAGAGACAAGAGTTCGTCGCTCATCGATCATCCCTTGTCCGCAGGTACGACTCACTCCGTCTTAACACAATGTGTCTCAAAGGATATGTGCTTCATCCTTAATATCTGCATAAATGAAACAAGGTTTTACAGATTTAGCTTGGCATGCTATCCTGACATCTTCCTCTCAGTTTCAAAATAGTTATATAAAATTACATGTAATATTCAAGCTCCAGTGGATGCAGTGAACTTTTGTTTACGTCTCTTCACGTTTCCACTAATGAATTATTGACTTACCCTGTAAGAGTGCCTGCAAACTGTAATAATTACAACTGAACTGAAGGAGAGGAAGGTGCATTCCTTGAAATATAATATTTTTCGGAAATCGTGATTTTTTTTGTCTAGACATGTTTTAAATTAAATTTTAAGCCTCTACTGATCCAGTATGAAAGGGTGCGTCAGAGATGATCCCCTTGTAAGATCCCCCCGTTTAGTATTTATGAAAAATATTTGGATTTGCATGCACATGTCATTCATATTTGGGGTAATTAATGGGGGGAATTTTAGGAAATTCCGTTTTACCCTAATGTCAATTATTGTCTTTATACGAGCATCCAGACGTCTATAAGTGTATTTACCGGATAACTTCAAAAGTTCAATTAAATTAGTTTTGGCCACAAGGATGAGACATAAAGAATACAAAAGAGAATACACATTAATCACTTGGGCCGATCTTGATTAGTCACAACCTTTCCATGCCCCCTTGGGACTGGAACCTATCAAATCTACCAAATAGTCTGTGTACTAATTTTGATATTCATTCCCATCTTCAATAATTACAATGTTTACAAATGGATGTAACTAATTAACTGAAAGAGTTAAATATGGAAACTAATGTTATTTGACGATCCCAGGAACCAGGAAATATAAATGTTCATTAAATAGCTGCTCAAATTAGTATAGTATACGGCCAATTGTTGTAATTTTATGTACATACATAAGCACAAAAAGGCTGAGACTTTTTTGCGCTCTTGAATGGTTGACAGGCGTCTTTTGTCAGTTTTACCATTTCTTTGGTGCTTATGACTATGACAACGTAGTACAATAGAATGATCAGTATTTGTACTTTTTACACAATTTATAATTTTGTACAGGCTATTTACTGTGCTTCCAGTGCGCTTTTAAGAATGAATGATTTGCCTTGTTGTCCTGGATTACGTGGTATGACGCCTCGTTACGAAATTTGTTGATAGAAAAATCGGCTTGACAATACTGTGAACAGTCCCCAACGCCAAGGATATAAATGGGAAATATCCGTTATTTTCTTATAATTATAATTCCCCTATTTTAGGATTAATAAATGGGGAAATTAGCATGCCTCGTAAATCAAACTGCAGGCAATTGCCTGTCTGACCAAGTTGAAGTATTTGTAAATGTCTTACTTGATGGGATAGGTTTTGGGTCTCTAATGGGTTATGTTTTTCACAGATGATCTTGAAATCGAATTGAAATTGTATTATAAAAGTATTAAAATTTAATAATAATAATTATATTAATTATTATGATCTTTTCAAAGAATACCATTTACCCTCACCTCTTTGCAGAGTGTTCCATGATTCCTCAAAAACAATGGACTATATACCGTTCCGTAATTTTTCATTGGTTTTTCATTGGAAATTCAATCGCCTACTTAAACATATATTCAATGTAAAACTTGTCTATTCAACTCTAAAAATGTTCAATCAGTTGCTTTTGTGTAAGTATGAAAACCGTAACCCATTCTTCGTAAGTCTGAATGGTTTGAAATAACGTTACCTTTGATCGTTGACAGTCTTTTGCTGATGAGAATTTCTTTCTTAGAGATAATTTGTAAAATTTCCTACATTTTGGTGAATTAATGAGACGACTATTCTATCCAATTAAATTTGAAATCTAAACATTGTTTTGTTTACTTTCCTTCAATCAAATAACTTCATTATTTTTATTGATGGGCAAGTTTTACTTCACGAAGTAATGTTGAGTAAATGTGTTAAGGGATGACGTGAAGGTGCTATTCATAAGTATATGCTCATGTGCTGCATTTGAGAATCAATATTCTATTATCATACCAAATTTTCAATTACTTATAATTTTGAAAGTTTTATTAACTATCAAAATCTAATGAGTAATAATTCCTACTTTGGCCTTTAAAGACACAAAATAAAGGGTTATTGAGCGAGCACGTGTGTCGGGTCTTGCGTCAAAGAAGTAGCGTCTCACTTAAATATGCAGGAATATCCGTTATCTCAAACACCGTGGTTTCAAGGACTTTATATAAAGTACTGGTCCTTTTAAAGTGAAAGCACCACGTACCTCATTGATTTCAATAAATCTTGAGCTTTACATACAGCCGTTTATATTTCTGTGCTTGGTCAATGTTAATTTTTCAATAACTTTAACTTGTAATTGTATTTTTGTAAAATATAATATAATAAATAATTGTGGGGTTTATACTTCGATATACCCTAGGACCTTCCAGAGTTTTTCATTCCTCCTTTATTGTTTCTAAATTTCACATCTATGGAGTATTTTTGTAAAATTGTAACTTGTAACTGGTAAACAATAAATTACAGTTTGAAGCAATAGTTATGTCCTCGCAGTGAGATTTTGATAGTGGAATTTGTGCTAGTACCAACGAGTGGTTTTGGGGGTGAAAATGCAAGTTTAATAAAAAAACTCGTTACGCAATTAGTTTATGCTATGGTCAAGGTTACCAAAAAATTGCTGTATTTTTAGTTTTTATTTTCCATTAAAATTAAATACACTGAACGCAAGTCTCATTCATCTTCAGCCGGATGTTATTTTTGATCCTCATAAGAGTATGCCTTCATCAGTCAAAATTTGCTTCTCGGAGGGATGTTCGATAGAGAGCATGCATTGTAGTATATTATTAATAGTTACCTCAAAACTACCAATTTATTTGCTGAATGTGACTGATTATAATTATTACGATAATTCTGAATGGAAATAATTTAAACAAAATCCCCCAAAAAACGAATGCTTGAAAATCGAGTAGCTTCAACAATGACTTTTTATCAATGACTTGCTCATACTTTTAATTTTGATTTTGTTCCTTGTTGCCTGTAAAATCACATTTAGGATGACAAAATCTCAGTGCGTAATTATATTTCTTTATACAGTCATGTACACAAGACAAACACAATGTAATTTACAAAATAGTAAATTTTACTTAAAAAAGTTGAATTTAATGCCTGGTGCTTCTACAGAGCACCATTGTGGTTCCAAATGTAAATACATCTTGGATTTTCCATGTATAAATTATTAGAAAATAATAAATTAATTCAACAAGTTTCTAGTACAAACAATTCTGTTCAAATTACCTAAGGAAGAATTATTTACGAAAATTTAAAAGCATGAACTGTGTACTCAAATTGTTACTAAAACTTTTATTCAAAACTGCACTTCCAATTAAACTATTTGACCTCTTCACCCCCAAAATTCCTTTGTTGCACAAAGAATTTTATCGTTGGTATCAATTACTCAATTATACAAAAAATTTACTAACTGAGGAAATTAAAATAGTCATGGGTCACTCCAGTATTACTAAGGAGAGAGAAGTACAACACCCAAGGACTCTGCAATATGAATATTAAAGTCTCCGTGTGAGACAATTATCAGCGAAAGCAAAACCTAAAGTGGGAGCAGAAACAACTACAGTTGTAGAAACATGAAGTGGATGGAAAATGCTGAAAGTTACAACTTAATGACAACCCAAGGGTGATGTCCAGACCTGCGAGTGTCTCTCAACGTGCGGAGCTGAATGAAATATCCTTAGTGTGTACTCTCACCACAACTGAGAAAATCTTGGTTTATTTTCCCTCTGACCTCAAAGCTATACAGAGCTGAGGACATTAAATTTTAAAATGTTTTTAAGCGAACCAGATCTCTTTTCTGCTCCTTCCTTCGCATTTTGTTCCATCACCACATCTTTTCAATTTCCTCCCTCCCCCTGTTTAAAATGTAATCATTTCTTTTTCACAAAGAAATCGCAAATAAATCCACTGAAACATTCATTGGTATTCATAAAAATTTGACGAAAGGCTAGGTGTAATTCTGGGCTTATGAAAGTACAGTGGAGAATTTACCTATGTGTGTGGATCCTTCAATAGGCTTAAGATGTTAAATTCTGGGAATCCTTAATTTGATTCCAAGTGGACCAAGTCAGCCATTGTAATGAGTAACACTTCAGATAAAATTGATTGAGAGTAAGTAAAAGAGATTGGCATGCATTACTATATGAAGAGCGTAAATCCCAAACGGCTTCAGTCAATTCTTCAAAATTTTACAAGAAAAAGGAAAAACTTATCAGCTGAAAACGCTCGAGAATTCCAAACTGCTTTTAATTTCACATTGAAGAGTAACAATCAACTATCTAAAGTTTACGCTATTGCTGCTAAAAACCTCAGTCCAATGCTTCAGTGATAATAATTATTTGCTTTGTAGTTTAAATTTGATTTAGTCCGTTTCCCACCAAAAAGTCAATTACAGAAATGTTTTCAATTTAATTTTTATTAGATTTTAGGGATTTAAAGCATATTGAAGTAAATAGGAATAAGTATCATGTGCTCCAGATTTTTACAAGTAACTGAAGGCATCTATTGTAATATTATAAATACTATTAGGCACAATAATTATGTAGATAATTACAATATATAGATACAAATATGTCAGATATGTATGTATGTATACAATAATTATTATAGTTAGATTTATAATATTATTATTTTATTTCAGAAATATATTAAGTTATGCTGTGTACTCCATGCCACTATGTAATTACATATTCAGGTATAACGTAAGAATAAGAATTTAATTAAATATAGATACAATTTACGGATTTGGGGGGTGGAGTTGTTGCACTAGAGTTTTGCTCCGAACTTTCCTTTGAGCTTAAACCAGTTCGGATCTCCTGGGTTTTTGACTGGATGAGTCTCCCTACTTCGGATGACCTTCGGTCATTTGGATTTTACCCATGAACAGCTCTTGCCATGGAGTATTGTATTATGAAATAAAACGAGATTTAAAAAAAATGTTACTTTTAGGTCCTTTTGATTTCTTGCTCTTCAATTTTGTACTCACCATATACTTACATAGAACTTCTTGGCTATGGGAATTGAACAGTACGTGGATGCTGCTGAGAGTTGAGAGTCTCATAATAGTGCTTTAGTATCTACACGTACTATGTAGAGTGTCTAACAGCACCCAGAGCCCCTCTCAGATATGTCTGTACTGTACAAGGTATCGGAGTAGAGGACTCTGAGAGGTATGTACATACGGGAAAATGTACATATGTGATGCAGTATGTGGAAACGTATGATGTTAAATAGTAGGAGGTAAAATGAAGTCTGAAGTTATTTCTTGCGTAGAAAACCATAATAAAGCTATAATTCACGATGGAAGGTTTACATTTGCATTACACTGTGTGAATATTCACTCCTCTGGTTTATCTCAGTCTCCTGTAAACATCTCCAGCTCTAACAACGTCCTCTCGAAATCTTCACTTTTCTCTTTAACATCTTCAATACTCCACTCTTCTGTCTCTGCTCCCATCCCATCTATGCCCTACTCACAATATCTCATTTGTTCTCAGGTTTGTATCAATACACTGTAGCTCCGTGTGTGTGTATTACAGCCTAACCCATTCCTAGACTTCATAGTACAAGCAGTATACGGAGTGGATATTCATATGTATGTACATACAGACCAATAACTTGACTTCACAAATTATAAATACTGTGTTTACTTACCCCAACTTACATGGATGTAATAGCAAATGTATCGCATGATCAGAAGTAGGTATAATTACGGCTATGTCTATAAATTACAGTACCCTAGACACATATACTTTTCTATAATAGACAATATTATTACAATGTCCCCTATCAAATGCTAAAACTTCTCTTCACTGAGAAAGAGTTTACATAACAAACTAAGTACGGAGGGCCCACATGGAATAATAATGCATATGTAGATACAATGTAGCATTGGAGTTGTATCACAGACGCTAGTCCCAGGGAGGACGTGAACGTGGGCATGATTATTAAATATCAAGTGTAATGTTCCCCACACTTGTTAATCTAATTATACAAACCCCTCATCCTGAGTGTAGGTAATACTCAAGTGCACACATCTGACGCTATAAAATCATCCCAGAATTTAAACGAGAGTAAAAGTACAGTCCAGCCGTGCTGATAGAGGACCACATCACCCAAGACCTTCTCAAACTATACACATCCCATAAAATAACACTCAAGAAGATCTTGAGTTAGAATTGAAAAACAATTGTAAATCAAAGGAAGGCTTAAGTGAGTCTGAACTTCCAGGGTCCCACTCCTCCCGAAACCGAAGGGAAGAAGAGATGGTCAAAGATTGGAACTCAATCTACATGACGATGTGGTTTGTTGGAGAAATCAAAACAAAATATCTCACTCTGTTTCTTTCCAGGCTACTCATTTTTTCCAGAACTTGGAGATACATACATATATATACATAATTATGTATGTACAGGATCAAAGCGTGCACCCAAAACATTTCACGCTGGGAGGGCTCTCTCCACTCTAGTGTTCAACAAGGGATTGTAGTAGTTTTTCATCCAAACCGATTTGTATTTTCCATGCACATGTAGTAAGTAGTAAGATACATCTTTGGTTACTTTATTCCTTCAATTTCCCCGATCTTACCAGAGATCCTACTCCAAGAGTGTTGTAGGTTAATCTGGGAAGACTCCACTGGTTGCTGAAAGTTTGCTCAGGGATGGAACAGCTCAAAACAAGGAAAGCTCCACGAGAATTTATTCCTATGAAATTATTATTATTTCTCTCTATCCCAGATGAAAGCTCATAAATAATCGTCATTTAACTTGTTTCCTTTATGTAAACACTTTAGAGTGCTCGTCACTGGAGTTGTGTGTAGCACTTCTCTACTCCTCTCGATCCTGTAAATTTTAAAGGCGGGAGGGGAATTTCCCCTGTAGAAGGTTATTTCAAAATAGTTAAGATTTACTATCCTCCCAGTCATTATTTCCCTAATGGAAATTACGTAGGATGAGAATTTACTATAAACCATTATAATAACTGTATCAACAACTGAGGGATTTTTACTTATGGTCGTACAGAACTGAAGACATGGAGGAAGACTTCAACTCAAGCTCCAACTTCATTTGAGGAGGAAAATCTTTTTACTATACAGCCGTTCCAGACAACGTGAATGAGCATGAACGGTTTTAGAATCTCTCTCTCTCTCTCTCTCTCTCTCTCTCTCTCTCTTCAGTAATGTGAAGTCCTGCTGTGTTTGTGCTTAGGATACAGTCAGTGTACAATTCAGTGTAAAGTATTGCATTGAGCCATGGAGCAAGTAAGAAGAGACCATGAAAGATAACGAGTTTTAGACAAAGGGAGGATACGATACAGTTGGGCTGCATAATAGAGTCATTAGTTGAGGATAGAGTGCCGATGGTAATGTTCTGCTCTAAATGAAGATATTGTGGAATGCTGTAGGGAGCAATGGGGAAAGTTTTTACACAACTTGACTTAGCTAATTTTAACTCGCATCTCCCCGATTCTGCGGACATGACTTCTTGCACACTGCACCAACTCATTAATTTCCCTTTACTAGCGATCAAACGGTAATAACCCATTTATCCACTACTTTTACCATCCCAGGAATCCTCCACATCCTCCCCCCTGGAATCCTGCACTGATTTCACATGTAAATAAAATAATTGTTGCATTTCCTAGGGAATATCATTTGTATTTTTGTATGCCCCTTAGAGAATAATAATTATTGGATGTATCACTTGTAGATATGTAACATCAATGAATTGTAATATTCTGATAATTAAATTATTGTTGTTATTATTCAACAAGATAGTCCTTGGAAGTAGAGGGCTACAAATGGGATGCTCAACGAGACTGTAATTTATTGTATGCTGGCAGAAGGAAAGGAGAAATTGAATGTTTCAAGATGATCGGAAAAACATTAAAATATCACGTTACCAACTTATTATTTATTCAATATTCGTTTCGTTCACCAGTAAATTGTACAGAGACGTGCTTTATCGCTTTGTTTCACCATCCTCAATAAACACATACCATTAACAAGTTCACAGTCAATAAAATGTTATTGTTATTTTTACAATAATTGTCCTTACACATAATCAATGTACTCTATTTTAAAGTAATTAAGACAGCTAACAAAAAGCATAGGTGAGTGCATGGTCTCATAATTCATAATACAATGGGTACAGAAATATCTGATACTGTTATTGGTCTCCCTTCGCACACAAGTCTGGATAAGGAAGGAGATATTTGGTTTGTCAATGTTAAAAAGTCCGGCTGGGCTTGGACTGATAAAAGCACTCGGAGTAACAACAAGGGACATCTTCAAGTACTGTAATAAGAATGTTCCAATATTCTTCCGTCGGGAAGGAAATAATGCACAGTTTTACTATCAGTCTACATAGAGCTACTCGATTTTTTTTTTGTAAATTACAAGGCACAAGAGTTTATCAACTGTTTAAGTACTTGAACTGATTCCTTAATGGGTTTCAAGATAGACGCACTGGAGAGTTACCCTCGAATATCTGGAGTTATTTTAAATGGCACTTTTTAAGGCACTATGTGACAGTAGGGGGACTCAGTAATTTTTTTTCCATTTATTAAATCATTATTAAAGCGTCAAAGGGGGCACTAACGCTGAAGAAGCATTTAGAAAATACTTTCCCAAAAAAAAATACAATAGCAAGTACGGCTTCTGCATTACATTTCTATATTTAAAGCCCTGTTCACTTCTGTACTCCTCCTATGAAATCACCCTCAAAATCTTATGCTGAAAAATCAAACAAAATCGAGATCGAAACTTTGAATAAAGAATATAGCATCAATTTCAATACCTTTTGAGGAGAGGACCATTTGAAATTGACACTTCGTTGCTTTGAATTCTTGGGGGGATGGGAGTATATTTTTCAATAATGTGTGTAGGTTACAAAACATTTGAGTTTTTCCAAATCCTCTTAGAATCCCTTACCTAAAATTTTACAAGGTAATATAAAAAAAAATGTTCACTCGATGATGGCTAACATTTTAGGCCACATAGTCCAGACGCCAAGCTTTGAATAAATCCTCATTGCGAACATCGTCCCTAATAATATAAATGTATGTGAATACCTATACGTGTCTACACTTAAGTAAGTACCTTGGTGTGATTGAAACTGAACAAAAACAACACCGGCCGAGTTAGACAAGCAGTGTGTAATACCGGCAGGTCAGGGGTCATCCTTATACATCATGGCACAAACACATGTCTGGCAAGGAGTATATGGGTGGACAAGGCTAATAACTACAGTGTACTCTCATTTTAAGAGACACCCTCATAAGAGCATTCTCTCCATAGGAGCAAAAAAATATTTTGACACATTCCTATATTTTTGACACCATGGTAATGCTCACCATTCAAGGGCCTTCACACTCACAAGAGTATTTTGCTTGCTTGTAGGGGTGCTCTTACAGATATAGAGTGGACTGAGTAGTAGCTACTGATTAACAATGTACGGGGGATGATGAGATAATAGCTAAGGGGATGAGGGATGAGACATAAGAGAAGAATTTACCTGGAATCGTAAGAATTGGGGACAGGTGTGGGCCGGTAAAAATTCTGGTACATATTATAATATGGATCAGCTGTGCGGCTGTACGGATTCGTACGGGTTGGCTTGAGTGAGGCGTAATTTGAGTAGTAGATAGGACCATAGTGGGACACTTCGGTGCCATAAGGTTGATTGATGGCTGCAGCGACTCCATCACCAAGACCCCGTCCAGCTGCAGCGGCTGCAGCCGCTGCTCCGTGAAACAAACTACTGGTAGAACTTGAATTGGCAAGCATTCGGGGAAACAGTCCTTCGGAGTCTCCATTCGTCTCCTCTACATTAGAAAATTAACACATTGCTCCATCAGCAAAAGTATGTAAAAAAATCGGGCTCATTAGCATAGTAGCCCAGCTTGCCAATTAAATTTGAACCACTTCGCAGAAAATAGTGGGAGCACTTAGCGGGGGGAGGGAAGGAGTGGGGGGGGGGGGTTTGTAGTGCTCCGGAGCGGAAGTGTCCTATAAAGAGGTTCTAATCGATCCAGACAGGGACTTGAATCTATAGTCTGTGATTTTGTCAATGATCTCATAAATTACAAGGGAATAAACAAAAGTGTGGAGGATTTACTACATAGACACAGACATCAGCCTCAATGGCCTAATGAATAATGTAACTCCTGATAATACACAAGAGGCGAAGAGCAACCTTGTACTCACGATTTATGGCTATGACTGGAAAATAAATGAATGACTGATCTTGTCATAAATCAAAGCTGAGACAAAATTGATAGCTTATAGTCATGGTGTATTAAGTAAGTACAACTGTAGAGCTCGTCGTCAGCTCTCTCCTGCCCTGAACATGTAGGAATTGATGACCGAAATCTCAAACCGCAAGAAGTGTTGTTGAGTAAGGAAGGTGTGAATCGACTGCGCTGAGTTATGAAGCTGCCGAGGGTTATGCAACATAATGTCACACTCATCAGAGACCGAATTCATAAACAATACTTTTCTCAACTTCCCTTGTGTACTCCAGAGGCTCTGGGCTGGGACGGATACAATATACCCCAAGTGTTACAAGCCTATCACTCTTTGAACGGATCTGTAACTAATGCTTGAACAATTCTCAGACATCATGGTCCACACTGTACATACTACTCTACTACACCGAGACTGAGCTTCCAAACAACAGTTTAAATTCTGGAGATCCCCCAAATAAAAAGGAGTGTAAGCGTGCTGCAGCTAAGTTACATGAGAAAAAAAATATATACCCCAGCAAACTCTCTGCACAGCTCTGTAATGACGAACATGCAAGTCTACACGAAAGTACAGACAAAAAAATCCTCCGTGTTCAGTTTAGAAAGAATATGACAGGAAGGGAGTCTGTCAACGAAATTAATTGTAGAGCAAAGGAAAACATGGGATTCTCTATTTATGCACAATGCCCACTTTGGAATCCTCTGAAAATCTTGGAATGACAGCCCTGTAATGGATGAACGCTTGTCATTAGTCTTTCCACGTGCCAAAAATTGTCTAATTTTTTCTCTTTGACATCCTCAACTAGAGCAAAATGTGCATCTATATAAGCTTTCAAAATACATGACTCAAGAATCTTTGCAACGTACATATCCCAAGTCTTAGCTCTTCTCCTACTTTTCTACTCAATCAAGTCCAAATTTGGTGAGAAAATACCTTACCAATGTTGGGTTCACTGTCATTACAGCTTTTGTCATTACATTTTGATTTTAAAATATAATCTCCCCCTCCTCTTTCAAATACAAGCCATTGACCAATAAATGTCAAATGAAATTACCCCAACCTTGTATATGTGTATTTCTAAATGTGGGCTATTAGAGGAGAAGCACATATGGTGTACTTTCACATGGAGCCTATCATCTCCAGCATTGTCAATGGTTGGAAGTTTCATCTCCTGCGAAAGGCATACTTTTACATTGAGGAAACAAGTGAATGAACGTGCTGGAAATCACTCCCAGAACCCAAACGGGCTCAAAATATTAGAGTACAGATAGAACTGAGCAAAAAAACTTTCACATGCCAAGTGAAACAAAAGAGTTCTTAATTTCACAGGGGAATACTGATGACCACGGAAGTAGTTAAGACGCTGGAAAACAATGTGAGTCGTAAACTGAGAATCAGAAATCCCTGGATTTGTTTTCTAAAAGCATGCATACACGATACTACACATGTACATGACATGTCCTGAGGTTGATTATAAATATGACAAGAGTACATATCCCCACATGTGCATGCCTCCGCCTTTGTCCTTTATGTGCATCTTATGGGAGAAGGAACATTTTTCCCTTGCTGAAAGTTACACTTTTAGGAACACATGATACAATTTCGAACTGAGTAATCCATTTTACAGCACCCTGTGGAGCTCTTGTTAAACGTATCCGTTCACAGGCCCGCTCACTTGTAACACGGTTGTTGGAATGAAAAGAATTTAAAATTTCATGAATTCTTTCCACAGAATTCCAGTTTACATCACAATAAAAAGTCAGTCCTATTTTAAGCATTTAGCATCAAGCACGCGGACAAGTTATAGAATATTGCTACAAAAAAACTCTAATAAGGGCTTCTGAAAGGATTAAATAAAAATAAATGGGGCTAGAATAGTTCTGTTGGTGCTAAAAACCAAACAATCATAATCAAAGGAACAAAATATTAAATTAGGGATCTGTGAGTAAAATTCGAAGTGTTTGATTTGGAAGAGAGAAAAAATAAAAGAGAATGCTGATTGCATGGGATTATTCAGGTTATAGTACGAGCATCCTAATTTGCAGTAAATCAGAACTGGAAATAAATCCATTTTTGGGATGATAAAACAAACTGGACCACAAATGAGGAACGCAAGGAGGGAACGTAAGAAAAATTTACACAAGCCATTAATCTTCCCCAAGAGATGTTCGTGTGGTCCATCTTTACTTTTCCCTTCTCAGCAAGTATAAACGAACATGTTTCGTACTCGTGTGGTCCTTTGGCTTCAAGTGTACACAAGTTAAACTACCCACCACCACCACCTCTATTTTCATGTAAGCATTCCAACCTCCTCCGTCCTCTTTCATCCCCCAACCATGAGGATAAAGTGCATCTGATCCTCCCAACTTTCTATCGTGTTTAACTCATAAACTTATTATAACTGATTTATTTACTCATATAATATATTTTTACTATTTCGCCAAGTTTTCCGAACCAAGCTTAGCGTAGAAATTCTCAATGTTCTCTGTATCTGTAGTTTCTTTTTTATGAATGAACGGTTCAAATGGCCAAAAGCGGGATGAAGAAGCCACCGCAAAAAAAAAGCTGTGAATGAAAAGAATCACAGTTTTACTTGAAGAGTTTGTCAAAGATTTCTTTGTGTCTGCAGATTTTGACTGGTAACCTCTACGTCCAAAAATAAGAGTCGGGCAGACATGACCAAATTTGGGATTATTGCCCTAAAACTCTTCCCTAAACTATTTCCTATTCCATGGAGAAAAGTATGGATGAAAACGTAAAGCATCGATAATAGTCCTGAAACAGAAATACGGTCCACTCTTTTTAAAGGAACACCCTTTAAAAAGTAACACGATTTGGCTCTTGCCAAAATGCACTCAGGAGAAGAAAAATCAACATAATGGGAAATGGGAACGTTCGTACATAATTTATGCCATTACAGGGAGAATGATCTTATTCTCTTTTTAAAAGGAGACTCTCATGTGTCATAGTGTGAGTGCACTATCCCTTGTCTGGAAATTGTGCTTTTATATGAGTCGTAATTATAATCGTAAAATTACAGAAGACTAGATCTTTGGAACTGTTACAAATCCATTGGATTATTAGATTTAAATAAATTAGCTACATGACTGCTGACAGGATTAAAAGCTAGGAAGATTTCTGCATTAAAAGTCATAACTGACTTTATTCCCTACCTCCCAAAAAAATAATGAAATAAACTGATCTGTAGGGGAAAACTGCAGTTCAGGTATGTAATGTTATGTTACACAAATTGAACGTGGGAAGGTTCATGCACACGAGTAGGGTTGACAGAGCCAGGGACCCAAATGTGTGTAGTTTGCATGCATTTATTATGGTTTCCAGCTCCTTTGACACTATACCCTCCGAGACTCGGAGCAGACTTGGTGGATTCCCCTGGTAAAGTGTGAAAGCTGTTCAAAAATATTTTACAAAGCTCGTAACTTACACTTGCACAAGATGGGCTAATAGGCATAGGATTATTAATATTCTCTGTATTTCAAGATTGCTGACGATGTGAATGGTGTACAGACTCATTGCTTCATATGCAATCGATTTGTTACTACATTTATGCGTGTCAAATGCCAACTATAATTGGCACGCTCGTACATGCATTCCGCATAACTAAGCTCAGGAGGCAGTCATAGTCATCATAACTCGTACTTGTCTCTCCCGTGGATTCCACCCAATGAACACAACGTCAATTTCCCGCTACTGCTGCCGCTGCCGTGCCACACACACACACACACACACACACAAACTGACTTGACTCAAAAGGACAACCAAATAACTGAACTCCGAAGAAACATACATACTGGCATTAAACCCGAACCGGTGTGATGCACGGAAGGAACACACAAGGCAATTCAGCTGACGTTTTTCCTTATCTAATGAGCACGTAGTTAAAATCCACTCCAAATGCTTCCCATGACAATCAGACCCTACGAAGGATATTCACATGTGGAGGAAAACATGTACCTAATTCTGATCAGGGATCTTGACATTGCATTGCATTAATTTCAAGGAACTGGGATTGTGATAGAGATGCAGCGAAAAGAAATGTCAGATTAGACAATAGACAAAGATCGTGCCAGAAACAAGCTAACACTCTCCACATTGGATTATACACATAATTTTTAATCTTCACAAAATCCACATCCATTGATTCCCTTCCATGACATGACACCCCTTGATCATAATTTATGTTGAGGTCTCATTATGTCTACAATAACGCCAGCCACCGCAAGCCCTTCGTTTGAGTATCAAAATAAATGGAAATAAAACGTCAATCTTCGACTCTGAATTAAGTAACACCTCATAAATGATGAAACTGATATTGGTATAATTGGAGGGAAAGGTAAACTTGCAGGTAGTAAGTCACGCCTGGGAAAGTTGTTGAAGCCCAACTGCCGACAAGAGGCTTTAAGGAGCGTCAGTAATGACTCATGAAGTTGGGACTGAGTGAGAGAGAGGTAAAAAGGCGAGCGGTAAAAATTACAAACTAATACAACCGTCTAGAGAAAACAAGCAGAGTCGGCCTTTTTGTCGGAAAAAATTCACAGATTTGGGAAGTTAAGACTCCTAAAAAATACTAGCTCACTCTGTTTACGTATTTATTCTATAGTTCATTATCAAGCCAAACGTTGGTCGGAAGTTCCGAGCCATTTTTTATTTACAGACTCTCCAGGTTTGTACACGGCGCAAATATGTAAGTACGTAGGGACATATAGGGTCAGCAGTGGCAATATCAAGAAAGACTACTATTACTAGAACATTTCAATAAATTAGCACTCTGGGCTGAAGATAAAAATGGGAGAGCTTGCAAAAAAGGACCTGTCTCTGGGAGTAAATGGGGTTTGCTCGGGTACATACTCAGGTGCGACCCATTCCGGGATAAAAGGTCACAGATGTGTGAGTATGGGAGCTAAGTACTATTTAATTTAGCTTATCAGACGGTCGAGGTCATCAACAGCAGAGCAAGTGCTCGAAGAATAATGCCCCACGTCAAAGTTAGAGAGACAGCATGAATGCCTATGCGTGAAGGAGCCGACTCTAAAGGAAGCTGGAAATATGCAAACAAGCCACGGGATGGATGAACAGAAAGGGAAATGTTTTCTCCATGTAGACAGGGCAGACGACTCGAGTGATTTATCGGAAGTGGGATCCACAATGACAGAGACCAATGAGGCAAAACAATGCTGGGCATCATGCAAAAACTCCCTACTTCTAATCCATGCTTCACGCCTAAGTTCCCCTGTAATTTCCTCGCCTTTTCCCTGTCACTCAAGATACCAAAAGAATTGAGTACGAGTCTTGAGACATTCAAAAAGCAATGGAAGACACAACTCTCAGTTTTTAGCTCAACTCCTTCCTCCACTCCTTTCCCTTCCTTTGACAATGTGGAAAGAATTGGAAGTTCTGCTAACCAGCTCCAAACTAATTACTATTTACCCCATTGTATCGTCCCTGCCCAGATGAGATGGGAAATAGTGAGTGTTCGAAGATGCAAAACTGACGGATAACGAGTGATAAGATGTTGACCCATTTTAGCCTTCACGAGCCAATCTTATCATTCAATGCTTTGCTCTCATTTCAATCCCATCTGTTCCTCTCAAGGAATAACACATAAATTGATTTCGCTATATGAGCTAATATGTTCAGGGAAATTAGCCTTATTCAGTTTCTACTCATCCCCATGACTCTGGAATGTTGACAATAAAGGCGAGGCAAGTCGATGAGAGAGGGACCGTCAGGGAAAACATACCTAATTTTTACAAAATGGCAAAGTCACACTGCACTTCATAATGATGACTCAAGCATAGAGGACTGGAGGTACCTTTAACATCTTTGGAGTTGTTTGGAGATGAGGATATACTGGGGTAGGGTGTGATAGACTGCAAAGAGAAGGGTTGTAAGGAAGGTTGACCGCCTCTGGTTTGTTGACTAACATTCGGTGCGGGAGGTGATAATGACTGTGACTTGGCTCGTGGTTGCGGTCCGTTTGACGAACTCGATGATGGCTGCACTTGATGATTTAAAGCCTCTACAACCGTGCTATCATATGAGAAAAAAACTCAGTAAAACCATATGAGATCTACTGAGGACTTGTAATTCCAAAATGAATTTTATCTTTGACTTCTTCACTTACCAATCATCAGGATCGCAGTCTCGAAAGCCTTTCGCAAATGGGTTACTGGCGATTTTCAATTGAGTAATCTGTTTGGTGAAAGAACTGACATTAAATGTAGCTTGGGGCTAATACTTAACTTAGATATTGGCCTGCCTTGTAACAGACATGCAATAGTAGGAATCTTATATGTGTATATTCATTGAGTTTAAAGGAGCCCACAACATTTCTTAACACAGTTGATTTTTGAACTCCCTGTCACAAAACCTGTGCAAGAGCAGAGGCTTTTAATGAGGATATAGTAAAGTAGTGCATGAGCTGTACCGCACCCGAAAGGAAGTGAAAATATAATAACCAAACCACAAAACTCACACGATGGTTCTGATAGGCAGTTACTGCAGTGAATTTGGTCTCCGGAAAGATAAAGGTTTTGAAATTCTCTGTCTGAGATGCATCTTCATTCTTGGGATTCACGTAGACGACATGAAAGCGCGGCTGGTAACGATGCATTGAGTTTAGGATGATCTATAAGAAACATATACTTGACATAAACATACACTTTCCCGTGGAGGGCTGGCTGTAGCATTTGCCCTAAGTAAGTACACGTAAATAACTCCTCATTGACTTCTGCACCAACAAATCCTAAATTCTTTAAAGTACAGCCAGCAGTCATAAAACGTATGTGCAAACATTCTTCCTTTTCTCACATGGCATTCCTCAATGCAAAATCAGTAATAATTAAATTGGAGGGATGTGTGTTAAAAACACACAGTAGGAAGAAGCTCATGCAATGCACACATAGTATACCTACATTTATAATATACTACTAAATTGTCTAACTCTTTGTATCTGAAAGAAAATCTTACGTGTCCATTATCATCCAGCTGGTTGTTGGTTAACTTTAGTTTATCAAACGATATGACTTGCTTCATCCATTGTGCTCCCTTTGTCGGAGAGTCGGGATGAACATGGATCCGAGGAGGTGAATTTGGATCTGCCTTTCCCGCTACTACCCAACTTGAACTGAAATTGACCCGTTATTTTATTTAGTACTCAAAATTAATAGATATTACAGTGTCCTCTCTGCATGAGAAGATCCCACAAAGCTCTACAATTTCACTTTCAATGACCTCCTCACACAAGGAGAAAAATTAACATTGTTGTAAAGGGCAGTCTAAATATTTTTCCCACTAAAAAGAACATTCTCGTATAAGGGGTTCTCATATAGCGAGAGTACAGTAGAAAGTTGAATCATATAAAATTAATCAAGCTGTAGGATTTTATTTCCCAAATTAAGTTTAAACCAATTGTTCTACGGAAAAAATTAAGATCTGATGTAAGGGTAAGCTTGTATTTTATAATTTACGTTCATTCAGATCTGATCGTAATATTTCTAGTATTTTATAAATTATATGAACGGTTTTTCCCGAGTTGGAATAATTATTGACCAGAAGAATAATTCACTTTTCTCGTTTCAAAGAGACGAAGATTATTTGTCGAGCCATATTAGTCATTAGTAGTGAGGACTGTGAGCAAAGAATATTGGAAGTCGATCGATTTTAGCTAATTGTACTGTCCATAATTACGTATGTACGTATTTTTATTTTTGCGATCATACCATCTGTCCTGCCAGCACAACATTATCTATAAATTGGGCTTCATCTCTAAATCTCCTGCAACTAAATTATGCAAACGCTGAATCATGTGTAAACTGAAATCCATCTAACAAAACTAATTGTGTACATATTTGGAAAGGGAAAATCACGTGGGTAACCGAATCTTTCTTATTCAGCTGTAGTGTTGAGTATTAAAATAGCTATTCCTGGCAGTGTACACTTTCTTCCACTAGGAACTCACAGTCAGGCAGGAAGTGTCTAACTGAAAGTTTTCCATGTCACTTTTAAATATGGACAAGGGTATAAAATAGTTTGTGGAGATATGGAGATTATTTATTGACGGAAGCTTTTTGTTAATGCAACCTCAAGACAAGATAATATGATTTAGTGTGCATAAGCAGTGGTGTAGGTACACATGTTAATAGTCTATTTGTCTCTCCTGGCCTGTCCAGGTTCTCAAAGGTAATTTATAGAGACAGGTGATCGGCATAAATCCAAACAGTGAATTCATCTTCATCAGAGTCAAACAAGATCATGTCGACACCTGAATGTTTTCTTACGACCAGTACAGTCTGAAAGAAAAGGCTGTATGAGAGCCAATTGGTATACCTCATTCCTGTTTTTTATTCCAATAGCAGAACCTCGTGCCCAATAGAAATGTTGTTCCAACTCACTTTTTTCCCCCTTCAGACCGAGCTCTCGGTAAATGCATCATAATGATCATGCGGATCAAGTTTGCCAATCGTTACAACATTGCTTTTCCCCATTTAACATGCCAGAAGTATTTGCCAGGAGTTCTCTCCTCCTGTATATACGTACCTTTCCTATTTGTGTCACAACAAAAGCAAATCAACTGCCGCTTAACATAGATCATGCTCCTGTAATTAGTAGTTTGTTTTTCCATCATCTTGTTATTGCTAAAAAAATCAGTGTTGGGCCTTCCACCCAGGGAACATTTAAAATGTTTGTTAAATTAAAATTCTACATTGTATCTGTCAAGTCACAAGAGATGTTAGAGACAAAATGAAAGCATTTCATTGAGTGTTAGTTTAAGGAATAATTAAGTCATGTTGAGGAATGCACCAAGTTGGATGTAGGGGTTGAAGGACAAGAATGTTCTTTTTTACTCCTACTCTTTCCGAGAGTCCTATTACCTGTGAAATGCATATCGATAGCGCTTATCATCAACGGGTATGAAATCCATCATGAGCATGTAGTCAGACAGGGGATCCATTCCATACAGTCGAACTTGATACGTGGGAAACATCCGTCTGTGAATAACAACACCCGCAATATAAAATCAAGGTACGGTTCACACACGGTTCATCTTTCTCCCAATAATCCTACAATACTTTGCCAAAGACTTGCCTCACACAGTGCACTCTCCTTCTGTTACAGCATCCATAAAAGTACTAAAATTTGACTATTACAACGAGATCCTCTACTAAAAGGACAAATTAACATGGTGCAAAATAAAGGAAAGCGTTCAAATATTTTAATGCCACAGAGACACTGCTCTTGCAAGGGAGTCTCTAATAAGGGGGAGTACACTGTATATGCAACCTTGGAATGAGAGGTGATTCTTCAGAGTTTATTGTACACGAGTTGAACAAATTGTATCACTCGAAAAAGATTTGAGCAGAGCGTACGGTAATATTAGATAATTACTTTAAAAATCCCAATCCAAATAATTATATACTCACCTTCCAGCTTTGGTAACAATCATTTCCGTTCCAAGTTCATTAAACTCATCCCACAGAGCTTTCATTTCTAGATTGGCTGTGACACCCACTAATTTCACATGAATTTGCTTTCTACTGTCACATCCGGATTTGCTAATACTTCCACAACTAGAACCGCAGTTGGATTTATGATTATGACTTGATGACGGTGACTTTGCAGTTCGGCTGCAATTATTATTGCTGGTAGTTGTTGTCGAACTAGAGGAGGATGAGAATTGATCATGTTTCCCGTAACTTGGATTATGACCTTGTTGTTGAGGTGAGAGGCCATTTTGGCTTTGGGGTGGAGGTGTGGGGTAATCCACAGCTGGTGATCTGGTCTTACCAGCAGTCAGAAGACATGCTAAAACATCAAGGATCAGTCAATTTCTCAGTTTAAGGACATGGGCCAGTACTAATCTCAATAATATGATTTCAACTATAAATGTCTTATGTCATTTGCAGAGAGATTATTTCTTCTTCATGTCAATGTAAATAATCAACTATTTAACTTTAGAAGCAGCCATGATCGCAAAAATTTCTTGTTATAAAGGATTTGCTACTGGGAATGAGATTTTTGCCCCTTCAAATTAGAACATTCTCCCTCATAAGCAGAATTTTAAGCATTGTGTATCTACCTGAAGGATGAAATCAACTAAAAGCGTTCCTTATAACGAGAAATCCGTTATAAACCGATTTTAACGAGAGTTTACTGCTGGTGTCCAAGTATTTATCATTTTTATGTAATAGGAGTCTGTTGTAAACACAATTGTTTCAGAGCATATAGTCGGTAAAAAAGCAAATGGATTATATGAACTTTCAATTAAAAGCAATTGATCTACGTACATTATTTTCACTTAAGGTCAAAATGAGTCTCCTTAAATACAAAATGAACTACGTGCAGCTCCCACTAATATACAAATATAATTTATTGTTAGTGTACATTGTACTGATCTAAAAGATATTGTAATCGATAGAAGTATGATTTTGCTTTTACATTATAGGGCATACTGCAGTGGATCACAGTTTTTAGTGAATTTTTATCCAGATAATTTTGATTCTAATCAAAAAGACATTAGCTCATTTCGTACCTTCAGCGATCAAATTTCTATAAATATTTCACGATTGAACATTCACATCTGACTGCCTAAGACTAAGAAGAATAGTTACCTAATTGTAAGTATCTTCAAGTGTAATTAAAATCTAAAAGGGAAAGATACTTGAAACATATTTTGAATAAGTAAATGCGAACTCATAGGTGTTGAATGACAGCCTTTACTTTTGCTCCATGAAAATATTGCAGATATTCATACTGAATGCATCCATGTACATATTATATAAGCAGTAAAAATGTACAAATGCTCAATTATGCTTGGGAGTCGACGACATACAAATACGTTCACTATGAAATAATAAAATGTCCATCAGTCTGTTTTCTACCTGAAAATAAACGTAATGACTGGGTATGTTTCGTCCGTAATGATTAGACGGCGGAGACAATATGCTAAAAAAATAAAATATTCGTAAATGCATTGTGCTAATTGACTTGTAGACTGCTGTTGACTGGGACTGTTGACTAATATGACCAGGGAAAAAGGGTTGAGACAAAATTAGTACCTTCCATTTCTCTCATGGGCGATGAGTACGAGCCGGTGGACCAATCACAGCAAAAATCATTAGATTGAGTTAAGGGTCTGTTGAGAGGATCTGCCATGATGCTAGCAAGGGATACGGTCGGTGGTGGAAGTAGACTTGATCCTGGGAAAAGCTGATTGGTACTCACGGCAGGTGTGCCAGGTGGAGTATTCGAGGGTGAGGCCACAGAAGACACCAATGAAGGCACAGTGAAATTATTCAATCCAATATTATTGTAAGACATGATTCACTCACTACCACCGGCAATTCTCTTGCCTTCACACTATACAAAAATAATGTAGGTACTTCAACAAGTTTCAGCTCCGACGTGACTACCGACTCAACTTTCACTTCTGAATGACAGCAAGTTTTAATCACTGATTGTGAGGGCCAATGCCAGTCTCATGATTCAAGTTTAACGACTGGAGGAATTCAAGTCCATTTAAAAAATATTTCTCATACATGAACCCACATTGATTGTAATTACGCCAACCAGCACTTATTACTCCTAGTATTGATTTTGTCTTAACTTTTAACTTCTCTTAACATTTCTTTATTAATTTTCCCCCCAGGACGTGAAACAATAAAAATGTCTGATGGTGTTATAATAGACTCTGGTGAAAGTATCAAAAGGTTTAGATGTTATTATATATTTTTGTCATTTTTACCTTTTTTAACAGATTCAATCAAGTGACTTATGTATATAAGCGGGATTGCTGCAGGAGCAAATTTTCTGAATAAAATTTAGTTTTTGGTGAACAATTTGTCAAAATGATTCCCTTTATTATGAAGTATACACCAACTGGCTTTTGAAGGATTCAAAATGGTTAGAGTAGTACAGGGCGTTGGGGAAGCAGTGTTTGGAGAGAAAAACAAAAACAAAGATAGCACAATAACAACTGACGGCTGGGATTTGTAGCAGTGCCGTACTTCGGGAAAGACTGTTCAAGAAGGGCTCAAGAGCTGGAGCACGACAGATTTTAACCAACCTACGGTGAAGACGGGTCTTCTTGGATTGGCCTGGTTGGGATGTAGGCAGTGTGCCTTGGAACGAAACACAACTCCTTCTAGCCATCTGAGAATTGTGAACTTGGGATGAAATCCGACGGGGTACCTCTCGCGCATCACCGACACCCACTGTGACGCCCACAATAGTTTAAAATGTATCACAAATCTTCATGACATGACCCTTGTCGTTTTTCTGTGGACTAATCGTATTCTAACGCCACTATTTTTACAACTACATCCTCTCACATCCCATTCTCTCTCAAGTCTCAAATCTCATACTTTTTCTCGATTTTAGGGTAAGTATTTAGTCAACCCGGGTTTTTCTACCAAGATTTCCTCCGGAACAATCAAGATGCATAACCTATGGTGGATGGCGTGGAGCTATAGTACTTTTACAGTCAAATCTCGTTAGGAGGGATTGGCAAGGGACCGGAGATTTTTGTCCGTGTAAAAAATAGCTCGAGTATGAAAAAATCGAGCAGTTCCTCAAGTATTGTGTCAATCCATGAAGGGACGGAATAAATGCGTCTCTTATTAAAGGAAATCCGTACAAACTGATCCCTTGTACTGTAACTAGGGTTAACTGTATCTGCTCCGTAATATTTATTTTCTAATCAGTCATTGCTGCGTTCAGAGGTTTAGCAGCCATTATTGTGAGCTTCAGTTAGTCATTTGGTTTTTGCAATTTTATCGCCAACGGGAGGAACATTTAGCACTTCCGTCTATTGTCGCCTCCAGATGTCACACATTATTTAAATAATTACTCAAAGCTCCCTTGTATAATTTTTTATGCGAGTTTTAGGTGTGAGCAATTAAATGTAGGTTTTTAAAAATGTGGGAGAATGTCCTTCGATTTTTAAATAGGGGATAAAAATAATGAGGTTATGTATTTACGAAAAATACACAGGTGTAATTTCATGGGGTTGGAAATACAGATTTTTATATATTGGGTGCAATACGACATTTCGAGCTTAACGCATATTGTCTTCGGCTGGCATAACCTTAAATTTTTACTAATTTTCAATATAAACTTTTGGAAGCATTTTATAACTAATTGTTCTTCAGAGCTCCAGAATGTGTACACAATTATTTGTATGGCATAATAGCAAGAAATAAAACCAAATCCTAAGAGAATTTCTATCTGGCAATGAGCTAGGAGGCAGTGATACTAATTAATAATAATTATTTTAGAATTGAACAGAATGCACTCTCGTTATAAGAGTCGTACTAATAGGAGCATGGCGTTGTAAGGTTAATGTTTGGAGCTGTTGGAGATGCCCGAATTAACTTATTGTGATTCAGCTTCATAAATAATGTCAACTCTCGGTATTAGTTACCCACTTAAAGATCATCAATTGTCTCTTGTGCAAACATATTTAGGCAACTTAACACCTTTCACATGTGAGATTTTTTCCATATAAGTCGCATTTTCCGTCTTTTAATGGTACTTTTATAGAGTATGAAATAATTACTTATAGAGAAGATGTACAAAAAATTTATTTCGTAAGGCAAACGAGATGTTGATGGGCTGAGATGACTTCCCAATACAATAGTTTTACTGTCATTTCCATTTGAATGTGGAATGGAATCCTAATAATTGTAGAAAAAATAGGCAACCTATTATGTTTCATTCTCTTCCATCCAACTTTGTGCAAACATAGAATTAAAAAATCATTTTTTGTTGAAACTAGATAAACTGTAAGTCATTCAAATACTACGGACTACAGCAGTGCCATTCCTATTGGTTTTGCTTATAATCTACTGCTGCTACTGTCAAGCTGCAGTTATTGTTCCTTTGATTTTGTTTGTAAATTTTGTCGTGGATAAATACTATGAAACCAGAAATATAAGATATTATTACTTAATATACCTTACATACCTGCCTTAATATACCTTATATACGCTTATATATAATTAATTATATATAAGCTAATTTCATACAGCACCCGCTTTAGCTCTTGAAAGTATTATTTGCAATTATTAGAACTGTCTCAAAATGTTCCATTGTTGATGCAAAAGCAATCCATGATTTACAATGATTTACAGGTGAGCAGAACAATATAATGATTATTATTTATAGGTTTTTAAAAACATGTCCGACCATAAACATAGCACAGCACTGTAATCCCCCTACAGTCCACCCTCAGGGACCTCTTTAGTAGAGCACTTTTTCTACGACGAGAAAATCTTCGAAAAACTCCAACTCTAATTTTTCTCATTAAAGTGTGACACTATCATTACCAAAAAAATGACGTTTTCTATAGGAACACTTTCACACTACATTCAGCTCACTATACATTACTGAACCCTAACATAGTATTTGATCCTTGAAAGTAAAAGTATGATCCAGTTTCCATGTGAGCAAAATCTTGAAAATTACCAAAAATTCAACAGATTGTCTCCTTCCATCCGCATCCTTATTAAAAATGCTCCATAATTTTTTTTAATTCAATCTCTGAACTCCTAACTTCTTATGACAAATATCATTTACTACACTCTTCACTTGATTACCCACATTCATGAATCGGACTTCGTCCGAGCATGAGCCGCGCCTATGCTAACCCATTTAAAAATTATAGACCTACTACAAGTTGATCGTCGCAGAGCAGAAAAATCCCAACAGCAACATCCCTAATACTAAGTGCACACACCAGTAACATTCAATAGCACAGTAACAAATTAAAGCCAATTTACAGATACTAGGCTGTAATAAGTAGGAAACTCCCAAAAACAGCAAATCACAAAAGCAGTACAAAGTTACAAAATTCTAAGAGCTACCAATTAACCAACACAGTCAAGTCCAATGAACTCTCTCTATACGAGACTCCCTCCTAAGAGGATTGTTTCTCCCAGGTATATATATTGTCACAATCATTCAATTACCCCATTTAACTAAAACGCTAACTGTATTAATTCACTTCGTACAGGAAATGGATTTTATTAATAATAAACACATCCAATAAAAAATTGGAACGTTTCCGCAGCCCATTCGAGTTTCTCTCGCTCCAAGTTAAAACCTAAAATCCCTAAAACATAATACAACTTCTGAAAGGAAACGCTCCAATTTGTTATTAATGAATAATTTAATAAATCCATTTGCCCCACGGAGCGAATTACTCCCTTCATAAATGAATACGAATATTTATTTATGCATTTATTTATTAGGATTAGTACCTTCATTTGAGTATTGCAGTCTGCCTCCTACTCCTACCTGTTAATTACAAATCCCATTAGGTGCGAACCTCACTAAAAGGGTTCGAGATTTTTGTCACTACCATAAACCTTTTTTAACCATATCTCAAGCTAGAAATCCCTGCATAATCCCTACAAAAATCCCAACAAAAATCCCAACAAAATCCCTACAAAAATCCCAACAAAATCCCTACAAAAATCCCAACAAAAATCCCTACAAAATCCCCCCAAAAAAAGAGTTTTCGGTATAATAGTTCTTTGCTCCTTCATCAGAGGTGTCATTATAAAGAGAGTTCACTACTGTGGCCCTCGTGCATTGCTAATCCCATTACACCCCTTAAAAGGACAGCAAATCTCAAAAATAGAGGGTCGGGGCTACGTAATACACACCGACAAAATTACAGCCAACAAAATTCCGAGTAACAAAATTACAAGGTTCAAAATCCCAAGGGACAAAATTCCAAGGAACAAAGTTAAGTACAAGTAAGAAAATCACAAATAATTATCCATTTATGAAAAGAAGCAATTAGTCCTTAAAGAAGAGATCGGGGCACATCAACGACGGATTTTTCTCCGGCAATGTTCATCAGCGGAATTTTGGCAGGACTGGAATTACTCTGGCCGAGCTAATAGTAAATAATTATAACTTGCGTCGTGTGTGTCGTGTCAAGTCAAGTGAATGTGAGACGAAGCGTGTATAGAATAAAAAAAAAGAGGATAAAAAAAATCTTGGAGCATCTTATCCGGACACTGAGGACAGGGACTGGAGCGCCCCCTTCAGGGGAGAAAAAGAAGGATTTGAGGAAGAGGAGTCTCCACGCAGTCGTGATAAGCGTGAACGGCAGGAGCCTCTGAAAGGACTCCTCTAGTGCTCGCTCTATCATCATCGTATACAGAAACAGGGAGAATAATGTCCATTCCATGAGTAAACTCTTGAGTCAAGGAAATTCGTTAGTTCTTCATCAACTGAATAACTCCCAGGGAAATATCCCAAAGAAGTGTTGTGTTCTGAAAAAGCTTTGAGTCTGTATACGTACCAACAACTCATATATTAACTACTACTGGAAGGCTTTACTCTGGTTCTTGTTTCACTTCTTCCTAATATTCCATCACCAACTCTTAAGTGACTAAGGAGACGAAGGACCAATATACAATTAAATCTCTATTTAACGGATACCTCCTCCACACACACGCAATTACTAGCGGAACTTGAACGGGCTCTTTTTTAAAAAAAAAATTATCCATTTAGAAAAAAAAGCTCTATTTCGTTCACATCCCAGTAGAACGAATTCTAAAAAGAAGGAGGAAGTTAAGTAAGAAGCATTTGAACTTTTTCGTGTCATCTTTAGGACCTTTTCCCTAATTTTTCTCGGCTTAATTTTGATGTCCGAGTCGCAGTCATCCCTCCTGCTTCGCAAGCAGCTCGCAGGTAATTCCAGTATAAATCATTGGTTTTGTTGGTGTTGAATTTATGTGTTGAATTTATGTGTTGAATTTATGTGTGTAGAGTTTATGTGGTGGACGGGATAGTAGGAGATCAATGTGATGGGTAGAGTAGGAAATGTAATTTGTGAATGGTGAATATATTACTTGAGGGGTAATAATTTTGAATATAATATAATATGGTTATGCTTCTTGTAGTTCTCTCAGTTACAGGGCTCTCACTGTACTTGTACAGTCTTGAGAGATAATTATACTACTGAATGGGACTGACTCGATCGGGTAGACTCAGAGGACACTGCTGTGATCTCAAAGTTGGTCGTTCATGATGAATTCATTATTTCCGATCGTCAGGGTGGCGGTGGCAAGTGGCAGTTGGCAGTTGGGAATCGGCGTGGGCGGAAATATCCGGGAAGGAGTAAATCTCTGTAAAAATTGATTTTAAGGGCAGTTATATGTAAGTGGTTGGAGTAGCATCTTGAGGGTAGTGGAGAGGATTTGATTTGGATTTGTGGGACAACTTTTGTTTTGTAGGCAGGTGGTTAAATATGACCGAGTACATAATATTCTGGTGATCCACCAAACGTTTCGCATGTATATGTGAGTCATGTGCAGTCTCATGGTTGCCTGGTATGTTTGTTGCTGTAAGGACCGGGAAGGTGGTAGGGTTATCGGGGAGATCGACTGTTCAGCCGGGACCTTGGGTTGACGGTACTTGAGGAGACTGGGACTGATTTGACGAGACTTGGATTGAGTTAGATGGGTGCCATTGCTGGTATTGATAGAGGGTTTCCGAGATAACACCACCTTTTGGTACCTTGAGTCTTGTTGAAATTAAGTTGTAAACAAGGTTTTGGTGAAGTAGGTCCTTGGTGGGGTTTTTATGAGATGGTTGGGACTTTGTAGTCTGTAGGTATTTTATTGAAGTAGGTAGCTTGGGTTGGATGGTGTAATGTGGATGGGGGTGTACGATATGTGATAGCGAGATTATTTTGTGGAGGTAAAAGCAGCAGGGCAAACGCAAGTATTTTGGAATATGATATGTGGTCAAGCGGTGATGTATTCCGAGAGGTTTGTTTTGATGTGGAAATAATAAAATGTGCTTGAGATTTTGAAACGGTTTTTGGGTTAGTCCTTTTGGAAAAAAGACGTTGTAGATGACGGGCTTAGATTTTTAATCCATTTGCGAAAGTTATGTATATCAATGACATGTGCTGGGGTAGTGAGATTGTAATTCTGTGAACGTGATCGTGTGGGTCATATGACCCGTTTAATACATAGTATATATATTTGTGCGCGTATTGAGTTGGATAAGCCACAGTACGTTAGGAGGAACGTGGTCTAGGTATTCGTTTAAAATGAATTTGTGGTTAACATTGTACTGTGGAAAATTGTACTTTATTATTATAGTTTGATGGAATGGCGAAGTAGATAGCAGGTGCGTCAGTTAGTCGACAAGGTGCTAGTGAACATGCTATGTTAAGGACTTGCCGTAATTTTTTTCACCTTAACCTCGACTTTCACCTGAATTCTCAAAGGCTCCCCATTACGATAATTAATATAGTAATGTAGGAGTACAACAAGTGGACTGTTCGTTATTTGCAATCGGCGTTGACATTGACCTCGATCCTCACTTGACGTTAAGCAATCTGCAACGCTTTATGGTTCTCAACAGTACAGCAGTTCTGCCATTGCATTGCATGTTCAGATGGATGAAACACCATATGCATATCTTTTGCAAGTAACGTAACTATGTAACGTAGTATGTAGGTGCCAGCTGAGAATTTTCTACTCATGAACTTATCTGTATTGATGTCGTAACAAGTTACATACGAATACGTTTGAGCTAATGAAATCATTTTTACTTTTGTATGCGCGGTTGCTCTCAGTAAGTGACGTAATGGGAAACAGTCCGGGATATCGAGTTATTGTTGTATGCTGTATACCTTCGACTTCGACAGCGTTATGAAAATTTGCATGTACTTACTATTTATTTTACTTTATTTACTAATTTACCTTCTAACTTATGTGAAGCGAGGAAATGAAGCTTCACTTAAGCTTAACTTTAAGTTTCACTTCATTTAAAAAAATGAATTGAACGCATGTGAGTTTTGCCTGGACTGATAGTATGATCTCAGTGTTCATGATCGCAGGGTCGATCCTAACCAATCCGAATTAAAAGTCAAAGTTCCACTCATACCTTCAAGAAGTTCTATTCCTGGAAAGTTGTACTGGTCTAATCGGAGACTTTTTACAATAATAAATTTTATTTGATTAGCAAATAACTAGTTGGTATAGACCTACGAACTCATGTTGCGAACGTACAGATAAGGACATTGTTCCTTATCTATGAGTAGTATGAGAGTACTTGAATCTATGGGTCATTTATGCAGCAGAGGCTAGTATTATATTATAGGCTAATGATCTGTTAATCTGTAGGGGCTGATTTAATTTTTCAAGGGTTTTCCAAGCCTTCCGGAGTATTCTTTGTATTTAAGTTCATGATGGAATTAATGCAATGTAGAGTTCCTGTGTTTGTAAGTATATACATGTTTAAGAGCTGTTTCTATCGCCACAATGTTCCAATACGCTTAACTCTTATTGTAGTCAGTTGTAAAGGTCTATGTTATATACTACAGTATACATATCCTAAAATACGTGTGAGTCAATGAACTGTGAGTTACAAATGCAAAATAAGTAATGATTCAGTTTGGATATCTGAATATACATTCAATTACCTTTGGTTGAATAGGAACTCCGAAGTAAATATTACACAAGTAAATACTGGTTTGTGTTTTTTGTCGCTGTCGATCACAGGTTTATTTGCTGGTACTTTGGAAAAATCACTAAGGATTGTCATACTCAATAAAGCAAAAAAATACTATAAGTAAAATAAAAGTACTATCCAAAGGATATTATTTGATGTGAAGGTTCAGTATGTATTATGACATGACTTAATAAAGAGTATCGAAAGTAGTAATAATTCATATATATATTATTATTCGTACCAAAATGTTTCCATATAGGAGAGTAGGCGGTTAACTCTTATGAAAAGAGCAAAGCGGTGTATGTTATATGTAAATGTATTTTTTTGTTTCGAGAAAACATTTTGTATCCTATGATATTCGGTTGGGAGGTCTGTTTATGCATGAAGCCTGGGTACTATAGCATAATTAGAAATATATAGTAATAAAAGTCAGTTTATGACGAAGATTGTACCGACGATTTGAAATCGACGGTCTTGCTTGATTATTGAAATCTGTAAATGTTGAAGACGAATTTGTGGTACTAATTTATTTTTAATTTTTTCAGAGCTCAATAAAAATCCTGTGGAAGGATTTTCCGCTGGGCTCATCGACGACAATGACATTTACCGATGGGAAGTTCTAATTATAGGTCCACCTGATACTTTGTAGTAAGTTTATAGTTTTTGAATCATCTGGAAAATAATATTTCTTGCCATGTAATTAAAAGTGTATGGGTTATGCCATGAAATTCTGACGAAGTGAAAATTAATGTTTGTCGTCTGATCCAGATTTTAGTTGTTTTAATGTAGTTAATTTTCTTTTACAGTGAAGGAGGTTTCTTCAAGGCTCATTTGTACTTTCCACGTGAATATCCGTTACGTCCTCCGAAAATGAAGTTCATTACGGAAATATGGCATCCTAATAGTGAGTTATTTTTGAAATACTAACAGAAAAATTGTAACGACGGTCATTATAAGGATTAAGGAAGCATTCGAACTAAACTTATATTTGCTTTTGTCTTTGCAGTTGACAAAAGTGGAGATGTCTGTATTTCGATTTTACATGAGCCTGGGGATGACAAATGGGGCTATGAAAAAGCGTCGGAACGATGGTTACCCGTGCACACGGTCGAGACGATTCTCATATCAGTCATTTCCATGTTAGCTGACCCCAATGATGAAAGCCCTGCCAATGTTGATGCCGCAGTAAGATTTTCTAATATCCTTACTGCTTAAATTAGATGATTTAGGGTGAACCATAGCGTTGGTTAAAAATGAATCAACTTTTTTTGTTGTAAACATATTTTATCAGAAGTCAGAACTTTGAAAGTAAATGTCATAATTTTAAAAAAAAACAAAGATACCTCTTGACAACGACAACCAATGACCATGAATTTTTTGTAATTTTCGTTTCTTGCCGAAAGTATGGATATTTTTATTGAACGTACTCACCAGTTCCAATTATAATCAAAATTGAACAAGGATATCTTAAACTATCGTTCTGTTAAAAAACATTCATGTGTATTATTAACAGAAAATTCAATTACTATAATTTAGAGTATCATGACACATGTGCTGTGATGTCTGTTGTTAACTATATTGAGATAGTGTACATTTTAACTACAACAACTATCGATGGGATACGCTACAACTCTAACGGTTATGTTTGATGCTTGTTAGCGTCAGTATAGTGCCATAGTTCTGGGTTATTTTTAATATGCTTCTTTTGGATTTTTTAATTGCAGAAAGAATGGAGAGAAAACTACGCGGAATTTAAACGGAAAGTGGCGCGTTGTGTACGGCGTAGTCAAGAAGAATGTACGTAGATAGAAATTAGCCTAATTTTACTCACGAATCCTTCCAATCTAGATTCTGAAATTTGTTTGTATTTTTCATGTACGTATGTATTGACCAACCCTTTGTCATGTACACGAAACCCTCGAGTAATTTTCTTATTTTGATGAAGTTGCTATCTCACGAAATTTCCTAGTTTGTGTTTTGTTTAAAGCAAAGAAAATAGCAAACATGGCCACATTCATTTAACACAATTAAAGAACTCTTCTGCTTTTGAAGCAATCGAATCGCATGAACCGCATTTATTTTGGATAGGTTCTAAGTAAGGTCAATAATTACGGTGTTCATGTTGTTACAAGCACAATTTAAATGATAGGATTTTGAATGAGACATCGGGCAGATCATACCTGCTAATTATTTTATTGGATATTCTCAACTGTCAGTTTGGCAGGACAAAAAAAAAACATTCGATTGGGTTTGAGTTTTTGCATGTGGTAAATGACCACTGCTAGTTTGAAAAGTGTAATGTGAAATTTTTCTGTAACTACGCCAGTGTGGATGGAATTGTGAAATATTTATAGAAAGAAAGAAATATTAGTTTTAGCTGGAAACGTAGGAAGTTAATGAAATCTCCGGCATACTTACGGTTTTTGAAGTACAGCATGTTATCTAGTATTTTTATACTTACACCTTTTGCAATCAATCCTGAAAGCGACTAACTTTTCCTCTACCTCCTGACTCCGTAACTGCTATTTCAGATTTATATATAGCAAAGTCAGGTAAACATGCTTTGTGTAGGGGTTGATTAATATATTAAATAATTTGCAATGATGTATCATTAATTTTATTTTCAGAACAACGACTCGTGAAAATTTCCCTGAGCAGCTCTCACGTCTCAGTCATTGATTACATTCTTGGATCTTACTATGAAACTGTAGACGAAAATCAAAGACGGATTTATTAATTATTCAGTTATTATATCTTCTACTTCTACTACTATTGCAACAAACGAAATTCTTCAGCATTCAAAACCTCTACCTTATTTACATCAACAAACAACTTGTGATTCCTTTAAATGCAATAGTTCTGGAGAAGCGACATACTGCACTACTCCACTCTTCTTTATTGCAGTGGAACATGCTCCCACTTGTTTTATTGCTAGAAAATTTTTCACCTGGATGTATTATTGCAATGTAATATCCTTAATAATTTTTTGGTCCATTTTTGGGGTCATCACCCAATGTGTTTGCTTGACAATTCTTTTTGTGTGTTTAAAAACAAATTCCCAGTTATATATCATGCTTCTAGACCACACAGGCTGTCATTTCCCGAAGTTATTTAGTGCTATAAATTATTGACCAGGAAGTTGCAGAGCATTGTGACGGCAGATCCAGTAGAGTAAATCTATGTTGACTTACTTGGAAACTATAAAAGAATTACTAATAAGTGCGAGAAAATCTTCAATTTTTATCCAAACTAATCCCATTCAGCCAAAATAATCATGAGTGGGAAACGTGTTGTGATGTGACATATTTAATGTTAACGCAGGAAGGACTAATCTCGACATACACACAGTGCGATGCTACTTCACTTCACACTGTACGTACCAAGTAAAATCAAGAACAGTTTGATGTGTATATTAATAGCCAAAAACCGCCGATTGCAGCTTTAGAAAAGAAAATCAGAACTTACACAGAACCAACGACGAAGATAAATTCAAGGAAAAGGAAATTAAACCACATTACACTCATTTGCAAAAAAACGTAGGAGTAATTCGATATGATCCAAAATGTAAAATAATGAATGAGTGCAGTGCGATGTGAGCCCACGGGAATTCTCAATGTAATAATTGATACATACATCAAGTTTTGACATTTTTAGGGAGAAGATGTGTTTCATTATAATAATTGTAAAATTTTACAGCGTTCTCTCAACAGTTGAAATCGCATCTCAACGCATCGCATGGAAGATTCAGTATGTCTGCTTGTCTGATGGTTTGACTGCATCAAGAGACTGATTTTACTTAAAAATTGGTACACGTCTTAACTACAGTTCATTATTGACAAAACCATTTGTTGTTCAACATATTTTATTGTTCCTTCTTTGGTTATATATGTATGTATCGTCGTGCGTCATTTTTTGTCACCAACAGAAAGTTAAATCAAATCATCCAACCTTGAAAAGAAATCCAGTTTTCCAAATTATATAGTTCTGTTAAATGTTCTGTTTATACCATACGAAAGTAACTTCAGCCTATATGATTACGATGAGACCCTTTCCGATCCAAAATTTCCCAAAATCAAGAAATACTTGCAAGTAAATCCGATCAAAAGGAATAAAATGTAGCAACAATAATAATCACTACTACTCTTTTCCTCCTTTTAAGTTCTATTAAATAATTATAAGTAAATTAGTAATATAAAAGTAGAGATACATTTGCATTCTCAGATTGACTTAAGAATCCTGTACCGGTATGATGAACGACTCTTAAGGGTGCTTTCTCCTATTCTCCTCTTCTATAAAGGAACTATGTAGGAATCTTTGAAAACATGTCTCCTCTTGTATTAAGCGTATATCCTTCAGTTAGGTGTTTGATTATTAAGTATTAAGTTATTGTAAAAGTAGTGAAGTAAGGGTTCATACTTGTCTTTTCAAAAATCACGCACACACATCAAATTGCTAACAATGAAGGGGAACAGTTGTACTAAAAAAAGTGTCTGTGTAGTTTCTCCATTAAATAGAAGATTCGACTACAGGTAAGCATTTATAGAGAGACCTGTAGGAAACGAATCCACATAGATTACCAGTCTTTAGTATAATAACTATTAATAATTGTGTGTATTATTGCGTCAACAATATTTCAGAAAGAAGGAACGTTATTGTAAAACTTGTGCAGAGTGAATTTCTTTCCTTTTCCAACATTTTCGTATAGACTCTTTAGATTATTACTTTAATTATTATTAGTTTGAATTAAATGAAATGTCACTTAAAAGAATAAGCTGGCTTCGTCTTCTTAAGAGTGACACGTCAAACTAACATTTGCTGCACCTTCATAAACGAACTAATAAGAAATTAACACTACCGTTCCCTAATCCCCCTTAAAGATAAAAACAACTTGCGAATGACTGCCACTTCCTAAGGCGTCTACCACTTTTAGACGCTTTATCTCACCCAATCGTCGAGTACAGTATGTTGACTCATTATTAACATTGTCTTGTGTATTATAAGTGGGCGTGCTGAATAAATGATATTAACAGGAACATTATTATCGCCATTTATTATGATACTTCCTTTTCCAGGTAATCACTCACTCCTCATTCATGCTTCATGTTCCCATATTTTAACCCACTAAATAACGGATGTTCTTTTAGGTATTCTGAAACGTAGGTATATTAAAAAATTTTGAATACAACCAGTTATACAATATTAATATACAGGGCAGGACATATCATTTCCTCCCACCTTGCCTACTAACGTATATTTTTGAAAACGTTTTCAGCATTGAACAGCGTCTACACAAAATTCGTAACCTTGCGTCACTCATGAACTGATTCATTATAGTATAAAGAAATCTTTCGTAATTTACATTAAAAATAAAATATGTAACTAAGGAATCAACCAAGGTCAGTCTGCTCATTGCCCACCTCTTAACAATAACAAATCCATTGAATCTAAATAACTGTGTACTTATGTATTGATTAGAGATCATGTATTTTAGATCAATTACTGCCATTCATTTTCTACGAGTGAATGAAATTTTGAGTTGCGAAACTAATGAGAAAATATTAATTCGCAGTAGAGTTTGTATCCTTTCACATATTAGTTCTGATTTTGTTGAGAAATTGCTCAAAACCAAGTAGTTGCCTCAACTTTATCCGGAAGTTTCGTCCTTTTGGAATCCAAGTGCTGACCATCCCACAGCCCATACCACAAGTTGTACTGTAGAGAAGGCGACCAAATCTGCCACAATATTTCTTATCAATAGTTTCAAATTTACCAGTTTTGTCAATATTTGTCCTAACTTGTTCTACCTTTCTCAAGAAAATGTATTGCCATTGAAGTTAACTTCGGTTGACGAGCCCGTGTAATTTTGAAGCAATGTTCTGAAGACAGATTTAAAATACTGCCGAAAGGCAGGGGCTGATTTACTGTCAGGCCCACCCTGGCCTGCCCAAGGTACAGAATTCTAGAGCCAGGGTAAAAGTAATTAAAGAAGGCCCTCATAATGTAAGCGGAAAGGCTCTCCTATCTATTTTGAGGCATAAGGCCAGGGTAAAAATGATTGTATTAATCCACCCCTGCCGGAAGCTTCTGAACTATTCAAGTACCAGTTCACCAATCTTTGACCGTTGAGAGCATAGGATATGGAGGGTACTTATGCATGCATCATTTACTCACTACACTACAACATTTGTTTTGACAATAATAATAATTTTTTCAGATTTTTTAGCTCACAATTAGGGATTTAGTGGAACTTCTGCATTTGACCATATCTAACCGAACAGATTCTGAATACCGTTTTATTGTCAGCTTTAAAAAATCGTTGTGCACCCCGCCCCAAAATGGGGTGTATGTAAAGGGCCAGCGCAGCTATAGTTTGAGTTCCATTTAGGTTTTATTAAAACAGTTACTTATTCTTCAATTAATTTTGTCCTTCTTTATTGTGATAATAATATTCTAGTTTTTCTGTGCATTTTTATCTTGGTTTCTTTGACAAATCCACTATATGGATTTCCCATATGGGGAATGGAATCGGTAATCGGTAGAAGGAAGAGAAAAAATCCAGGAGAAATCCCTCCGAAGAATAGCTGGTGCGTGCAACCTCTCACCAGGGGACGCATCTCGATTGGAAACTCGAAGCAAAACAGCAAGAACTCTAACGGCAAAAAGCATTATCGCAACATTATGCAATTCTATTCTCTCCGACCACTTAACCACAATGGCCAGGAATGCTTTTGGAGACATTCGATTAAAAAGGAAACACCAGATCATATCATAATATAGACAGGCAGTCATTTGTAGAAAAAGAGTTTAATATATTCCAAATAATTCATATCTCCAAATTAACTTAACTAGCAATGAAAGAAGATAGACCACTCTACTGACAATAATGTGGAAGATATAAGAGGCTTAGGGTCAGGGTAAAAAATATTAATCCACCCCTGACCGTAAGAAATGGCTTACCTATCCTGGACGGACGCAATAAAATTAAGAAGTAGTATACAAAACTTAAGGAATAATTGCATATTTTCTACTGTTGTACCCACATATGAATTACGTAAGTATTCATTGGACATTTGATAGCTTGTGATACAATTATTGCATTTTACAAAAATTTTGAGTTATCGTGCCCACGGTCGTCCGGACAAACTGGTATCTAAACGGCGCTGGCGCTGCGCTTCTTACGTACACTCTAAAAACTGGATTTGTCATGCATGTAGAATAAATAAAAATTAACCCGATTTAAGACAATATTTACACCAACACACATAAACTGCAAGAAGAAATTATTCTTGCTGTGCGAGCCGATTTTCATGCCTGCGATTTTTCATCTTGTATGGGCAACTCGCAATTTTTACATGTAACAAGCAATAAATCAATCCCGGTTAAGGCTAAATTTATCGTTCAAGCAGGAGTAAATAACATTGACCGTTACATTTTCTCCAACGTACTGAAATTGCATGCATGCTCTTCGACAACCATTTGCTTCATCAGTTATTCACATTGCCTCCTTCAGGAGAGCATTGCCTCTTTAGCAGTTTTAGAGTAAAAACTTGCAAAAACGAGTTTTGAGATTATTGATTCAGTTCTAGAGAAGTTAAATTTGGTGGAAATGTATCACCAGACATTTTGCGGTAAGTGATTTTTATGTTCATAGATATACAATTAAGTATGTATGTAAATACTTACTATATAGAATGTTATGCCGTTTTAAAAGTCAGAAAATTGGTCGATTATACTAATAGTAATATCCATATATAAACACAAGTTGCTACAGGACTGTCGAGAGGTGAGGTTGTGCTCATCTGAGCTCCCTTATCTTTAGACAGATCTGCATAAAAACTTTGAGACACATAATTCTTTTTTTTTGTCTCCACCACCCGAGTCTCTCTGCTTGGAGAGTTGTGATCCCTGCTGTCAAGTGTCTACCGGGCGAGCGTCTTGCACCATAACGCTACCTTGTGCTGTTAGTGATTTGCCACCACCGAATCAGCACTTGATTCCCGGGTAGTTTGCACCCATAGGCTTTTGGGACATTTTGATTTAGCAGTGATCCCCACGAATCCACGTCATTGCCTTGTGGTATTGACTTGGGGGTGAGTGTCCCAATATCTGGCACATTCCTCAGGTTCTGCATAAAGTGCAGAGGCTCACCTGCATTTTACTGTTGGTAGAATAGCAGCCGGAGCCCCTGACATAACTTGAGTAGATTGCATATCTTAGTGAAGCAGTTGCCCAAATAGCAACTTAGGGATACGAAATCGGATAAGCAAATTCAGGAAAGTGAACATCCCATGCTCACTCTTCCAATGCTATTCGTAAATTAACATGTTCGACAGGGTAATCTGCAATGGGCCCACTGATGGCCTGAGCAGTGTCCCATAACTTTGGTTGTGGGACCCCCTAAAATACATACATATATAAACAAAATATTTATATAATAAAAATAGGTTACTGAAATTTGCTTGGCAGTTAGTATGATTTGTATTTTCAGTATTTTAAAATAAGACGAACATCTGGACGACTGTTATCCCGGATTTCAGATGATGATCAACTTAAGGATGAGCTTAGAGCAGTAGTAATTAGCACTGGGCATTGCATTACGATTGTGGATGAATTCAAATAGCAGAAGACTTCCGAGGTAAATTGCACATATTGTGAAGTAAAGTTTGACCTTTGGGAATGTTTATGGACACAATAAAAAGTAGTTAAAAAGATGACACCACTGGATAGTGTAATGGTGTTTATTGAAGTTATAAATGCAAGATGTTTTTACACAGCTCTGAAATATTTGGTTCCAAATTAATTATTCGTACTTTTATTTTATTACAGTCCATGGTTGATATCGATCTTTTCGCAACAACATGAGATGTTCCTACAGCGGAAATTATTTGCAAGGCTAATTTGGGCAATCTGGATCTACAGGAGTTCTACGGGATGTTCGAGAAACGTGCCATTAGATCGGAAACTTTGCTAGCAGTGGTGAATTTAGCAAACAACATATTATGTCTTTAATGTATATTTTCCTGTAGCTTGTGCTAGTGTTTGACAATTCTTAGACTATTTAATTTACGATATAATGCAAACGTCCCCCTTCCCACAGCTGTTTCAGAGCTTTCTGCTTTTGTGTCACAATAAATTATATCGTACATCGTGTGAATTTGTACTTGTAAAGGATTCTTATATTGAATAAAAGCTTCGAATGTAGTATATTAAATTTGACAAGTATTTTTGAAAGGAAATTTTCAAAATTTTACAAGCCCAAGCATAATTAATTTAATGCGGTAATCATATTTAAAATTAACTTGACCGGGTTAAAATCATATCTCATGCAGATACAGCATAGCAATGGGCAGTGGACTGTTTTTAAACCGTTTGCGGGGTGAATTTATTTAATCCATTCATGAAGAATTGTCACAGTACTAAATATGGAAAGCCTGGGTTAAATTTTCAGTAATCCGCATTACGGAGTAAATTTAGTACTATCCATGATATGACAGCATTCTCTTCTTGCTAGGGAATAACGAACTGCCCCAATAGAACTGATTTTACTCCGTAATTTTTAGAGTGTACATAAGTATTCTGCACACACAGTCTGGCAAGATGTGACATGATGCGGAGGTCGAGGTTGTTTTACCTGTAGGTATCATCAATCAAATATGCCTCTGAGTATCCAAAATCCAACGAGATCACAATCCCAGTGTTTTGACATTTGTTTATAACGGTCAAATCTGTAATGAAAACATTGCACGACAAGAAATTCATTCTTTTTCGGGTCTTTCTCACAATCAGTTTCGCTCTTGTGACTGAATGTGACTCCACTTTCGATCCTAGTTTTAACACTCATATCCTCAGTTTTCGACACAGAGGTCTATGAGCCAGCTTTCTGGTAATCTCCTACAAGCGAGCGTCAAAACACAATCTTGAAACAATTTCATGTTTCGTTAACTTTTAAACTGGAGAAAGTTTCACAGTAAACTTCTGTAGTGATTTTTTTCAGGATCCAGCAAACGTATACTTACATTAATAAATAAATACATTAATACGTATTGTTTTTTTTTGCAAACGAAATTCTAACTTTTGCAAATCAGTAAAAAAACATCTTCGTAAAATTTAGGATTACGGTAAATGGCTAAAGGGATGTTTTTAAATATTTGTAGCTCTATAAATTCCGATGAAACCTTCCACTGAAAAAATTCAGACCATTACACTGCAGTAAAAGTGTGACTACAAAATAAATCATTAGTCATAATAATAATTATGGTTTTTGAAACAGTGAGCGACGATTCCATAAATAATTTAAAGACAGTAGAAACATTTAGGTTGTTCTATTTCCGCTTTCGCATTTATTTGTATAATACATACTGAATTGAATTTGTTGAAACTAATAAATGATCATTTGTATCTCCATCCTGACCCCTAGATTTTGTAGTTTGTTATAGATTTATCTGTAAATAGTATTAACGACGACGATGATGAAAACTTTTTGGAATTAGAAAACATATAGGGGAATTAATTGAGATTGTACGTATCCATTACATACATACATACAGTGTGTAATTACATAATTATATATAAGAAGTTGTATGCAAATTTATGCTCTCCTAATGAATTAATTAGTTGTTATTTTTTTGGTATTATGTACAAATAAGTAAATAAGTTTAGTACCGGGAAATTGTCTCCGGGTCCACTGACTTCTACCTTTTTTATGTACAACAATAAAATAGCATCACTAATCATATCATAACTTCAACTGATTATACATTCCTGCGTGTGATTCATAAACACTGTAGAAGAGTACAGAGTATACATATATAAACCGTAGGTATACAATAATATTGTATATACGTACCTATGCAAGTATATAAGTACTGTCTTAGTAGTTACCTGTATGTAAAGTCGGACTATATATCGTTTGTGAACAATAACTCAAGGAAAATGTACAATATTTGTATATGTTATGTTTTTAATTTATAATATGTTTAAATACACAGTTGATTATTTGATACACATTAGGTCTGTGGATGAGTATTATTATCCACATTTACAAAGATATTACTAAAAAAAGATTCAATGCATGCACGCCGATTATATAGTAACACATTGTTATGAGATATATAAATACAGTACATAAGGACTTAGTACTTACATAAATTACCCTTGCTCAAGATGTACACAAAGTTGACAAGTATAGCATTTTTATAAACACCTTGTTTGTATTGTATAACCTTCCCAGCCCATTCACTGTTTCAGTTGTTCTGAATACACATTAAATACACTGTACATAGTTTCTGGAGTAGGTCAAAGGTCAACACCCTCCGTACAATAGATTATATTCATGTTTATTGCGATATACCGCCTACAATGATTACATGCATCAGACTGCCCTACTGTAATAATGTAAATTGTTATATTCATTCGGAAAAACGCATCCTTAAAATGCAGCATCCGTTTCAAGTAAACTAATTTATAGTTCTATTTTTAGTGATTACTCCCAGGAAATACTTTGAATTGAGATTTGGTTAGAAATTCCAAGAGGTATAGATCTCTTGATTTTGTTACCAGTAAATTTTAGTCATTACTTAAATTTAGGATTATATTTAAACATCCATTGATAGCGTGACAACAAAGAAATGTGGTGGTTTCCGTAATCAAATATACAATATCCCAATTAACTAAGGGATCTCAATTTCAAATGTTCAGCTTAAATAACCAATGATGCACGTCCAATAGTGTTTATATTAGTTCAATCAGAGAAGCACATTTTCAAAACAGTACGTCATGATTTTTGAATTTGTCATTGTTTCCTTACTGCAATTTTTAATTTCAGCAGTGTAGTCTACCCGAACGCTCACAGGCAGATTCGAATTTAGCCACCAAGTTATTAATATTTGGAGTGGGGGAGGACACATGAGCAATATTTCTGAGAAATTATAATCTGTAATTAAAAAGCAGTCAGAACGTTTGTCAAAGTAAATCATTCAAAAGAGCCTGAAACCGAATAGACCAACATGTGCTAAAATAGTTCATGTAACAATGTCATTAAATGCAAGTACATATAGATCAGCAAGAAAGTAGTTTCCGTTCCATGCATTAATCAATTGTGGGCTGTATACTGTGTCACTAAACCCGTATAAAGATCATTGCTTGGAATCAACTACGATTAAATTTAGATACTAATACAAAAAAAGATGAGAAAACATTAGAATGACTCGCCACTCGCCTGTAACATATATGTTCCTTGCTTATATACAGACGAATCCATACCGACAAACCCCTACAAACGTGTCATTTAAAAGAAACTGAATTTTAGTCTTTATACTTATTGTTAAAATTAATAATAATATACATAGTTGCATATTTACATACAAAGAAAAAACAAACAGTTTATTTCCAAAACAAAAAAAATCAAGTGCAAAAAAAATTCATTTTCCATTACATTTCAAAGTAGAGTCTATAAGTTGCTACAGTTAGGTACAATAAAATATGTTTACATATAATTAGCTATATATAATTAACAACTGCTGTAACTATTGACAAAATACTTTTTTTCAATATATACTAATTGTAAGCTGATTGAATATAACACGGAAAGAACAAGCTTCCTAACACTTACATATATTAGTATATAAACTACAGTCGCATTTGTTGCTGAGGAACGAATCCCTCAAATGTGTCTTGTTCATATTATCAAGAGATAATGATTTTACAATATTAAAAAAAATCATTAACATTCTAATAGGTATGCTCATATATTGAGTTAAGCTAACTTCCTGTCATTAAGCATACATTACAAGTCTTTATGCCAGAAGGGTTGCTTTTTAGATTTTACGTAGTCAGTACAAGTAAGTACATAGTAAACACAAAAACTACTAGTATGGTCAAGGAAGCGGAATAGTACATTGTAAATAACAACTGTAAAAATATCCAGCATTAAGCAAATATGATTTTAACAGTTAACAGCTACATTGGAAAAATCGATTTTCAAAAAACAAAAATCAAACAAGGAACTATTCAGAAAGTTGTATAGTCTTGATTACATAATATTACGCTTCCCTTATAACATAATAGCATGTATGCGTCTCGGTGTGTTGGCTTTACAAATAAATCATAAACTAATAATAACAATAATTACTTCAATTCAAAGTGCTCTTGTGGCTGTCTTCAGTGTGCTCCCCTCGTTTTATTTCCTTATTTATTATTAGTAGATTCCTTCGCGGCGGCTTTGGCAGCTGCTTTCTTCCGTCGAATTTCCCGACATTCCGAGCAGAACCACTTGCCTTTGGGTGGAATGCAAATCCCAACACATTCGAAATGAAACCATTTATATTGACAGTCTTTGGAGTCACAGCCAATCATTTGTGAAACATTGTCATGTGGACACTGACAAATACAGTAAAGTTTCTCATCAACATACAGCTCAGCCTTTTTATTCTTGGACAATTGTCTTTCCCCCTTTCCATTCCCAGCTTTCCTTCCAGCACCCCTTGACAGTTTTTTGCTTCCACCTCCTGTCACTTCTGACTCCACTCCAACCCAATGTGCAGAGAATTCTCCACCTGTGTAAATGTAAATATACGGCTTTAGTTGGAATTCGACTTAAATATTTATTATTACTCAGCAAAATAAAATAATTTGCAGTGAATCTTGCTTTACAAGACCTCCTACTTTCAATTATTTAATTTTAACTAATACAATAAATTCACGACTGCGTTTTTTAATCAGTATATTACTTACCCTTTTGAGCCCCTTTCCCTCTTACAATGCCAGAGACAGGCTGTGCTGCAGGACTGGGTAGACCACGAGAAATAGTAATTGTGTTATTCTTGGCATTTGCAGTCAAAGTTGTTTGAAGTGAAGTTTCACCAGTACCACTTCCGCCAACTTTGACTTCAGCTTTCCCGCCCTCACTGGAATGGACATTTCTCTTGACAATTAACGGTTTGATGGGTACATTACGAACTTTGAGTTTAGATTCCACTGTCCCATCGTTTTTAAGAGAGTATTTAACTCGTTCTTTCTTGACTTTGGGCGCGGGGGGAGGAGGAGGGGGTGGTGGTGGTCGTAGTTCATCTATACTCTCTACCCCTCGTACTAATTTCAATAGATATTTTTCATTCCCCATCATCCAGATCTCATCTAATGGAGGTTTGACCGTCCCAATAATTTCAGTGAGCTGCTTTTTATGAAATACTTCTTCAGATCCAGATTCATCAGTCTCTAAATCCGACTCGGGGATGAAGGGTTCAGGCTCCGGCTCGGGTTCCTGAGGCTCTACATTTTCAGTCTGTTCCGCTACTGTTCCGGTTTCTTTACTATTTTTTCCATGGGCTTTCGCTCCTCGCCCTCTCTTGGATTTTTTTGTGGGCGGTTTTGGAGTTTTCTCCTTTTTAGGTTTTTGAGTGAGTTTTCCATTGTTCACTATTTTAGGAGTTGCTGAGGATGATTCTGGAGGACTTTTAGGAGAGGGTTCTCTCTTTTTAGCCTTAGCTTTCTCCGCTTTCTTTAACTGCTTCGGTGATAAGATCTTCTTGCTCATCTTTTTAGATTTTGCTATCTTTTTGGTATTCTCAACAGCAGAGGAATCAGAGTCACTATCGGAGGAAGAGGAGGAGGATGAGCTGCTAGAACTAGAACTAGAGCAAGAGCAATTGCTACCACAACTGGAACAACTTGATGAACTAGAACTGGAACTGGACGAACTCCGCCTGCGCTTTTTCGGGGATGGTTTTCTCACTTTGAGTTTCTTCGTCGGACTCACACTAAGTGACGGGCTTTTGCTGTTAAATTCCGTACGCTGATGCCCATGGTATAAATGTCCATGACCATAGGCGGCCGGTGAGGTAGACTTACGCTTCACACCTCCTCCAGGATTGAAATTTGGAGAGCAATAATCATGCTCATGTTGAATGGAAAATAACGCATTTTCCTGGATGATGTGTCCGGGTAAATGATTCTCCTCAAAAGTGGGAATTTCAGGGACACTGAAATCAAAATCATCCAAAGGAGGGAGGAGGGGGGACATAGACCCGAAATCCTCAGGCTTCAGTTTCTCACCTGTATCCATCAAATTGGTACTTGATGTAATATTTAATGACAGATCCGTTTCATTCAATTTAGTCTCTTCAGTCATTGAAAAGTTTAATGTTTCCGAGTTTCCCTTGAATCCTTCAGGGTCCACACCTGCCCCCAAATTCTTCATAGAATTGTTCAAACTCATGTCCAGATCCATGTCCAGATCTAATATCAGAGAAGGATCTGTACTAGGAGGAATGTCGTCCTTATTTAGGGGCGGGGAGGAAAACAATGAGCCTAAAATAGGCTGAACTGCTCCATTGTGACGTGGAGATTCTTTACTCTCCTCAACATCGCTCAGGCTGACTTCTCCAGGAACTTTACTCTGTTGCTGTTTCAGAAGCTCCACTTTATTATTAGTATCTACACTGTCCGATACATTATTTTTCTTACTGGTATCATCCTCCGAGCCTGAATCAGACTCATCTTCGGAAAGATTCGGTCCCTGTATTTCCGCCAAATTAAATGGTTTTGCTGGAGGAGGTGGACTTGGTTCTGGCAAAATGATTTCCGGTTCTTTTTGGGGGACAGGATCGGTTAAAACAGGTTGTTCGCTCTTAACGCTATCCTCATGCACCTTAGGTATAAGAATAGGTTTAGTTGCTGTAGCCATGGGATCAGTTAAGTCTTGAATAGTTGGTTTCGAGATACATCCATCAACTTTATCTGAACTTTCCTGGCCATTGGGCTCATCAACGGTCATAGGGAAGCTGTCATTGCCATTGATTTTGACAGTACCCTCACCAAGTGGATCTTCTGATGCAACCACTTTTGAGATGTTCTTGTCTGGCTCTTGAGATGCCTCAGGAACTAAACTAGCGAGAGGACTACTCCCATTAGCTTGCGAAGATGCTGCCTCATCGCCAGCTTGCTCCTTGACTTCCAGATTATCTTTTGTGATATCAGGTGTTGGATCTTCTATCTCACTTTTTTGATTAACAATGGCCGAGGAAATTTCAGTAAGCTCTTGTTGCTGCTGGGAATCTTTGTTCTGAACCTCGGGGGTCGGTTCTGCAGCAAGTTTTGCATCATCAGAACTGGATGGAGGCAAGGGCGTAGGAGCAGGGGTTGGAGCTATCTTAGCATGCACAACTTCTAAATGCTTTTGAAGCAGCTTCTTGGAAATGAACCTCTCTTGACAACTTGTCTTAGGACAACGTTTCAGTTTTTCGCCTGTATGTAAACGCTGATGAACGAGAAGCGCCATAGGGCGGGTAAAGTACAGTCCACACACATCACAAGCAAAGTATTCGGGTGGGAGACAGAAATGGTACATGTGAGGCCATTTCTTCTTGAGGCATTTAGAGCAGTCCACACTCTCGGTCCCGTGCTTCCAAAATAAATGCGTCATCAAATTCGGCTTGGCACAATACGACAAGTTACATTTCCAACAAAAATGATTCAGCTTGTGTTTCTTCATGTGGTACTCCAAATCCCTTTGCGTCTGATGGGACTCTAAGCACAACTCACACTTATTATGATCCTTCCTGACGTGAACCATATAGTTGAAAAAACCGGGGAGTTGGACGTTCTCACAGATTCCACATTGATACCTGGAATAAAAAATTTCACATTGTTTGATACAACATACATTATTATATTTTGCATAACTTTAATTTATATAATTACTCACAGTAGCAAAAAAAACACTTCGCAGTAGAATTACCTGAACATAACAGGCTTATAGTATTCATGCCATAATCTAAACTAACAATTTAAGTAAATAATCAAATAAGACGTACCTTAGCCCAACAGTTTCACTCTGCTCCTCTTGTTCTTCTTCCACTTCCTTTTCTTTCAATGTGAGTGGTTCTGGAGTGCCTAAGCACAGGTGAGAGTATAGAGCTCCGGCAAAAAGAAATCGCCCTTTACACATGGTACACTTCATAGCAACACCTCTATGAGTTCGTCTCCAATGAGGAAAAAGATTCTTCTGAGAGTCCGCAATGAACCCACAAATTAAACACTCGCAAGGAATTTCTCCGAACTCACCCAAAGTCTCACCGGTAAAAGTATACACAATATTCTGCGATTTAAATACTTTATGAAGCAGAGCTAATTTGAAACTATGCCAACTAAGATCTAAGGGTATGTCGTCGTCCTCTGGAGGAAGAGGTAATGCGAGTGATTCCTCAGGATCTTCTGTTTTTACCAGAGACAGTGCTAAATTTGCAGTTGTTGCTTTATCGGTAGCCTCTTCGTCCATTATTGCAGAAGTTTCCAATTTTGACAAAGGTTCTTCAAGTCCAGATTTTGTTTTTTCTAAACCGTCAATCGGAGTTTCACTGCTACTTGCTTTTGCAATCCCTGTTTGCGGTATATGAATAGGTTCTTCATCAAATATGCTATGAAGGGGTGGTGACACGCTTTTTAAGGTACTGAGTTCCGGGTTTAATTCTTCCGGACTCTTCCTATCTATGTTACTGGTCTCTATTGATGTTCTTGTACTAGACGAATTTACCTTAGTATCTTCTATTGTTGTATCTGTTTTTACATTATCCACACTTTCTGAATCGGTTTCTTCTAAATTTTTGGTATCGTCGAGATTTGTTGTTAAATTTTTGGTGACATCCGCACTTGCCGTATCTCCCATACCCTGTTCCTTCCCAATTTTTTCGCCTATCCCAGGACTGCATAAATTAGTTACGGATAAATTCCTTTCTTCGGTAGAATCTGCCAACGTTAGGGATTCTGTTAATTTTAAGTTCTTAGAATGATCCTCTTCGATGGATGTTGCTGACTGTTGTGAAAATTTGGTATCAGAGGACGCAAGGGTGGCGGGTGATGCTAATCTGGAATTCGGAGAAGACGTGGACTGATCAGGGTCAGCAATCTGCTCTGTCTTAATAGTATCCTCACTCGGCTCGACTTTGACAGGTAAATATTGCTTTCTAGATTCCAAAATTGATTTGAGTACCATAGCGGGTGTTCGCAGTACACGGAGATCCCAAGAGTGTTTTGAAAGCATGTGAATCACAAGCTGTCTTTTGTCGATCCGTATCAGTCTCACTAGTTTACAATACGGACAATCTGTAGAGCTTTTAATAACCATATCATTTAATATTCCATCATCAGATTTCTTTTCAAGATTGTAATTTACAATAAGTTCATATTTAGTTCTGATCGGTTCTGTGGGAGGTGTATTTTCACTGCTGGCAGGAGGTACTGTGTCTACCTCCATGGGTGTTGATTCCGAGGTGGGTTCAGGTGGATCGCACGGAATTAATTTCTCAGCAAGTTCTGTTAAAAGAATACTTAATCTTTGGTCGTCGTCTATTTCTTGCAGAAGAGGATCTCCAGGTTCTTCTTTAACCTCGGGTTTCACTTCGGGTGGGCTGGGCGGAGGAAGATCCTCAACTACTGGCGGAGCTTCGAATTGCAGCTGAACTTTGTTTCTTTTGGTGGGAAAAATTTTACTTGGCAAAGCGGACGACGACGAGTCCGCAGAATTCTTTCTATTTAGAAACTTAGCACTAGGTATATTAGGTTCTTTCTTAGGAGAGGACTTAGGGGTTGAAGGTGTCGATATACTTGGTTCAATTTTCTGTATGGTGGAGGTGGATTTAGGAGGGGAGGCGGGCACGGATGATCCATTTTTCTTGGCGGGTTTATTTACGTTGAGGTTTGAAACTAGGGAATCACTTTTAGAATTCCTTTTACTTCGACCATTCGGAGATTTAGCTACATTGTTAGGTAACGAAGTTGTTGACACCTCGGGTTTTTTAAGTATAGACTCACTTTTAAATGAATCTCTTCTTCGGGGTGGGCAGGGCAACACAGAGGTTTCGGGAGTAGTCAAGGGCTCGAGCTCAGGAATTTTGTTGTCCGTATGACAGCTTTCAATTTTATTGATCGCTGAGGGAGAATTACTGTTCCACACATTATAAGTTGATTTTGTACTCCGAACAGAACATGCTCGCATATGAGCAGCAATTTTACTGGGAGAGAATTTTTTACCACAGTATTTGCAGGAATTATCTCTATTCCTGAGCTGGGAGGTGGTGATAGTGACACTACCATGAAGATTCACATTCATCGAGCCCTGACATTGACGAATATGTTCCCCCAAGAGGGACAAAGGATGGATGGATCCACATTTTGGACAAATTCCAGTACTCTTGCGACATTCGTGGATGTGATGTTTCATAAAGGTGACCAGAGTTTCGGACTGGAATACTTTGTTGCACTCCACACACAACAGTGTCGTATCAGTTCCTCCTCGGTCCAAGAATTCCGCTCCACTGGAAAATTTCTGGGGAGTCACCTTATGTTCCCGCGTGAGATGCACCATGAGCTCTTTGGAAAATTTGAAATAGCGAAGGCAATAGAGACACGAGAAGACTCCATGGACCTCTTTGGAGTGAGCGAAGAACGCTGAGAGGTCCAGCTGCATACTGCAATGAGTACATTGCATCTCCATCGTCATTCCCTTTGCCCTCGCAACCAAATCCTGCTTATTCTGGGGTTTGGGCTCTCTCACAGGCATCTTGGCGGCAAAGGAGACTTTCGGCGGTTTCCGACTGGGATCCAGCTTGAAGGCAGACAGCCGTCCGTGCCGAAACTGTCACAACTATACCAAAACACCAAAATAAAATTACAAATGCTCAAATTAAAATAACAAGGACTTTCCATATCCACTTCCTACAATGTAATAGAATTTCCCACGGTATACACCTTCTGAACACTAATCAACGAAACGTTCCCAAACATCCTACTAAGGCACAATCCCCTCGCCAAAACGTTCGCAATGACGTCACAATTCCCAAAAATCTCCACTCGAAAACCCAACTGTATTAAATTATTCCTCCTACCCCAAAAGTTGGCTGCAACTCTCTCTCAGATGAAGACCGTTCAGGTTCCTCGACGTATCACTCGTAACAAGACTTCGTTGACTCGTCAGTTTCTTGATTGAAATCCAACTCGTCAGCAACTCTTCCATGGTTTGTGGTCTCCCAACGACCTTCTACGACTCACTTGGGAGCCTCGGTCCGGGTTCTGGAATCCCCAAAAATGAAAACAATCCCAATCAATTTTAGCCCCAAACTCAAAAGATAACAATCCCAACACATCCATTCAAAATCCCTTTTAAAACTCCATTCCTCCTCACGTCCTCCACATTCATTAGTTCCACTTCCAATCCGACTAATCTCTACCCATGACAGTTCCCCCCCCCCTCAACACCATGTGTACATAAAATTGTTCTTCCTTCAAAGCATCATCACTTATCCCTGCAACTATTTCCAAAACCTCCAAAATCCTCAACTCCTATCCAACAAAACCCATTTGCCATTTGCCACCAAAGCAACGACTGAAATGACATAAATTATTGGGAAGCATCAAAGTCAATTCCCATTTCACCCAGACACACACACACACACACCCGACGCTATATACAATTACTCCCCAGAATCCCAATTCCCCCCTTAATTTACCTCCAAGTTGAACTGGCAATTTTGAAAGAGTTTCCACCCATGGACCGTAATTGCACGCATAAGTATCCCTATACAGTCCGTCCCAAGTCAGACGCACCACATTCAAACACGACAAAGACTCACACTTTTCAAACACATTTGATTTCCTCTCAATCCCTAAAGTATATATCTAGACGAAGTCATACTTCATAGACACTCCACACAGATGTGTACAGTAGGTCCGGAGCATTTTGAACAATGCTTCCTCCACTCTATACTTTTGAAATCACACACTCTGTCACTCCGTCCCTCACACTGTATTCCCTTTTTTTCTCTTTCCTATATATATATTTAAACACGCGCTGCTATTTTAACATTACACCTTCTCTCTTAACCACTACTACCGAAAAAAAACGCTCGCTCCTATTATAACACTGACTGTCTCAGAAATGACGACCCACTGTAAATGTGTACATGTTCCATCCAGATCCAAACTCCGGACACACTTTTGTCAGCACTGTATTAAGAGACGAACTGAGGCTGTAGGAGCGGAGCACTAAAAGAGTCGGAGCACAAGTCTCCTATTCCTTCGTCCCTACATATATGTACGGAGAGAGAGCTCCATGCTATATAGACGTACCACATAGACAGACTACTACACACTACACAGTACAGAGACAGAGTACGAGTACCTACACAAGGTGTATGGCTGGGTTTGAATTTGAAATCCTTGCGCTTCTCCTGGTAAAACTCAGTAATGGTTTTTGGGAGCTTCCATACAGAAGACTGCTGGTGCTTGGTCTTGGTCTTGTGCTTGTGCTTGCTTGGGCTATACACTATGCGTTAAAAGGCCGCTGCTCCTTCCTATCTATCGTATAGCATAGTAGTGGTGTGTGTGGAGTGGGTCCTTCTTGTGGTATGGGTTCGTATGACGACGGACGGGACGACGGATGATGATGAAATGCGAGTGCAGTTCTGCTCCGACACGAATCACGCGTCCCCAGTAACGAGAGTCATGCTGGAATTGCGTCCACTCCCATGGAAATCATCGCTTGCCGCCAACTTTCAACCCATCACAAAGCATGGTCTTCCCTCCATTTTTCTTCCTCAGGATTTCTCTCTCCACAACATCACATTAAAAGAGTTAATAAGTGGTCCCAAAAAGTCCGGCCCCAAGGTCCTCTGCCCTCAACGTCACCTGCTCAATCAAAAAATCCCACCTTTGTCACACAACGGGAATATAGACAGTGGAAAGGGATTTTTTTTCACCCAAGTATTATTATTTCCACTCTTATTATTTTTTATGTATTTTATTTCAACTATATTTTTATATTTCTTAGACGGAGGAGCTTCCTTGGTCAATTTAGGGCTATGTTGTGCTCTGGTGGGTTCCTGTTATTGTTTCAGTAGTGTGTGGTGGTTACAGTGTAATCTCGGACTGTAGGACACCCTCTTTCGTCACAGCATTATTTATGGACAAAATATGACATTTCCGTTCAATGGGTTAATTTCTGTAGAGCCATTACATATTAGTGTGAGTTGATGTGTTTTTTTTATGCTGTTGTAGAGAGGGACGCGTGTATAGTGTCGGTTTGAAATGTTGACATGCATGTGTGTGTGTTTGTGTGTGTGTGTGTGTGTGTGTTGATAGTTGATAGTGTGATTTGGAGTGGGATGAATTTGAATGGAAGAGTGTAGGGAATAAAGAGGATTACATGGGGTGTGGGTTTTAAAATTTGAATGTAATTAGTTAAATTGGGGAGAGGGTGTTTTTAAAAAGTGGGGTGTACTTCACTAATAGTGTGTTTATGGATGTGTGTGAAGGATGTTATGGAATAATTTTTTGATTTGATACCTTTCCTTTGAATTGATTACAGGAACCTCGAGAGTGATAGTAAATAGTGAATTGAGCTTCGTGTGTAATACTCCGTGGCCGTGGAAGTGGCAGTTGGCAGTGGCAGTGTCAGTTGGAAACCCACTGTGCATACGAAAGGGGGAACACTATATAGATAGACTGGTATGGTGGAATATGTTATGTAGTGTGTTGATACATTGTGGAGGATTTTTGTTTTAGTTTGATGGAGTTACTTATTACTGGGTGAGTCGGTGTTTTTTGTTATTGTTAATGTGGTTGTATGTGTGTGTGTGTGTGTGTCTGCAGAGTTGGAGTCCAAGAGGAAAAAGGTACCTCATCTCTCCACAAGCTCCATACTATGAGTGACGAGTCTGGTTCGGGAAGCGTATGCAACTCTTGTTTGGCAATCTGACTAAAAAACTTGGGAGACTGCAGTTTATCCACACGTAAGTATGAGGTCCGGAGGTTACTCTTGATCATAATACTTTTGCAATATATCCTAAAGTTATTATCACCTTTTCCCTCCGTTTCGCGTGTGTGAACTTCATTTTTTAGAATGAACTTGACAATGGCTGAGGGAATGAGTGGGTTTCGGAGTTAAAGTGGGGCTTTGTTTGAGTCATGCGAGGTTATTTGATTTGTGAGTTGTGGCATTTTTTGGATTTGAAATTAGACAGTTGGAGGATGTGGGGGTATTGATATTTTTGGATTAGCTGGGATTTTGTGGGGGAGGAGGAGGTTGTTTAATTAATGTATCTTCGGGTGGGGGGCCGTGGGTTGGGGTTTTTAAAATTAGGTGTCGATCTGTAATAATTGTTATTCTTCGGGAGCAATATTGACTATTGATTGAACTAAGAGGGATTGGTGAATGCTAATGTAGTTGTTGTTTTTCAGGTGTCGTGTCGTATTATTGATTTTTGGAGTTGAGTGAGGAGAGGATTCTGGCAGTTTTCTGTGTACGCTTGACCGAAGTTTTCTTACTTAAGAGGTTGTGTTTTCATTCGCGGATCATGTCGAGATCCGTGAGGGCTGAGACCCGGAGTAGGGCGAAAGATGATATTAAAAGGGTAATGCAAGTTGTGGACAAAGTTCGTCATTGGTACGTTGCAAATGATCGTGTTTTTTGTATGAAAGGTTTTTTATTGTAATTAAATTTAAATAGGTTTGTTATTATGTAGGGAGAAGAAATGGGTTACACTTGGCGATACCTCTATGAGAATTTATAAGTGGGTTCCTGTAGTCACTGTGGATGTGAGTGGTTTCGTTTTGGTTCTTGCTTTGTCTTTGTTTTCAACAATGTTAATTAATACATTTAATTTTGTTTCAGATGAAAAAGAAAGAAGCAATGGGTTTGAAACGGCCAATGACCGAAAACCCTCCATCTAGTCTAGTACTTAATGAGGACTCCAATACAAGTAAGTCAACGATTTAGATTTAGTTAAATGCTTCTTTATGTAATTTGTTTAACCAGGCGAATTAGCTTGAGAGATTTGACGATATTTCGCACGTATTGTTACAAAAGAATAAATGCTAGACAGGAATTAGCATACTCGCACAGTTCTTGTTTCTTTTGCGGTTTCTGAATGTTGTAGGAGAAGAAATTGTTGTTATGCTGTCATTTTCAAGGCTCTCCAACAGATTAGTTCGTACATTTGATACTCAATATCAAAACTGCTAACATGTTACGATTAAGGACAGGCGCGCAAAGAATAACTCAGAATTGAATAGCTATTTGTGAACGTCATTCTTTCAGATGCATATTCTGAAAAATTCGTACTAATTTGTTATTCATTGCTACTGATACTTCATTGATCGATACGAAGTTGCTAATGATTTCTGCTTTTGACTGTTCAGGTTTTTCTGTCACAAGTGATTCGCAAGGTACTCTAGACTACGTCGGCACGTTTGCCAGTGAAGATTCGCAGAGTGGAGAAGCGTCTTTGACAAAGAAGTCCAAATTGGAGTGATAGGAAGAATCTTGCTACAAACACAGCTTTGAACCAGTACCTTTGTTAAATTACAAATTAAAACCAAGTGTTTTTATTTTTATTTATTTGTAAAATACGTTCAACTACTTGACAGTTTCATTACCACAGTATACGTGCAACTGTGCTCTATCGTACATAGAGTTACGCGTACTCTTATAATTAGGTCATCTCTGAACTAACATCGTATTGCCAAGTGATGGTTCTTTTCTTACCTTATTACGACTTAACCTTCTCTAATCCAATCTATCTCTTCAGATCTCTTGAAAAGAATGTGACTATCAATATGGACATGTTATGTAATTATAAGTTCCAGGATAACAATTGTGAGAACATCAGAAGTAATGATTTTTTACCAACAACACCAAGCGTATACCAACATTCAACATTTGGTTTTATCATGGAAATATCCCGGAACTATAGAAGCCCGACTTTACGCCATGCAAAATAAATAATTAGGGCTTTTCAATATTTTGTACTCGAATAATGAAACTTTCTTACTGATGCATCTATAGATAATATAATTTTAGGAGAATGCCAACTGTAAGTTTAAGGAAGATACGCGAACTGGAATAATTAGGTGGGTCTGTGAACAGCTGTACTAGAACTTTGAATTTCTTACATATTAATTGCAAATGTCTTTCTCAATTCGTACAGAATTAATTTGATCTCCTAATTTGACTCAAATTCTCCAATTTTATAGGTAGAATATTTGAGTGGAAGGAAGAGTAGTTTCCTTTAAAGTGTATCGTTATTGTAAAAAATTAGATTGAACAGAATCAGGATCAGATGTAAATAGATTTATAGAAAGGCGTTATGCAAAGTATAGTAGCTGCATGGATGTGTACAAATGAATGAATGGTTGAAAAACATTTTAAGTGTACTTTATTTGTAACATTTCAGATTTCGTTGTATTTATTTGGTTGAATAAAAACTCAGTCATCATGAGATTTGTATGGATTCAGGTTAATGTTAATAATAATCTGAAATTTATTCGAAATTCGTGAAACATTATTTTACCAAATTAATGGTAGTGTACCTTTACTACCAATCATTTCTCTATTCCTCATTAAGTTTACCCAAGGTTTTGAATCTTTTAAGGTTTTAAAGATTAATAAAACAGAGGATACCTCAACACAAGCTACTTGCTCAATTGGGAATATGTCCAAATATTCTTGCTCCTAAATCGTAGGTGAAGAGGCAAAATGGTTTACAAGATTTTTTACCTAAAAACAAAATGAATTACGAACAAGTCACCCCGAAATCAATGAAATTTTCACTAACCAAAATGAGCTGTGTGATGAATGTGTATGTGTAGGGTGACCATCACCATTTGCCACCCCCTAGTCCACATTTTTCTTAGAAATTAATAAAAAATTAACTCGGCGGGATTTACTAAGAAATGAATAACTTAGGCATGAAAAAATTCAAGAGGCACTTTTTGCATCACGTCGTTAACTTTTTAGCTATTTTAGATCCCTCTTTCTGGGCAAAAACTTATAGTTTCTTGCTCATAAGATACGTGATTCCCCAGTTTAAAGCAAATATATTTCCACATGCTCCAAAAATTTATTTCTTTTTCCTGTGTCAATATTTGAGGTCGCAGAGCCAATAATATCAATATGAATCCCGTTTTTTTCAGAATGATATGATTATGACTTGATTAGCTTGTTCTAATGTTCTAAATTCTGGAATAGATATTGGTACGCTGAGACGCTGCTCAAGGGTGTTCTTATGAAGAATGCAGAGGGCGTTTCATATCTTTTGTCTTCCGAGTAGCCCATGTAAGGGACAATGGTAAAAATATGTAATCCTCCCATTTTCAAACATTCTTTTCCAGATTTAAAAAAAATATTTTATTCCTTTAACTAAAAATCTCTGGATACAGCTGTCAATGAAGTGGACCAAAGTCAGAATTCTTTAAAGAAAAAATTTGAAAGTTTTAAATAGTTTCAATTTGTTTAGTAATTTTTTTTTTCAAAATAATTTTGAATGGTAGTATGTAGGAAATTTATTACGCTTTCAGAGGAAACGCTTTCTTGTCCTTCCCTGTCTTGAACACAGTCCAAAACGTCTCTACGTTCCGAATTGTATGCATGACCAGTAAAAACATCAAGTTTGGGAAAATCGTCTAGGACAAAGATGCGGAAATAAGAGTTTCTGATCTTGCCATTTTCGGTATATTATTCAGAAAAATGTTATAAGATGCTGTATCTGTAATAAATTTAAGGGGATTCATTTGAGCGTGACATCATCTTCCTAAGTCAAAAATTTCGTCGCAGCAACCGAAAATGTGAGGCAAGATTGAAACAAAGAAACAATATTTTTTAAGGCACTTCATGAACCTTGCCTAACATTTTCCGTTCCTGACAAGGTAAGATTTTGGGATGGTACAAGCCGATTCAAACAAAGCATAGCACATGTTTTAGTACTCACCTAGTATGTTTCAAAACTCATGTAACTCGAGTGCATTTTGCCCCGTTCTCCTAGGACACGTCACCAAAGTTTCAAAATTTAAAACGACACCACAGGTGGGGGGACCTGTCTTTTCAAAAAAAGTTAATGTTAAATCCCATAAGGATTTTGAGTTTTTGAAAGTCGATGAAATTTTGATTTTCGCTATTTCAATGAAATTCAAGTTTTTACGTACACATTTATATATCCTTCAACAAAATTCCCCAAAAAGTAATCCCTCCATCATGGCGCATCTGTATGTATGTTGTCGATACATATATTCACTCCATATTTAATCACTTATACATACGCATAAACTAGACTATTGAGAGTTGCCCTATGATGTACATAAGTACAACCAGGGTTACTTAAATGAAAATGTCATGGGTTTTATGAATACCTACCCACCTGAAAATGCACTGAAAATGCGCTAGTCTGATAGTGCCCGGTATATTATGCATTTTTAGCGTATTGGTGACGTTAGCAGAAACATATATTTACACTTTTGTTGGTCGATCAGCGTTTTTCCCGGAGCATTTTGATAAATTCAAACCCATAAAGTTTTAGAAAATTTTATTGTTAAGTTTATGAAAAATCAATAGGCATCCTATATACTAATTTGAAAGACGTCGTCTTGATGATGATGATGATGATGATGGCAGTCGTCACTTATGTACGTGACATGTTGAAGCATGGCGGTTAATTTTTTTTCATTCTTAAAAAAATGCTTTGGTTTTTATTTTAAAACATTAATTATTTTTGCTCGAATAAAAGAAATACGAACCGCTATTCTTTTTTAACATTTCTTTTTTGTTTACTTTAACGTGCTAAAGTTATAGTAACCAAGTGTTACTGCCACTTAATCCTGTTCAAGTCAACACAAAATATTACTATTTTAGATTACAAAGCAGTAAAAATTAAAACAGAGAGAAAAGAAGTACCGTAATGTTAAACAAGTAACTATCTTGCATATTGGAATGTGTGTCAAATCAACTACCACTTGCTTATTGTCGTACGCATTTGAATATTTGTACAGTTTAATCATCTTTTAACCACCACGATTAAATTTTAACTTTGGGTAGGAGAGTAAGTAGAATATAAGAGTAACTTTGGGGTCCACCAACGCATGTCAGACATACAAGTAATTAAAATGATGTAGCTATCATGCATTAACAGCGTTCTGGATTATTAAAAATAATTTGACCCTTTCCTGGTCCATGGGTAAATAATCAATTTTTGTAAGCCAAGATTGAATGTTTCACGTCTAATAATCAAACATTATTCAAAAGTTTGAGAACAATTCTAAAATATAAAAGGAGAGGCTTCAGTTTTTAAAAAACAGCTAATCCTATTTTGACCAAAGTCTGTGGAAATGTTGCTAACAAAGTATGATGCGTTTAGTTTTCTTAAGTGTTTTATATCTAGCTACGCCGCCAATTGCATGCGATGTTTATTTGTGACTACAGATACAACCAATACAACAATGAAGTTATTTCAAAAACCTACGAAATGTAGGTAAAACAGTGAATATTAAGCCATTGCATGTAGGTCAGTGACAGGGCACTTGAAATAAAATATAAAATAATATACAAATTGTCAAATAAATAGAAAGGCATTTCTGCATGGAATCTGAGGGCCTTTGTTTTTTGTTTTACCCTGACCAGTCCAGAGTGGACCCCCTTAAAGGAGGTTTTTTAAAAATAAAAATTAAATTTTTGAATTTAGCTTTTTCCAAAGTATGTAATGAAAAGAATATATTAATAAGCGACGAAGTTGGTTTCTGTCACAGATTTTACCCAATCGAAACGGGTTGGAGGTTTAAAGGATCCGCTGCATTTATTTAAACGAAGAACAGCCTTTTATGTAAAAACGGCATAATTATATATTATTAAATGTTTTTTATGATTTACAAATAATTGCAATCCCAGTTTTCCCATCCACCTTGGTGGATGGCTTGCATGCTAGTAATTAATTACATGGTTAGTTGTTTAAAAAATTTAAAGTTTTTTAAGGATTTGAAAAGAGTTGGGTTTTGAAATTGTAATTAGCGCAGTGCCTGTGTAAGTTCCAAATTTTAATGACAACTATATTTAAATATTTTTAACAGAAATGCATAAATTTTATAAACCATTCAAGACTTGGAGCTTAGGTAGCAATTTTCGGGTCGACTTTGAAAATTGAATTTTAGCAGCCCAAGTAAATAAACCTAGGACTCAAAAATGTTACAATGCAAAAATTAGTGCGTATAGATAACAGTTATTTAATCTTTGTTTGTTACATTTTTGCAAAAATGCATTTGCACGCTAAATGATTAGGTGCAAACGAATTCTTACACCAAAATAAATAAAAAATACTTATTATATTTTCCATAAAGTTGTCTATTTCAACCTGTAACATACTGCTTTGTGATTTAGTGTGCAAAGTTAGTATATACATAGCTAAAGCTACATATTGAAACAATTCTCGCGAACATAGCAAAAATGTCTGCCTTAGGCTGAATATACATACCCAACTACCTAACGTACCATAGATGCCCAAAATACCATCAAATGAAAATGCCGAAAATGCCAAAACGATTTGGACAGGGATAAAGCCAAAAACGTCAAGGCATTTTTAATTTCTCTAGCGTGTATATGCACAACCTCCATAATTTGCCCCCAAG